>CM037073.1:97074585-97474585 GCA_020882685.1 Aphelinus atriplicis
GAATAATTTGATCGCAAGTCTCATCTTGGGTTGTGGCGCTGGTGGGGTGGCTGGTACTTTTGTTCCAGGTCTGGGTTCCCTCGCAGGCTGTTTTGGAGGCGCGGCGATTGGATCAGCTACGTCACTAATAGCTCCTCACGTTACGGTTTTTTGAACAAATATAGAGCAATACACAGAATCATATCTTCTACTATGTGCGATTTGTTATATATTCCCTCATCTTTATATTCCCTTATTACTTTCGATATTCTCCACCTGACGTACGAGATCACGAAAAATTTAGACATTTGTTATTGTCGCATTCATAGAGCGGCCTGTGGTTGTAATGTTCTGGCTATAATGTCATTCTCAAAAGTTAGGTAAATGAGTAAAACGTATAGAGCCGAGCTGCAAAAAATGTTTTCGTATGCACATGAATAAACGTATTGATAGTTGTATGAAGGATTTTAATGTACATCCAACGAATTGAATGTATATCTAACGAACGGGAGTCATAGTTAAGGGACAAGTTCTCGTAGATTAAGAATCATGTGTTCGGATGATAATTTGTGAACTTCTTAAGAGTTCAAACTGCGTAGAAAGTTCATGGAATTTACTGTAGTTTAGTTAGTTGCTAAGTTCTCTGTATGTGATAACAAGACTGGGAGAACCACAGAATAATAATCTGTTCACGTACAATAAAGATCCCTTGTATATTTTCATAAATGTCTGTCTGCCATATTCAATTTCATATTTTCAACTACGTTCAAAATGCGTATCTGGAATTCCTGAGAAATATAGTTATAGTATTGCTGCGCCTAATGTGTAATTTATACCCAAAAACATGTTCAAAAATGCGACTTCAAGCATATACTTGATAAAAGCGCATCAGTGTTGCTCGATTACGTAACTATTGGAAAGCACAAGCACTTACGTGTCGAACGTTTATTGTGATAAAAAGCATCGATATGGCTGTATTTGGCGCGAGAAAAATGAATGGGAGAAACTTTTCAAATTAGAACAGTGATAAGACTCAAAACAATTCAAGCATGAAAAGAGGAGAGGGAGTATAATGCCACTGATATATAAATCAAGATGTCTAAGCTCTACCTTTCCACAGAACCCATCTTTCAAGCTGTAAAAATGAAATTTTTCCTGACATTGTCCATCGGAGTTCTGCTCGCTCAAGCAATAACTGGTGAGTAACATTTTTTCTCATCATTGTTCATAATATTGATTGACTCCCGAAACAAATACAAGTCACGGAAATTTTCTATTTTGGCCTTGCGCTTTATTAATCTGCTCAACGCCACTTTGAACCGTTTGTGCTATTCTAAATATATCTGTAGGTATACATTTCATGTTCACATAAAATCAGCTATATGATCCGATGACAACTTACAAGGAGAGTCCGTAAATGTCTTACGCTATCTTTGGGTTTTCAATCACGATGAAACTTTGTGAGATGGTTAACTTGTAGCCTAATGCAGTCAGATGTTTCGTTTTTCTGGAGATATTAGTAAAATTATTATTCATTTCAAGCATAGACAGTATATTGTATATTCAGAGTCTCATATAGATATAGATGTACTGTCATTCTCTGAAACTAAGAATGATTCGTAATTATCTCCCGAAAAACGAGACGTTGGATAACGTGGCTGTAGATATAAGCTACCCATGGACCATTAGATAGATCAAATAACTTTAGCTGTCAAACGCCTACAAATATCACTTATCAAGGTATCATAAAACTACCTCTCAAAATTTCCGTGGAAAACGAGATGTAAATGATAAATGATGGTCTTCTGCCAAGTACTTTACAAATGCATTTTAGTAACGATGTATTTCACCGAGTAACCTGAAAATGGAATACGATGGAAGTAGATTTTAAATGTCGGTTTGCATACAAATGAGTCGCGTACTTGAATCGAACCGTTGTATAATTAGAAAAGCTTTAGATCGATATTGATATTTGTCAAACATTAATTATGAGACAACCTTGTGTGATACGCTAAGTACGAAACAATTTGTTGAAAAACTTATTTTTCATTGCCGCATCTCAAAACCGCCGTTTTCATAAATCATCAAAAATAAAAACTATTATCCGGCTAGGAAAAAATCAGTCTTGAGTCCACAAATTCAGTTTATGCATTGATGTCAACCTTCAGATACTCACCTTGAAGAGATCTATCATTGACTTATTGAATCCGACGAATTTCATGTCTAATAACGCCCAAATCAGAGGCACACAATTCACAGACAAAACACGCGATAGTCGAATTGCGCAAACACAATTTCCGTCTTCATCCCTACTCGTAAACTTAGACCAAAATGGTAAACTGCAGTGAAGGAAAAACTCGGTGGCCTTCGCAATCACGAACTATGAGTACGTACGTTTGTTCCCCGGCATGAATCGAATCTAAATTGTTGTTTTGTACGTTACATGTGGGCAGTATTACCCAGTGCAAACGCAGCAGTCATACACAGTATAGAGGGTAAAAACAGTTCGTCCCGTGGTCAGGACACAGTACTGAAGGACACTAAGGCAGCAAACACAATCAAATTTCCTCTCCTCGATAAGAAAATTAGAGAAAATTCGAGTCCTTTGATCGCAAGTCTCATCTTGGGATGTGGCGCTGGTGGGGTGACTGGTACTTTCGTTCCAGGTCTGGGATCCGTCGCAGGCTGTCTTGGAGGCGCGGCAATTGGATCAGCTATTGGATTTTTACGTAATTAATCGGATGAATTTTTCACTCTTTAAGAGATAGAACGTGATGTAATGTCGCTAATAAAATATACTGCAAATATACGGAATGATATTCTCTACTGTGTGTGTTTTGCAATGTTTCCTCGCCTTTATATTCTCACATTATACATTCGATATTCTTACTTACTTACGTGAAAGAATAGGGAAAATTTAGACATTCATGATTGTTTTACACATTTTCTTGTGTCCATCCTCGAATGCAGTTTCCATTCGCAATTTCACGCTAAGAATTGGTTCTTAGAACCAATCTTGTGTCGTCAAACTCGTATCCGTTTGATCAGAAATATTCTATACCCCTACATTTTGAATACTCTCACAAAAGTAATGTTATATCCTCGAGATAATTCGTTTGGGCTTCACAGCTGACTATGGATTTCACAGATTCTCCAATCAACAGCCAACCGGTAAACGACTTCTATTCGGTTACATCTGTACAGAATTGCGGGCCGGGTCGCACGCGTCTGTTGTCGCATGTCGCGACCCCCCGTAAACTCGCGACTGTCGAGCGATCATATCTCGTGTCTTGATGTGCACTGGACTGCACGTGGCGGCTCTCCCTCGCATTGCCGCGCGTATCCGACCCTGTCAAAGCCAAACTCATGTCAGCTGGCCGCGTTTTCCCGTGCGCTTTTACTATTCATACTATTTTCACTTTATTTCATTGTACACTAACTTTATTTAATAACAAGTGTGACAAGTCGCCGATACACAGCATTACAGTACCCGTCAAAGACGCCGACGACGCGCCGCGGCCACGAGGGCCGAGCACATAGCTGTCCTTGTATTCCTGTTTTCCTGCTTCTCTTCCGCGCTTAGCTAGCGCCTCTCCCGAAACACTACGCACATCTACTTTTAATATACTTGTAGCCCGTGCACGCATAACGATATTCTAAACCCATCACACCTTGAGTGCCTTTACCTGTTTTGTGTCTTGTCGACATCCGTAACAATCAACAGCCGTGGATGCTACTATATAGTAACTGCAAGACCCATGATTTCACTTTTCTTTTGGAGATGTGTTCAATTAAAAATTTACAGTAAATAACCACTGTAGTAAAGAGAAAAATCACTGTAAGAACGTGGATGAATTATTGACTGGAACTACAGTGATTTTTTCATATAACTAAAGTAAATTTTCACTTTACTTCCGTGAGTTCTGGTAGTAAAGATTTACTTTGATCTTTATGTAAAAATGTTTGCATAAAAAAAATCACTGTATAGTTCCAGTCGATAATTCATCCACCTTTTTACAGTAACTTTTCTCTTTGGTACAGTGATTTTTCACTGTAAGCTTTCAAGGGAATAAGAATCACGCAGTTTTGCTTTCATTTATTCGAAATTTGTTGAATATTGAGAGTAAAATCATTTAATAATTGCTTGCGACGCATTAGAGAGTTTCTTTGTTAATAATCGAGCGAGCGGTCTCCGCTATTCATTTTTCCCCTGAAATAATACATAGGTATAACGATAGGAGCACGGGATCATTATGCATTGTATGTCCGAGACGTAGCTGTCGCCGAGAAGTGAGCGATCGACCGGTGAAACGTGCGACTTTATTGTCAAGGTGTTGGGGGGTCATTGTGCGCGCAAGACGTTCCGAATTGGCGCAGGCAGACGCTTGCGCGCATCGCATTGTACCTAATGTGCATCTAATGCGCGCATCCAATGCGCGGAATACCGCGCGTCAAAGGATACTCGCACAATTAATCAATTTGCAGCGACGTTGTAGCTCGACGCGCGCAGTGCCATTAGACAATTGGAGTGTGCGCGTCGCTTTGGGCGCGAGCGTACATACGGAAAAAGGGAGGCGACAGTTTGAAAAATGACTATTGCACATTGAGGTTTACACGGAGGGGTACTTGCGGCTGGTTGCAACGCTCACGTGTATAGGTGCGCGCAGCCAAGTTCATCACAACGGCCGCAAGTGTCGACTGGTGCGCGCGTCAACTGTCGCTCGAGCTGATGATATGCGTATCCGAATCACGATTCACACTCGTGATTCCCACAGTTTAACTCGAGCCGCGAGCGATTAATTTTAATTGTGCCCAAATGGGCCCGACTTTTCACTGCGACACACACACACACACACACACTTCAACTGTTTTTCCGCTCGCACTCCAAAGCCAAACGGACGTTGGCGAGGTTGAGCGCGTGACCCGCAACGATATGCCCCTTGACACATATGTATACGACGAATGTCATTATACTTCTCTCGAAATGTACTCGTATACGCGAACGTGCACGTATAGGGTAGAGTCGCACCCCTACCAACTGCAGCAGCTTGTCCTGCAGCGCGCAACCATCGACCACCCACCCAGCCACTTGATAGATAAGTGGTATATACACACTATGAGCGCCCATTTGGCTACGGATAACTAAGGAAATTTCATTTCAAAGGTAAATAAAATATATTCTTGCAAAATGCGATCTTTCGAAGCCAATCCGTAAGCATTACGGATCATATATTGTTCTTGTCCGTTAATTGACAAGAATCTTGAATATTGGATGGCACGTGTGCAAATGAACAGTGACTAGTATACGTACCGTTAATAAATAATGTAATTTTAAATAAAAAATTATTCCATGCCGCTTTTTCTTTATTTTGGAGTTGATGAGGCGCTTGTCCACATGCACGTACGTGCAGTGCATCTGTACGAATGTGTCAACTCATTATGGCGTTGAGTTTTCATTAAAATTAAAAAGTTTACATAGGACATCATTCCGTGTATATATATGGTAAAAAACACGAAACTTATCGTGACAAGTACAATCTTTGATAGTTTCATCATATTTGCGCTCCCAACTCTGTATAAGAGAATTTTTCACTTTTCATTGTTTTTTATTGGTCTCTCTTTTTGATGCTATAACAGGAAACATAATTGATCGAAAAATAGATCAGTCTATTGACTCAACGGAAGATTCAACGGAACCTCTGATTATACAAATGCGATATGTTGAATATAAACAAACCTTATAATATGGGAATAAATCAGTTAATTTTCAGAGCGCACACACACACACACATATACGCAAACGCGCGGGTGCACGTATTTGAAAGAGGCAAGTAAATATTTTTTAACGTAAGGATAATATAATGACACTGTAATAAGTTTAGCATGTTCAAACGGACGTGTACATATCGAGGGAGAAATCGGAAAAGCCGCATGATATGAAATTGTTTCCCTGAAAAGGCTTTTCCTATCCTAAATTTTGAAATGCAACCTTCTTCCTCCCAGCCGACGATACATATGGTGGGCTGCAGTCCTGCGACTCCTACACAAACGGTACTCCTACGCAAACGGTAGATATATATTTTCGCGCTAGATTGGCTCGCGCGCATATGCGCCCATCAGACCTGAAATGATTAACTACTGTTAAATTGAATCGTAAATTTCATACATACATACTGCAGTGGTATATGAAAAAAAAAATAAGATAATTTGATGGAGGGTGGCCAAGTGCGGACAGGTGACTCGGAGGGTGTGTGTCGATAGGGGGGCGCAGCCAATAACTGCTATAAACACGATCGAATTGGATCCAATTGAATCACTCGCTCGATTCAATGCTTGCGGTACAGAATACGAGCTCACATAGTTGGAGCTGCCGCGGGGTTATATTTGGGCCTCGAGCTACGTTTATTATACACAGCGGTGCCTCGGGCGCGCGCGCGCGTCATGTCGCCGTGTCGTCGCATGTCGCGCGGGGCCAGCAAAAAATCACGACCGTCTCGGAGTCTCTCTGTGTTGCGCGCACGCGAGAGCGGAGGAGTGAAAAAAAAGCAAAGGGCGAAAGAAAAAGCAAGTTTTCGAGCGCGGCACACACGTGGCCTAATCGACAAGGACAGCGGCTGCACTGGTTCGTTTCCTTTTTTTCCCCCGCGCGCGAGATCTCATCTGCGCCACACGTCCCGCGAGTCGTAGGCGCTTCCGCCCGATACGCACCAGCACCGAAATAAGGCCGCCGATAATATACGCCCGTTCGCGGTGCGCGCGTTCATGTAGCCCGGCCCCCGCGCGCCACAAAAACACGAGCGGGCTCCGTTTGTCAAACGGCCGCCGCGCGGCTACCCGCGTGATTTACGTGTATTTTTTCGATTCCCCGCATGTATAATACCGGCAGCTTACCCACATCGAGCGAGATATAGTCGCGCAATCGTGTGCCCATTATTCTCCTGCGTCTCTTCCACAAGTCAAATAGTAAACCATGGCTCTACGATGTGAACACTAAGAGTTGCCACATGACTACGGTCAACAGACCAAGAGCCAAATATTCTTCCCCAAATGAAAGCTTATACAGGGTAAACATGATTGACTATGCAAATGTCGTTACCAAACTGAGGACTTCGAACATGTACTCTGCGAAATAATTTTCTTACGTTACAAAGTCGTGTGTTGTAATTTGCGATTGTCTGATAATACTTTGTTCCTCCATGGGTGTGATATGGTCAAAAACAGAATTACATGACGTAGATGAAATGCCGCGGAATCGAATGTATGTCGCTCGATTTTTTGCTGTCAACTTCGGGTGAGCAATCACGATGGATCTTTCCTGGTCGCTTTTTTGGCTCAATAATAGCCATACATGCAGCCATTCAATCTAACGTTTCGATTCCATAGAGATCAATAATATCGGAATTGTTTCATGAATTATTGATATGTATTATTCAATCATCCTATACATCTGCTTTGGATTTCTCGAATTTCATAACATTGGTAAGATTATGGTTAATGAGTGATACTGTACGTACATTTAATTCTTTTGAAGAAAACATCTTGAAATGGTAGGGTTCTGCTCCAAAATCTTGAGAATAGTCTTTTCGGTATACAGATATGGTGCCAAACCACAAACTTCTGTCCATATAGCATATTTTTATTTTTTCCGATAGATATCAATTTCTTATTCATTTATTATTCATAAGTTCTTAACCAACATCGATGATTAGAAAATTGTGTTGAATGAATAATACAGCTTTTTTTCCTGGTTAATTTCTGAAGAGTATCCACTTTGAGCTGTTTATCGCGACAGCTGGGCTGCCAAAGATGCGATCACTTGGGTGTACAAATACCCAGGCCGCTCTATGAATGCGACAACCACAAACGTCTAAATTTTTCGTACTCTCTTACGTCAGGTGAAGAATATCGAAAGTAATGAGAGGATATAAAGATGAGGGTAATATAGCAAAACACACATAGTAGAGAATATCATTCCGTATATTTGCAGTATATTTTTTAACGGTACTTCACATCATCATATTCCTTTAAGGAGTGGAAAGTCTATATCAGGCGTCATCAATCCGAGAGCTGTTCCAATCGCCACGCCTCCAAGACAGCCTGCGACGGATCCCAGACCTGGAATAAAAACTCCAGCCGTGCCACCAACGCTACAGCCGTAGACGATACTCAATAACAATCTAGCCGTTTGTTTATCTTGATCAATATTTGGTCCGACTGAGGTTGCTGCAATTGGGATATTCTTTACTCTGTTCAGATCTGTGTTGTTCGTAACAGCTGCTGCGTTTGCGCTCGGTAATACTGCCCACACCAGCGAAACATCTAAGGTACACAACAACAATTTAGATTCGACTCATATTGCGGGGATCAAACGTATGCTTTTATTGCTTGTGATTGCGAAGATCACCCATTTTTTTCTTCACTGGTTTATCTTTTTGATCTAAGCTTATAAAGACGAAAATCGAGTTTGCGCAATTCGACTCTTGCATGCTTTGAGTGTAAAAAAAATTGGCTATCTCTCATTCCGGCGTTATTGGACACGTAATTCGTCATGTATTTATTAGTCAATGACTGAATCTCTTGTGAGTCAGAAATTCGAGGCTAACTGCACAAGTTCACGGTTTAACTCAATTGTAGACTCGGGACTGATGTTATTCCAGCCGAATAATACAATGGGGAGAGAGGGGTAGGTATACAGAGTTTTTCAAAATGTAGTTTTTTTACATAAAAACTAAAATTGAACCAATATTATATGAAATTACTCGAGCTTCTGAGTACCCTGCCGTTTTTGTTTCACAAACTGTATCTACTAATTTACGCGACGTGTAAAGATGGCTTATATTGAAAATTATTTATACGTTACGGCAATACATATTTGTTCTGAATACCAGATGTCCAGCACTGAATATAGAGGAAAGAATTAAGTTTGAAATGATTAGTTTTTTTTCAGTTTCTTTTTCATTAAAATTGGCCAGAAATTTTTTTAATAATGTGCCATACAGGAAGGTACAAAAAATCAGTAGAAAAACCATTGGCATCAACAACTAAACCATATTCAATGAAATGACAAAAAATAATATTCAAAAGAAACTGTCTATATTATATAATTTCCCACCTGCATTTCTGAAAAATTTTCTATTTTACGCAGTATGCCAACGTGCCCCCGAAAATTAAATAATTAAATCAAAATTTCTGATATCGAACTCCCATGAAATACTCATATCACAGTTGATGTTTGATGGGTATCAATATTGATGAACACTTGTGTAACTGTCCACCAGTTACCAAACGTTCCAATTTAGATTCGCGGCTCATTTATATGCAGAATGAAATGTTTTTTGGGTACTCCAATAAACGCCACATATATGGTCGTTCAGTCTAACGTAATTCGACTTCCCGGAGATATTCTGCCAATTAGTTACGAACTTATGCATTTATACATACATTCGACATTTGAATCTTCTATTTCGTTGAAACTTCTAGACGTGGTTTTGTGACACCTGCATGGGTGATATTTGTAGGCTTTTGACAGCTAAAGTAATTTGATTTGTTTAACATGGACAGGGCGCTGTGTCCATGTGCCCAATCATGATAAAACTTTGTGAGGTGGATAGCTTATATTTACAGCCACGCTATCAATTAAGCTACAAGTGAACCATCTCACAAAGTTTCATCATATTTGGACACCCGATGGTAGCGTAAGATATTTACGACCTCTCTATTTAAGATATTATTAGATCATAGCATATGTGTATATATCATATATATACATAAATTATTAAAACTGACGTCAAGATTAACGTCAAGTCGAAGTTTAATTTAGAAAACTACCGTGACTCCTGTTTGTTCCGCGAGTCAATTAATATTATACATATAAGTAGTGATAAAAAAAACTGTTACTCACAAGTTACTGCTTGAATGAGCAAAACTCCGGCTGTGAAGGTGGGGAGAAACGTCATTTTCACAGTTTGGATGAAGGGTACTGTTGTCGGGTATAGCAGAACATCTTGATTTATACCAGTGGTGGCATTTCTCCCCTTCTCTTCAAATTCAAACTAACCCGTTTCTTATCACTGTTCACATTTGAAAATTTTCTTTCGTATATTTTTCTCGCACTGAATACAGACATATCAATACTTTTTATCACCAAAAAACTTTCGACACTCATGTATTTTCCAATAGTCATGTGATCGCGCAGTACTAATGCACATTCAGCACGTTCGTGCTTCAAGTCACATTTTTGAACCTGTTCTTTGGTAGTCATTACGCATTATTCGGCAACACTATAACTACATTTTTCAGAAATTGCAGATACGCATTTCAAACACAGTTGAAACTATGAGACTAACACGGTTGGGTAACTTAGTAGCTTTTATTCACAGCCATGATGTAACATCATCGTTTGACGTACATTTGCATTGTGTCACGAGTTATCTCTAACTAAAGTTTGCAAAAGTTTTTTCTTCTTCTCTCGTTATTGGCTGTAGTTTACATTCAAGAAATTGGCTAGCCACAATCAGAGGCGCACGCCGGGAATCGAACCCCGACCCTCTGGGCGAGGGTCAAGAGTCTTATCCGTTGGGCTACCGCGGCTAAATTTCAACAGTTTTTGGGATAAAGCTATCTAATTACGTGACTAACAGACGACGCGACCCCAAGCTGGGGGTACAACACTCTATAAGAGAGCATGGAAAAATTTCTGTAAATGATTAATCATAATTAATGTGTAACTTACAATCACTCTTAACTTTTTCATTTGTTTTCAATATCTATAAAACTAATTTTTCTATCCCAGTCGTAATCTCTCACGTCAGGTGAAGATTATCGAAAATAATGAGAGGATACGAAGGTGAGAAATCATAGCAAAACATAGTAGAGGATAAATTCCGTATATTTGCAGTATATTTTTTCAACTACTTTACAATATCACAATATGTCTCTCATAACGTCTGGATTGAAGAAATATATCAGGATACCATATCAGGCGTTATGTATCCAATAGTTGTTCCAATCGCCGCACCCCCAAAACATCCTACGGAGGATCCTATTCCAGGAATGACAAATCCACTCGCTCCACCGGCGATACAACCGTAGACGAGACCCATTATTAATTTCCACAATAATGTTGCTTCGGTAGCAACTGTGATTGCGTGTGCTTCGGCAACAGTTTGGATTGAGATTGTTGCAGTTGGGATATTCTTTACTGAGTTCAGATCTGTGTTGTTCGTAACAGCTGCTGCGTTTGCGCTCGGTAATACTGCCCACACCAGCGAAACATGTAACGCACACAACAAAAATTTAGATTCGAGTCATTGCGGAGAACAAGTATATGTACTTATTGTTTGTGACTGCGAAGGCCATCGAATTTTCCCTTCGCCGGTTTATCATTTTGGTCTACGTTAATGACTAATAATAAAGACGAAATTCGTGTTTGCGCAGTTCGACTGTCACGTGTTTTGTGTATGAACAAAATTGGGTTATTTGGGTGTTATCTATTAATAAATCGATGAATGAGTCTCTTGATAGTGAGAAACGCGAGGCTAATATCAGTTTACTTGAACTAAAGTGTGGATTCGGGACTGATGTTTTTTGAGCCGGCTAATCCATACGCATGTTTTGTTCTTGGAGATCAAAGGCTTTATCGACTACTTCGAGATACGGTCATAAAATAGCATGCTATTCAATTAGTGCGTAAGAATCATAAGACGCGTGTGGACGCGTCGATGAGTGTTACACGTTTACACAAGTGTAGTCATTTTAACGCACTAGTTGGATACAATATTTTATGTTATACGTGATCATAAACGCTCATTTCACGCATCGAATTCCGTGCGTGAAATCGCATCGGTTTCCGTGAGTGAAATATTTCACGCACGGAAATCGATGCGTGAAATATTTCACACACGGGAACCGATGCGTAAAATATTTCACGCACTAGTGCGAGAAATTGCATTTCACGCACTCAAATCTCGATGCGTGAAATTCGCGTTAGGATCACTTATAACATAAAATATCGTATGCAACTCGTTAAATGCGATTCCACTCACTCGTGTGACCGCCGAACACTCGTTCGCCGGCTTCGCCGGTGACTCGTGCAGGCTTGTCACACTGGTGCGTGAAATCGCATTTCACGCACTAGTTGCATAATATACTATTATGTTACGAGGGCTCATTGAAGGGCCTTAGAAGACGCAGTATTGCGTGAAATACCGCTTCGCGCACCAAACAACATGAAGAATATTTTTCAATGATGTATTGTAGCGAGTATTGTAGCGTATCACACAATATCATCTCACAGTAAATGTTTGATGGATTTCAATATTGATGAACACTTGTGTAACTGACTACCAGTTATCAAACGTTCTAATTTAGATTCGCGACTCATTTATATACAAAATGACATTTATGACTTGAACGTATAATTAATTTATATATAATTACAGTAACCGTATTCCATTATGGGGTACTCGAAAAATTACATTGCGTGAAAGTATTTTCAAAGTACATACTAGGGAGACGTTGCGTCAATTACGGGTGCTTCGAAAGGCCGTTTAACATGATTCAATTCCCCCGTAATATTTTGCCAATTAGCTATGATCCTATACATTTCCACATATATAGTTTTGTGACACCTAAAAAAGTGATATTTATCAACGTTTTACAGCTAAAGTAATTCGATTTGTTCAACATAAACAGGGCGCTACGTCCGGGTGTCCAATTATGATGGAACTTTGTGAGGTGGCTAGCTTATATCTACAGCCACGCAGTTCAACATCTCATTTTTCTGGAGATATCCACGAATCATTCTCGGTTTAGAAATGTACAGTATATCTATATATACTCTTTTCAATCCTTACAGTGAAAAACTACTGTATGAAAGTGAAAAATCATTGAACGAAGGTGGATGAAATATTGAATGAATTGTAGTCAATTATTGATGTAACTGAAGTGAAAATTCACTTCAGTTCGTCCATGAGTTTTGATAGGAAGCATTTTTACATAAAATTCGCAGTAACTAGAGTGATAATTCACTGCAGTTCCAGTGAATGATGCATCCACCTTCTTACAGTGATTTTTTCTCTGTTTTTTCTATGTATATGTACTCTCTTAAATCCTTACAGTAATCTTTCACTGTAATACTGTAAGAATATAAAAAAGTATGAATCTCTGCATATACAGATATACTGTTTATGCATGATCCGACTGTGTGGCTGTAGATTAAAGCTATTAGGCTACAAGTGAACCATTTCCCAAAGTTTCATCGTGATTGAAAACCCAAAGATAGCGTAAGACATTTACGGACTCTCCTTGTAAGTTGTCAGCGGATTATATAGCTGATTTTATGTGAGCATGTAGTGTATACCTATAGATATATTTAGAATAACAAAAATGGTTCAAACTGACGTTAAGGAGATTAATGAAGTTGAAGTTCAATTTAGAAAATCATCTGTTCCACAAGTCAATCAATATTATACATATAGTGATAAAAGAAAACTGTTACTCACAAGTTACTGCTTGGATGAGCAAAACTCCGGCAGTAAAGATGGAGAGAAACGTCATTTTCACAGCTCGGATGAGGGCTACTGTTTTTGGGTAGAGCAGGACATCTTGATTTATACTAGTGGCATCACTCCCCTTCTCTCCAAATTCCATTTTTTTCTTGTCTCATTACTGTTCACATGTGAAAAGTTCTTCTATACATTTTTCTCGCGCCGAATATAGCCATATCGATACTTTTTATCACAAAAAACTTTCCACACCTGTACTTGTGCTTTCCAGTATGCTCCGGTGAAATTAGCATATTCAGATTTCAAAGGTGCGAGAGACTATTTTATTTTCAATTCGTAAAGAGGGAGTGATGAAAGTATATGGGACATTCCACGTCAAGTGGGCACAGTCAAAATTTTGTTTGTGATTCTGTTTGGAATCACCAGAACACTCAAAATTCCTTCAAGATCTTTGGAAGTTAGTACATCCATTCAAAACTTGAATTTTTCAAAATTTAACACTTGCCCAATTTAGAGAGCCCTAGAATCTTGTAAGGTAGGTGTACCCAATATGCGCCAGGACCCAATATGCGCCACCCTTCGTATTTCATATATATACGCGCGTCTAGAGCATCGCCGCGGCACAGAATCTTGTCGGCAATGCTAAATAATGAGGAAAGAAAACATTTTCACCGATCGGGAACCCTTATACCAACTTGTTACAGCTCGTTTTATCCATTTTTTCGCCAATTTTCATTCTCGATATAATTTCGCTTAGGTAAGTGCGAACTTTTTTAATACCCTTAAACTGGGCCAAAAAAATCGACCGATATATCGTTTGATTCCTTGACATCCCATCTACATCATCCAATTTTTTTTTCATCTTACGCCCTTTTTATCAACCGTTTCAATAGCTCTTCGTTATTTTTATCAAATGTACCCATTATGCGTCACCCCTATTTTCTTGTTCCAGCTGCTACAATCAACCCATTCATGGTAAATATCCGCCAAACAGGGTCGGAAGAAAATTTAGTTCAAGCTTTGGAGCAGGTCAAGAAAGGTGAGACATCGCAGAGGATGGCTTCGACTATATATAAGATACCTCTTCGAACATTTCAACAATATGTCAAACAAAACATATGCAAAAAAAGGAAAATGAGTCGACCATATGCGTTAACGACAGTACAGAACGAAGAATTATGTAGTCGAATTGAACGCTTAGCAGATATTGGCTATCCTATAATGAGAAAAATTTTGAGGTTATGCGTTTATAAGTACTGTCTAGGAAAAAACATCAAACAGAATTTTTCTACCATCATGACAATAGCTAGTCTCAAATAGGTTCGGACATTTTTTAAATTGAACTCTTCCATTTCAGTGAGAACATCTCAATTATATTTAAATTTACATTAAAAAGAATGTTCATCAATTCGAGAGATTAATATTGGAACTAGATGTTGCATAAGTTAATTTTATTGATTCAAAAACAACGGTTTTTCATGAATTTTAACTGAAAACTTGATTTGATTTAGGTTGTTAGAAGTTCATATAATCTATGTACTATGGTTTAATCAAAGACAAAATGTATTTTTCAATAAGATTATATCAGAAATATCCTTTTTTTTTGTATTTTATTCATTTCAGACATGCTTCATGCTTCAAATTGGATGAAAAGAAGTATTTTCAGGGTGGCGCCATATTGGGTACACTAAAAATTTTTTCCCGAAAAAATTTTTTTTTTAAAAACCGTGGTATCTTAGCGTAGAACTGTTCAAATTAAAAAAACTCAGCTCATTTTGTAGGTATTGAGTAGAGCTTTCATTTGACACCAATTATGTTAGAAAATATTCATTTGACGCTGTGTAGTGACCTTCCTTGCTTAGGTGGCGCATATTGGGTACAGGTACCTTATATGTATATATGCAGGATTCACTTATATTTTGTGATCAGCTGTTGACGGGTGGTCTCAAATCACAGTGTAAGTTACTTACTCGTGAAATTGGCTAGAAGTATGATTTGAGACAACCCGTCAATAGCTATTCCACGAAAATTTAATTCTGCATCTACTCACAACTGGTATTTTACGATTTATGCTTGTATATCGATGGCTCGAGAGCGAACAAAAGCCCCCATCAGAATTTCTCGGTGCGAACAAAAGTACATTGAAACTTGTGAAAAATTGTAATTGATACGGCCGAAAGATTAGTGTATCGAGATCATTTACATTTAAAATCATTCGAACTGTATGAGAAACTAACGACGTTTTGGTGGATTTTACATGATTCAACATGTACATGTATCAACGGGGAAAAGTAGCCGAAAACGCGTTGAAACTTGACGGGTTGTTGGTTGCAGATAATAAGCGAGGGCGGGGGGCAGTGGCCGCGCGAGAACAGCCCCGTCGTGATTTTCGCACGCCCATACATATACCAACTAGCCCCGTCCTCCCATATATATATATAATAGGGAGATGCGCCGAGCGACAGTTACTTGCATTGTTGTACAGCGAGGCAGAGGCGCAGAGAGGGAGAAAGAGACTCGAGGCGATCGAGTCTGACCAATTTCAGAATCGGCAGGTATTGTTTGGTTGCGCGACGTCCCGTACGGGGCGGGGGCGCGAGCAGCCAGGCGGACGACCCAATCGTGCACTAATTTTGCTACACACTTCACATAAATATACGGTTTCGAGTTCACACGTGCACTCTCACGCTGTGTACTCTGCTATATACACGTCTTTCCTGCGATTCCGACGACCGACTATATACAGGATTTGGCTGGGCGCGATTTAACGACAGTCGTGCGGAAAAAACGGCACACGGGAGCAAACGCTCGGTCTCCTCGGCGTGTGTATATACATCGTCTTCTCTGCCCCCCATGGCCCACGTGCTGCATATACACATATCAATGTTGCGCGGCTTTGGGGACAATAGCGGCGGACAATGGCCGCTGACGAGAAAGCCCCGAGATGTATACGTATAATTGCGGGCAATAAATGCACGGTGATCGCGCGGTTGGAATCGAGGTGAATCGAGGTGGACCGAGGTGCCGCCCCGACCGAGCTCCACAGCTGGGCAGGTGGAAAATACACTGTATGGGTTTGCGCGAGTTTGAAAAGCTCTCTCTCTCTCTCTCTCTCTCTCTTTCTCTCACACAGACTCTCTGCGAGTTTTAATTGTTTCATCAGACTTGCGCGACTTTGTTGTTTGCGTGACGCCGACTCACGACTCGGGTGCGCAAGCAGCTAAAAGAAGAAACAACGTACCAATTTATGCATTTGTCGCGCTTGAGAGAACAAGTGTTTGATCCTGCATAACATGAGCCAAGATCCTTCCTTCCCTTCTGTTATTTCCATCCACGGGTTTCCTCCCTACCTCCTTTTGCGCTTGATTGTTTGCTTCGTGCGCATGAGCGAATCATCAAGCTGCAGACACGCGTTTTCTTCAGTAACTGCGCTTTTGCTCTCTCTCTCTCTCTCTCACTCTCTTTCCCTCTCTATCTCTATTTGCTGTATATAGTTATCAATGTTGCCGTGTTTTGCTACGCGCGCGCATACATACATTGTACAGTCAATGTGTTCCACCTTATATGATTCAACGTTCCTCTTTGACCCAGTCCAAGCTCGCTTTCATCAATTCATGTATTTTCGCACCATCTGATAAGTATCGAAAATCGACTCGCATTGATAATTTTATCTGTATATAAGTATATATACTTATATCAAGTGAGTATATCAAGTGATATACTTATATCATGGCGATTGTAAATATTTCCGAGGTAATGCGGGGGTATTTCATACGATCAACCATATGAAGCACATCGCTTTTATTGCATCAACAAAAAAGAGCATTTTGAGTAAAACAGAAAATAGTTTTGGGAAAAGCGACCTGATCAATCGAAAGATGAAATATAGAGTAGTCACATGTAGAGAAATGAGAATGATTACACTCAATCATTGTGTTTGAATTAGCTTGGTGAAATAAGAAAAAAACAAAAAAATCATAAATGCAACTTCAAACTTTTGTAAAAGAGAGATTTTAAGGGCTAAACCTATGACCGAAAATGTTTTTATACTGCTAACACAAGACATGTTCGATTGGTTCCCAGAGAGCACCGGAATCGCGAAATCTTAGAAAATTGCCACATTGGGTCCAGTCGCCGTACACGATTAATCCATTGACTCTCAGAGCCCGACGCACAATATCCTCGTGTACTAGCCGCGCATATCCAGCCGAGTTGGCGCGTGAGAGCGGCTATTATCCCAAGCGCACGCAACAATTATCCCAGCTATTCAACTATATACGTATGTATACCGTCATCCAACCAATTACGCTCTCGTCCAGTTGTTTTCACAAACATTGTGTATTCACTTCCGACACAGTGCGCCGAAACATAACACACGTACCTTCTATAAACACAAAAGTATACTTTTCTTGCTGTTCTGTATACCGTGCCGCACTTCGCGTGGACGTCGCCAATCTATACGAAGAAATTTCGATTCTTGCGCATGTGAATACCGTGATTCACTTTGCGGACGTGCCTAATCTATCGGGAATTCCCGCAGAATTGCCGTCCAGTTACGTCATCGATGAGCCATGTTGATATCTCTTTTCGACCCTCCCTATTCATGCACTGTTCTTAGACCTTCCTTTTTACTCCGATTTTTAAATTATTAGATTTTTAAATAAACTGAATCAAACAACTCTAAATTAAACTAAGCTAAATTTATACTGTTTACCTAGATATAAGTAACTATATGTACAGCTATGATCATATTGTACAACATAATGTACAAGCAATAAATTAAATCTAAATCTCAATCTAAACCTATTCATAAGGACGTATCTCGGAGATTCTCGAAATAAGGACGTATCTCGGGCGGCAGATTAATAAAGACGTATCTCGGGCGAGCGCAAAGAAAAGACGTATCTCGGAAAAGCGCAAAGTAAGGACGTATCTCGCAGGGACGCGCAAAGAAAGAACGTATCTCGGACGAGCGCGGAATAATGTCGCAGCTCGCGGAGAATTGCGACTCAATATTGAATCTCTTATTTGATTGAAAATTATAACCGATCATAACCGCAAATAAATCTCAAGCATAGAATTAAAACTCGGCAAACATGAAAGCGATCATGGGGGCGAGTCAAAATAAGAAGCATCTGTATTTTTTTATTCATGAGTCAAAAGCACTACAGAAACTATGGTCAACAGCCTATACCTGGCATTTATGTACGTGGAAACGCGGTGGCTCTCTGTACTGCTCGATTGCGCTGGACTGCGCTAAGACTATAGTATGTATACAGGCCAAGCTGCTCTGACTGCAGTCGCGAGTCGCGAGCGCTTAGCAACTAGTAACAAGACGCAGTTTTTCGTCTCTCGTTATTGGCTTGTAGTTTCTATTCAAGAAACCGACTAGCCAGAATCATATGATGCTCACGGCGGAGTGTTTTTTTATTTTCGCTTTCCATATAAAACTGGCCCTACAGAGGTGCATGCCGGGAAATCCGGGAATCGAACCCCGAGTCTTGACCACGAATTGAGCCACCGGCCGCGGCGGCTCATTCCACATTAATTGATCACTGTAGTAGCCGCTGTCAGACTCGAATATCGACAGTGTACTGCAGTGCTTATTATGGATGTTATTAATAAACATGCAGTGAAACGTGTAAGGTACTCAAGTAGCGACTATAGTGATCAGAATTGGTCTCCTACTGTTTTTAGAAGATTAACACGACTGAGTGACTGGATTTTATCTTCATGTGTAAACTTCATTAGTTGATTTTAAACCGCTGAGATACTTTCTTACTTTGCAATTCTTCGAGCTTTGCGCGTTCCTCCGAGATACGTCCTTACTTTGCGCTCACGCGAAATACGTCCTTATTTTCCGGCGCTCCGGCGTTCCGGGAGATACGTCCTTATTATTCTGACTCCCGAGATACGTCCTTATGAATAGGGAGGGTCGTTTTGAGCAAACCGAATTACAGGAAATCGAGAACGAGCGAAAATCCAATCGTGTATACTCACTGTATCGCGGCAACTTTGTTTGTATAATTTGAAGAAATTTTTCCAGTGTACCGTTATACGTCACCTGAATATATAAATATCGAAACGCTCAGTCGAGTTAGATTCGCAAACGTATGTCAGCGCCTTGGCAGTATAGTATAGTCATGATGATTCTACTTCGGTTCGCTTGTTCAGTCTAATCATCAGCGCAGCGATGGCGGACGGCGCGCGAAATGACTTGGCTCGAATAACGTGGGAACGTAGCGGATAGGGCGTGACTACCATAACAGCTATTTACAAGAATTACGCTTTCTTCGTGCTTAAAAGGTTATAATCTCAACTGACGCAAGTATATACCCAATATTCGCCACCATTTGATTGGATTTTGAATACTTATACGCGCATCCAGATCAGCGTCGCGGCACAGAATATTGTCGGCAATCTACAGAATAATGACGAGATTTTTGTCAAGTGTGTCCAATAAATCGCTTAGATGAGCGAGGTGCATGTACTATTTTTCGTGAGGAGCTATTCACTTCAAAATCACTTATGATTTTTTGGGATTTTTTTTTTGGGGGGGATTTTTTCCGCTTGGGTGGCGAATATTAGGCACACGCACAGCTTAGATTCAGAGATTTGATTGGCCGACGGCTCGTTTCGCATTCACTATATTCCAACGAATCCCGAAACAGTTTGATGTTGGAAGCCTTACCGATTACTCTGACCCGGATGAATCTGGAGGGAAATGACCACCGGCAGTTTCCGTTCCCGAATTCGGCGCAGCAGCAAATAGGTAACTGCAGTGCCCTTCAGGACGCCACCGACATCTTCATTGACCCTAAAGGCCTCCTCTGGGTATTGGATTCTGGAGATCTAAGGGATTCATGTGATGCTAAGATCATAGCTTTCAACGCTACTACTGGAGAGGTCAGTGTAATGAGTCAACCATTTGAAAATCAATTATTTGCTAACTATATGATAAGTGTATAGATCTTGTGGAGGATTGGCCTCGAGGGGTTTCTCACTCTGGTTCTCCCCTTCGTCTGAGCTGATAGTTGTCGGTTGATATTGGCAAGAATGAAGAATTCGTCTGCAAATCAGCAGTACTCCATGGCACTCCTTCTCGGAGTACTGTAGTGAGGAACCCCTCGGATCATCTTATATATGAATTCGCACTCGTATAAGATTCAATATACGTATTTTATCTCACTAAAAGTTAGCAATATGTTCTTGGAGTATTATTTTGTTGTGACGTTGCCAAGATTCACGATCGAGCCAAGCACTCGAAAATATGTAGGGTTTCTAGTAATACAGATTCTGCGTCAGGATATTTCAGGATCCATTTTTGCCCAATGAGATTCGATGGGAAACTCAGTCGTGTTTTGACATAGCTTATCACTGCAACTGACAGGACTTAACGATACAGATGCAATCAATATTTCCAGGTGGTGAGAACGATTGACTTGACGAATATTGAAGGAGAGTGGCTGGATTTACCAACGTTTTCGCGAATCGTCGTCGATTATAAACAGGATTACCCCGTCGTGTTCGTATCGGATACCGATAATCGGGTGATTTACGTGATCAACGGGCCGTCCTGTAACCACACGATATCCTTGCCCGAGTCAGATACACTCGACGAATATACAGACGATATTACTCTGAACCTGGTGCGAAAAAACAACTTCACCCGACTACTCATCAACGACGAGAGTCGAGAAAAAATGTTCTACTTGGCATTGGAGGATGTGCCAGTCTGCTCCAAACTACCGGAGGGCGTATTGCACACTTTGGGCTCGAACAATAAGATCATCCTCGGGAACGACGAGCTCAGCACCGTGTATTACTGCAGAAAGTCGGACAGGTCAGTCGTGTACAAATACGACGCGTTGGACGGCAGTGTAACTTTGCCGACTGTCGATGTGCCGACTGTCGCTTACGACAGAGATCCCCAGGCAATGGCCCTCCAAGTCGTACCCGATCACAAGACGGGCCGAATGCGCTTGTTCGTAGTAAACGCATCTACTAATTCTAGTGGAACTAGAATCATAGTCAACTCACTCATACCTCTTTGATTCTGCGTTGCAGGTTGCAGGCCTGGCTTATTCGGCTCAAAACTGCAAATCGTTGTTTCGATTTCAAGTTGGCTCGCGCGAAACTTCGCAAAACTAACAGGTTGGCGAGAGATTACCCATGCAAAATTGCATGTATTTGTGTGAGTGCGGATAAGACTTACACATAACCGGGTTTTCCAAGTATCACTATAGTGATGCTTGGAAAACGCGTACATCAAGAATATTTAGCGAAGAAAATGTTGTTCACAATTAAAATAAAAATAGTAAATTCTGATTTGATAACAGAACTAAAATTCTGATAACATCCTTATACGAAAAGTGATATGATTCGAAAATATAAAATAGTACTTATAACACAATAATACATACTTTCTAAATTTAAAATAGTATATTTTGCATAACTGACTAAATTTAGAAGAATGTTACTGAAATTTTTGAAATTCTATGGATAATTAGTGAAATTTTACTAATTTTCAAGATATGATTATATTTAAAAATCAGGTGATATAAAAATATTAAAAAAAAATAAAAAAAATTATGGGCAGAATCAATGAGCAGGCTTTCATCCATCTTAAGGTTAGGAACAATTAGAGAGTTAAACACCTGACAATGACCTTGAAACATATTTTTTCAAAAAATTCAAATTATTTCCAGAAAAAAATACGTATCGTTGCTCTAGAGGTGATTTAATGTTGCATAAGCTGATATTCTGCGCATATTCTCTTATTAACTAGAGTTATAGTGAAAATTTGATAGAATACTGAAGTTTACAATAAAATTTCCAGCATGAGATATTGTGAGTAGTTTGACTTATAAACCCTGACAATCAAATTTGTCTCAGTTTGCCGAGTGAGTAAGTAATTGATCATGAGCATATTGTACAATGGACGATTTACTGGCTCGGGGGAAACGGGATTGGTCGGGGCTGGTGGTCGCAACAATGATTTTCGTTATTTATTTGCTCGAATTCGAGGTGATAAATAAAACGCGGGGGCAGCTGGAGGAGTAGCCTTGGCGGCGGCGGCCAATGCAGTCGGTGCTGTTTGCTGCTCATTTTTTAAGCATCAACGTCAGGCTGAACAATGGGTCGCGCGACTCGCGTATGTCGCGCGACTCGATTTGTCAAGCTCGGGACGGGCCTGAGTATAGAAGCAGCAAACAGATTAACGCCAATAAAATGCCGCAACGACCAAATCATCGGGGAATATTAGCGGCGGCCGTTGTGTGTTGGTATTGGGGCTGAAAAACCGAGTGAAAAACCGAGTCAAAATCGTGCGGCCAAATAAAAGTGCAGCGGCGCCCGAGCCACAGCCGAGTCCGATCGAGCAAAAATATTTGTTGAGCTGCTGCCGCTGGGGCTGCCGGAACAAGACGAAGAACGAGTAGGCGGAGGGATGTTGCAGCGAGCCGTCAATGGGGGCAGGTTGAAAAAACGCGCAGCCGAAGCGCGAGCCGCCAGACGTTATTGGCTTTTCCACTTCTTCTTCTTCTTCTCCTCCTTATTCTTACTTACGCTCCGTCGCGCGTCCCAAAGTGTCGTCTCAGCCCAAAACATAATCCATATACATCCTTCGCAGCCACAGATATATCTTTTCTTTTCACTTCTTTTCTGCGATCGTCGAATTCATTCGGCAAAACAACACTGAAGCAAAATAAACCTTGTGAAATTTGCCTTGCACCGAATTTAAGTAAGGTAACTGTTCATGCAAAAAAAATTTTGAGTGGGAAAAAAAATATTTTGGAGCAAACTTATGTGGCCAATCGAAAGAAAAAATGTTTTTTCTCCAGATAGAGTAGTCAGATGTTAAAAAATGAGAATGGCTACATTTGATTATTTTAATTGAAATGGGTAAAGTTTAAATTTCTGTAAAATAATGGTTTCAAGGGCTAAATGAGCGAAGGAGCGACCTAAAATTCTGTTTTAATACTGCCAACATATCTCAACTGCGATTGGTGCCCATAGAGCACAGGAAATACGAATCTAGAAAAGTGCCATATGGGGTACATTGTCAAATTGGGTCCAGTCACCTTATTCGATACAAAAAGACCCAAGTAAAAGCTAAACTGAATCACGTACTGCT
The DNA here is from genome assembly GCA_020882685.1 of Aphelinus atriplicis. Taxonomy (NCBI): domain Eukaryota; kingdom Metazoa; phylum Arthropoda; class Insecta; order Hymenoptera; family Aphelinidae; genus Aphelinus; species Aphelinus atriplicis. Next base: position 97,098,205 of record CM037073.1, read on the forward strand.
GCTTACCGTGCTTGCTTATTAAGCTAACTTGCTTACCGTAGTAACGATCTAGGGCGTGAAAATTATGATTATGCCTACTATGAAAAAACGGTTTTGTCTTGTACCGGGGCCGTTTACGGTAATCAAAGACTCAATTAGATGCAAAAATTACGCACCATGGCATTTTGACTAGCAAACTCACTTTGTCACATTAACAAAATCAGTTTTATCAAGGATCTAGATCAATGAAATTCGTATTTTTTCTATTATTTTTTTGATAAATAACAATGGTATGAATAACGGCTATGTTTTTTTGGAGGGATTGGATAGAACAATAACAGAAACATGAATGTTCGATAAAAAATGTAGATAAGTATATTTACGCACAAAAAATCTCATCCGTCACAATTCATACAAGCTTAAAAAATAACAACAATCCCACATACAATCATTAAAATAATTTGGAGTTAATGTTTTCCTAGTTATAAAAAATTTAAAAATAAAAATCTCGAAGAATACGCCATTGGATCTGTTCACTTCATACCCTAATGTAGAACGTAACATTGACGAAAAATATCAGGTCCATAAAAATATCACAAAAATTCAGTGGAATCTTCCTTGTTAAATCTTCTTCAGTATGCTGGCCTATACCCTGCAACACAAATGATTAAGAATAAATAGCATCAAATAATCCAAATAACTTTTACTCGATTCTACACATTGAAAGAAACATATTGAAAATGAGGCGAAATTAAAAAATCAAACGTGCTACAAAAAAAAATAAAAGAAAATAAAGTGTCAAGCTTGTAACAAAGAATTTCTAATGCACGTAATATTGTAAACCAGTGGCGAAACTTACGAGGGTCGGGTGGCAAGGGATTCCTGTAGATTTCTTGAGGGCCGGCAAATCTTGGGGGGAAGGGCGGACGAATTGGTGCCATGGGCATGCGAGCTCTGATGACAGGCCCTCTCGCGGGCATCGGCGGCAAGGGAGGTCCAATCAGCATGGGCCTAGCTGGATAGCCCTGCGTAGAATTGGATGAAAAAAAAAAATCATTTCTGCTCGTTCGATTGTGCCCAATGCGTGGGATTGGAAAGAAAAAAATTGACGACGCATGTCTCACCTGATAGTAAACGGGATACGTGAGTTGCTGGACGTACGGGTCAGGAATCATTCGCCGTTCTGTCGACGCTTCTTCCCTCTGCCGCTCGTAGCTTACATCCACTGATCTGTCTCGTCGCTCTCTGTAATTTTTTTCGCTCCTGCTTTTGCTGGGAATTTGAGAAATAGTTAATCAACAACCAATCGACAAGAATCTACTGAGCAGAGCGCTATGAAGCAGAGTTTTGTGAGCTTTTTATTACCTTGAATATTCGCGATCCGATCTGAGATAGTCTCTTTCTCTGGAATAAGAGCGGCCTCGAGATGTTCTGCGCCTCCTCGACTCCTCTCTGCCATTATCTCTCGAGCGCGAGTGACGCCTTGAATCACCAATTATTAATTTCATATTAAACTCAATTCATCTTTTCACAGCCCGAATAATTCGTTCGAAAAATCTACATGCTTTACCTGTCGTGTTTGTGGTGATAATCGTCCGGATGGTACCTGTGAGATTCAACTGACCTACAAACAATATTTTATTCATGTAATTGTATTTTCATAATAGACAATTGTCAGTGAATATTCTTATTCGCGGTATTAATGTTACTGTAAAAAAATAATAAACACTCGTCAAACAAAATATTTTATTCAATCAATGCCTCCCATCTTCTCTGACTTCCTAATGCGAAATTTTCGTCAAGCAAGCTAGCTACACTTTTCACCGAGGGTGAAGAGTACAATGAATTTGAAAACACAGAATTTCTTCAAGTCAGTCTGAAAACTCATCACCCTGAAACTCCTCTGTGAGCATTATTAATTTCTTCTTAAACAATATGCTTCATCCATTGACTAACAAGGAGTATTTGTAGGAAATGTAAAGGCTTCTCCAATCAGTCGCGGGCAACTACTTACCTTAATCTAAGGGAACTTGAGTAACTACTACCAGGACTACGATGCCTTCGAGGACTCAAAGATACTGAACGGCGTTTGGGCTGCGATCTTCTAACTGGAAAAGTTATTTTCATATATTCAAGAATTTTTGAAACAGTTGTGTAGCTATCATGTAAATACTGGATTACTACAGAATAGCTGCGCTTTATTATGCACTCGAAGAACGAAATACCGACATACAATTGAAAAGAAAGTTGAAAATTCATCAATATTTTGAGGGTAAATATTATACCTGAACTATCTCTGCCTACAGCCTGAATCGTGCGGTGTTCTTCAACTTCCAGAGGGCATTTCAGCTCTTCTCGATCGAATATAGGCTTCAAGCCTTCTCCTGTGGTAATCGGTATAAAAAAAAAGTTATCCATACTATAATGTACTGTTTTATTTTCAATTCGCAAAATTATTCACTATCATATTTGAGTTCAACTCCAATAAGATCAGCTGTTAACTACTTATAATGTCATTGTTGAGTGTTTACTAATAAATTACACAACTGCTCTTATGAAAATTTAGTCGAATAATTTCACGGATTGTATCTTCCTTGGGAAAATATTCATTCAGATGAATCTTCAAACAATGTCGTTGACGAGTCGTAATCTTCAATGATGTCTTCGAGTGTAGAGCTTTTTTGAAAAAATTTGATATTCTCCGACTTGACCATCGCATCATTTGAATATACAATTTGACTGTTGAAATACAATATAGGATAATTTTGTCATGTCTTACCATTGTTGTTACCATCTATGTCTAATTCCATCTTCGTGTCGCTCGATTCATGATCCGCAGGTTTCTTCATTAGCAGTACTTGGATCAATGCGTTCAATTGTTCTCCTGTAGTAAAAAAATTCATGCATTTTTTTTCAATAATTTTCATGACGTGTTACTTAAAATAAACGGCCCTTTTTCATCTCCGAATAACTTGTTGAGTTTTTCAAAACGATTCGAGTATATAATATAATTTGAATATACATTCGAGTGTAAGGAAAAATAAAAAATTAATCCGGTGGAAGCTATGAAAATGGCATTCTGGATATTTTTATAAAGGTAATTAATTAAGGCCTCTGTCATATCCAACAGTCTATATACACTCCGACAGCGGGTTGTTTACAGGAGAGATCCTCGATGTTTTCAACAAACTCGACGCATTGAGTGATATTGAGAGTCACTTAAACTTTTCACGTTAGCGCAGTCAATATATATAATGTAGGACACGATTGGACACAAAATCGTATAGTTTTCGCAGCACAAGTACGGGACTATTATTTGGGTTTCGATGTTTACAGGTTTTCTAATTTCATGGACGGGTCTCTTTAATTTACACAATTTATTTTATTTAAATCAAAAGTTATAAATTTTCCGGGTAAAATATTCAATTTATGTTTGAATTTACGTTATTCTTCGATCAGTGGTTGCGCGCAATGGGAGAGATAATACTAAAGTATATTTCACATGATTTGTACTCTCGACTCATTCACTAAATGTACTTACTTTCACACCGAATTTTCACTGATACAGTAGAAACAACAACGAATGTGAACACATCTTCAAATGATGATTGTTTTCATTCCAGTGTTTTGGAAATATCAATATCAACTTGTTTTATATTGACAATTATTGATAGTATTATTTTTTATTAGTTTTATCGACCCGATACTTTCGCCGTGTATTAATGAATTAGATTTTTGGAAATATTCAGTATTATTGATTTTTGACGTACCTTCTAAGCTTCTAGTTTTTCCTTTAATCACATGATAAAAGTCTTCCGATTTCCTAGGTTGGGGCTTTTTTTGATCTAAAACATCCCGAGTTGTTTGGTCTAATTTTTGTCCTGTAGCAATCGTTTTGAAAGATTTTTATTATTTTTATAATTTTTCACAAGATAAATAGAACAATATTGTATATATAATCAAAGTTTGAGAGAATGATTAGAGATAATCCACTTATAATTCTTTGCACTACACAATCATCTTTCATTGTGACGATACTGCCAGTAACAACTCTATAGAAAATCTTCTAGTTGGATAAACTTTATCCACTGCACGCTTGATTCATTATCTGATGCATTAAAATAGATGCATCACTAATTAGTTCACTTTCTTCAAGAGGGCTTTTGAAATGCTGTTTTTATATTTTTTAAGATATTCTCTTTCTTTGAATCACTGGGATTTGTGCTGTAAAAGTTTTTTGGGTTTGATTTCATTATAAACTAATAGTCATTGAATGCGATTTGATTAAGTGTATTAATGTCTGGCGATTTTTAATTTATTTTTCGGGTGGAAGTATGATTTTGAGCGAGATTTTGAGGGTTGCTGAATATTTCCAGATGTCGAGAATTTTGATGGAAACGAATATTCTTCAGTGTTGTCTAGTTTCTGTATACACAAATAAAAGTTCTTCTTTTGTCGGTAAGCTTAAGTTGATAGAGTTAAAAAGTGCTGCAGTAATATTAAGAAATGAAAAAAAATTTTCAAAAAAGTCAATAACATACTTTGAAAATACTTTAAAAATGATTATTAGATCAGTATAATTGCAAAATGATCAAAAAAAAATAAGCAAAACGTTTTGAAAGAAACCCTATAATAGAAAGTTGAACTCACAGAGTGATGATTGTTGCACCACATCACTTTGAACATAGATCTTGATTAGAAAGATGAAAATACTGTGTGAATCAAAGCTATTAGCAGTAAATTTAACAATCATTAAAAATGATTCATTTCATTTCTTTGACTGTTCTTCTTGCTGATGATTTGACTCTGCATCTTTTCTTCAATTGGCAGGTTATCTTCCAGGCACATAAATCTTCTTTGTCTTCAAAACTCTCAAGGTGGCTCTGTATCATCAAACTTCATAAAGATGTTAAGATAAATGTAATATAACGATAAGTTACCCTCTCTTCTCTTCAATGTTATTTCTTCGTGATTCAAAATGTCACGACGAATATCACTTTGACCAGCTACAGCTTCTGGGATCTTTCGATCGATCTTGACTATGACCTTGCGCAACTCATTTTCATCGTATTTTGGTACCTCTCCAGGACCTTGAAACAGGGGTTTATTGTTATCCATTACATTCAACCTGAAAAAATAATTGAATAAGAATGAATCAGCTTTTAACCTATCACATGAGCTTGAATTTGTAGTACATACACATGTCCATTTTTTGAAAAAAACTAAGTCAGAATGTCACAAAATTGATTAATTTGCAGAAGTTGTTTACAATAACTCAAACAAAACTTCAAACTTGAACTCGACGATAAATTTAACATATTTTGAGTCAGTAAATAACACAAAATTCATGGAACATTATGTGATTTGAATTAGTTTGCATATTTTGGAGAAAGATATAGTTGAGAATTGTTAGTCGATCGATAGGGCAAATAAGTTATGATTGAGAAAAGGAGTGAACTTACTTTTCTGACATGACCAGAGATCTACTTTTGTGGCTGGATATCGAGTGACTAGTCCTGTGTGACTCGCCAGACCTGCTACGACTCCTGCTTCTGGTCCTGGTGGTGCGGTGAGTCTTGCTCCTGTGCATGGATTTGAGCTGCTCGGCTCTCTTCCTCTCGTACTCCTCAATTTTCTTTCTCTTTCGCCTCTCGTGTTCCCTCTCTTCTTCCTGCTGCTTCATCCAGGCCAACCTGCGCTCCAACTTTTGTCTCTCCCTTTCCCTGTGCTGGTCATGGTGGGACGAGGATTTCTTCATGGTTGAAACTACACAAGCCAAAATACAATACTCTGTTATGGTATGGTATTATGGAACAGTTGGATACTTGAGCTTGAAGTTGTCAAAAGAGTAATCAGTAAGATTTACAGAGTGCAGATGTGGCAAGACTCACGTGCAGTAGCGGGTGCAGCAGGACTAGTGCGATATGGATGTGATCCAGCGCAGTGCTGGAGTCGTGCAAATATAAAAAATGCGACGCAGTGGAATCGTCAAGAAGAAGTAGCGAAGCACAGGCAGAACATAACCTCACGCACGGCACAGATCAAGCTACTGCGGGAGAACGACTGGCGCTCGCAAACGTGCGCAAAGTGGCAGAGCGACGTAACATGAGTATATCTATATATATCTGTGAGACGGTGGGGAAGAGGGAGCTGCGTCTCTCGCTAAATATCTCTTGCGGCCAATCGGACGATTCAATACCCGTAGATTATTAAATTTGCACTGCTCCACCCACTGCGAAAGTGGATCACTCGAGTCTGCAGTACGTATGCAATCATGTCTGGCCATTAGATCTGGAAAATTCCAGGTACACAAGTTTGAAGGTTGAATTGGCAAATTTCATACTGCAGGTATGTTCTAGCGTGCATGCAAAACCCGGGTGTATTTTTGCAGTAATATTAATTGTCCCATCAGCGCCTCCATGGAGAACGGATTATTCGTCATGTCGCGCGCGGCTGCGAAGCCTGCCCCTCCCCCCAAATTGCAATTTTGGCGAAAAATAACTTTGACGCTCATCGAAATTAGCAAATTCGTCGAAATTGTTGGCATTCGCAAATTTGACCGTTAGATTGAGCTTGTATCACAATGACGCTGCACTCGTTATTCCGTGCAGTTCGATGTTGATAAGACATGTAATCTAACGACAAAAAGAACGCTCGGCATTATTGCGATGGAGAAAAACATAAAAATCATATACAGAATAAATATCACATTGGAGATGTATAATTGCGCAGGTGGGCATAAATTGGCATTAGGCTGTTTGCGAAATTTGCCGATTGGAGAGGGTTGCGGCGATTTGAGCCGGGCCAGCATAAGTAGGATATGCGCACGAGTAAGTATGCTGGCGGCTAATCCGGGGTAGTGGGGGACTTGTGCAGAATTTTCGCCTGCCAATTCTGCCTTCGGCCGATTCGCACGGCCTGTGCGAATTCGACCCCGTGCAATGACCCCTCGTGTGTATACCTGAACTCGGGTTGGGTGCACGCATTAGCAAATCTTTGCAGATTTACAGGAAGCGAGCAATTTAGCAAAACTGTTATATATTTGCGCATTCGCTGCAATTAGTCGCCCCGGGTTTTCCAAGAACAAGTATGCAGCGGCCCATGTAAATATACGTGTACTGCGCATTTACTATAGCCATCACTGTTAGCACGAAATGTTATTTAAAATGTATAACGAACATCTGTGCAGCTTTGAAGGTGGAGGAAAATATGAGAAATATGTTTTTCAAACGTTTTTCAAACGTGATTCAATTGCTTCGATCAGTTTCATTTATATCAATTTGTATCAAAAATACAAATACAATACAAATTTCTTATACAAATATTGAAAAGTGGAAAATCCAAATGTAACTTGTATTTTGTGTAGCTACAATACTTGGTACTTGCGTTTTTGTTAACAACAAGTTTACAGAGAATAAAGTCACCATTCAACAAAGAACTCACATTAAATGAGATTTTTCGGGACAAGTATATCTTCATTATCCACGACTGAAAGTTATGCTCTCACATTCCCAAGCAGAGTTCCATAGTACTTGACCCCCTCATCTCTGTAACTGTATGAGAATTCCCCAGTTCTCATTGCTTTGTATTCATCTCTTTTTAATACAATGAGAAAAAAATACTCATCAAAACAATGGATTAATCCGTCGAATATAAGAGCGATTTAAAAATACAATCGAATGAATATAATTACTGTGGATTCAACAAAACTCGCGATTATATTCAAATCCGATGTGTATACTACGAAGAAACTTTATGGTATATCAATATTGAAAAATATTAATTTCTAGAAAATCGCAATCGATTATCACACCTTCGTTAAGACAAAATGTAGGGTTGGATATCAGCCGTAAAATCGAGAAATCTATAACGGAAAAAAAAATTTAACCTGAAATGATTGTTTTTGTTCAACTCCATCTGAAATGGCCCTTTATACTATATCGCTCGATCTGAGATGGCTCTTTTCATTCGAGAGGCTCTTATTCCGCCGCCCGAGATGGATCCTTTTATTCCGTTCTTCTGAGATGACACTTTTCTGGTCCAAAGCGTCTGTATATATAAGCAGCCAATTGAATTTAATATGGATCGCACGACTTGCGAGTTCTGCAGATACATATCGATGACTCATATGAAGAAAATGACATCCCCAATCTTCCATGGGAGAAAAACGTTTATTTGATAATTTTTCAGATCGAATGAGAAGTTGGATATAAAAACTGTTCAAGGATATTGTTAGCCGTATATTGAAGTACAACAAAATTTTCCATCCATCAATTCATACAAAATGACGACGCCAGAGCCATTTCTCCAAGGCACGTTTCATTTGACACCAGTGCAAATTTGATTATGGTGTGATTGGTGAAAGCTTTGAAGTAAAACCTTCAGTTTTTGACAAAAAAAGTGCATTCATTTGTTCACTTGAAATTCGCGAATCATCAAAAATCCCCCACGTTGTTCATTTTAAAATGTTGTTGCAACAATATGATGAAAATCATCGTTTAAGTTGAGGTTGATGATATGAGGTTGAGCCTGAGGCGCCTAGAGAGAAGCGACAAATTACAAAAAAAACAATTTACTTTCAAAAGTTGTTGCACCTTATTCTAGAAAGATCAAAGTATCTTTCGGGGAAAAAATCGACTTTTTGAAAATCATATAGTGGTGATACCCTTCAAAACAATTTCTCTAAAAGAGTAAACCATCGAATGTGTTTCCTTACGTTGGCAGATTCTGGGATGTGCCTTTCGTCGCCCCGAGATTTGCATGTGCCTTTCTTCGTAAGGCGCACCGATGTAATTATATAGAATGAGGTATGCTCTCTCGCGTCCAAAACGAGTATCCTATCTTCTATTGTCAGCGTTGAGTTTTAATTTTGATGTTGCCATTCTGCGCACTGCGTTCACTCATATTATACACATGAGATATTATCGCTGGCTTCTACATCCTACGTAAGCATTGTTCAGGCTTCACTTTTAAATAAGCCACTGACGAATGAACCGTGAATGAGGTGTGAAAAATAAGTGCATTTGAATGCGAACAATATAATATATACCTATTATGCAGATACAGCTACTGCAGTCACTTGGTGCGTGCGACACAGCTTCGATATACCGCTCAGTCACGAGAGAGAGAGAGAGAGAGAGAGAGAGAGAGAGAGAGAGAGAGAGAGATGATCGAAAAGAAGGTGTCCTCAGATGACTCGAATATATTTCGTTCTCAAATCCTATTATCCGCATACAGGGAGCCTCGATGTCCTTATCCTTGTCCTTGTCATACAAATAATATGTATAATACAAATGTGCCCCCGCACTCTTGATTATATTCGAACGATACATTAACCAAAATAACAAATAAAATCATTGACTTGGCCATTGATGAGTGGCCGAGAAGGTTTACGCTTTGGACCAACGTGAACTGCAAAAACCGTGAAAGCAAAATAGATATTTTAAAAATTCTTATGCATACTTAGCTGAGCAGACTTGATAAATCACGCGTATGTATAACAATAATCAATGTGTATCATTGTATATCATTGATAACATATGCATAACCGAATATATATCATATGTTATCAATGTACATTATTGATAAGATTTGCATAACCGAAACAAATATTGCGCTGGTGAGTTGTATAAAATACAAGGGGCGGGCGGGGTGGAGAGGCAGTGTACATACGAATCAAATCCTATACTATACGCACAACGTTCGACTCAAATAGTCACGTTTGAAAAAATGCCGGATTTGCGGGCTTTGTCCAATAGATTCGCGAGGGGACGGTGAGTGACATACAATAACTGCGCATACAGCTGGATAACGAGCTGCGCGTAAATCAGCTGGTGCGCGCACCTGCCGATATATACGCGCGCCCGTATACATCGTCTTTTCCCTCGGTCCGCGCCTCTCCATTTTCTCCTCTCGCTCGCGCGTCCCAGCCCGTATACGTGTATGTGTAGCGGCGCATCACACGCATTGAAATCGTTATGGATTGTTGCGAGCAGATGTATATATATCAAGCGGACAACCCAACGTGCGCGACGTTCCGTCAAACGCTCGCAAGTTTTTAGCCGCGAGCTCGAGCGATCGCCGTTTTGTCGGTCCTTATAAGTCGTATAAAACACTTGGCTAATTAAACGTGTAATCGTCTGCACGATTGATATATATGCTTTTTGTTGCTGCCAGCTGCGTGCCCCAGGCAAAAAGTCCAAGGGCAAAGGGTACGACGGATAACAAAGAAGAAAAAAACCAACAACGAGCGATCGTCCCTCCGCGACGAAGAGAGAAAGAGAGAGTCTTACGGCGCTACTGTGCGTCCCCAGAGGCCCCAGAGGTCCCAGAGGCCAATTTTTTTTCTCTCTCCCTGCGCCTGGCGCTGCTTATAACCGCACGCAAAAACGCACACGTCCTCGCGAGAGAAGTTATTATGCGCGCGGGTAATGGGCGCACTCGACAACGATCCTCGCGCGCACATACATCCATTCCGAGCCTCTCCCCTCCTCATCGCTTATGTATAGCTCTTCCTCCTTATACTTCTCACCGCACACTTCCTAACCCATCTCTCATCTCCTACTTTTTTCCCCTTCCAATTGGAAATCGATCAATACATCAATCAATCACCTCACCTGCAACAATATCATCCCGAAAATATTCTCTCTCGACTCACTTATTCATTACTAACGAATTATAATCAGTACTCGATAGTCATTGTTCTCTTTTCGACACCGGTAATACATGTTTGCTAAGAACCCAACTCTCCGCCACAAGGAACAATGTTGTCGACTGTAATTATACCCACAAATGTTCGATGTTCACATTATATACGTATACCATTCGAATATATAATAATATAGATGTTTTGTTGAAGGGAACCTATAGTGAATATATTAGGGAAAATTTGCCATTGAGAAGAAGGATGAAGGTGATGGTCCAAATGGTGTAGACGTTGTATTATTCATGAAAATATAAAGGAAATGTGCTCTTCCATTCTTCAATCACTGGACGCTTACGTGCAGTGTTCTCAAACATCTTTCATAAGATAGCTATGATGGTTTTCATTTTATATCGCAAGGAACTAGAATATTTCCATTGCAATAAGTAAATAGCTATATAATGTCAAGCTTTTCGGACGCTGAAAAGACAAAACGGGCGTATATATCTACATGGGTTGTTCTTCGCGTTGAAATGCGCAGCTGCAGTGGAGTCTACTATAGTTCTTTTGTTTTCTTTCAATTTTGGTGAGCGCGACGTACGGGTACGGGCTTCCACCCGGCCGCGGAAGAAACCGAGAGAAAAAGGGGGGTGAACAAATTCGGGCCGCACGTATACATACGAGAAATGAAAAGTAAGGGAGTATAATTGAAACAAAGATTACGCGAGAGCTGATTTAGCTCGAGTCGGCGGTTCGGATGAAGTGAAACGATGTTTTTCCCCGTAGTTTCGAAACGAGTTGCCAGTTGCCACAGTCAGGCAGGCAGGCAGGCAGGCAGACAGGCAGGCAGGCAGGCAGGCAGGCAGAGAAGTTGAAAAAACTAATTGGATTAAGCGGTGGCTATATAGGGTGGAAGTTGAAAAAAAAGGATGTGAGTGTGCTGGTGGCGCGTGCAATTCCTCAATTATTTCTCTTTCGAACCACTGCAGTACCTAGCCCCTATTCTTAAGCGTATGTTCATATAATATAGATAGGTGCACATCGATCGCGCGCAGTCTTGATTCATTATTGCTTCCGCTACCTCCTTTACTGTCGCGTGCGCGCCTCCGTTCATTCACCCTCCAATGTATTTTCCGTCTAACCATCAGCCGATCCATAAAATCCAACTGTTCTTCATGTATACTGGAAATTGAACATTCGATTATCTATATCTAACTCGTTGAATAATCGTCAATTTGCTGAGAAGGAAAGTGAATTTTTCATGATTTAATAAGGCATACCCAATGTGCCAACCCTAAGGGTTTTTCGAAAATTTGACGATGATAAAATTGGAATTTCATGATTGTGCGAAAGGCATCTTGAAGGCTTATATCAGAAACCATCTTAAAGGGCATCTTAAAGGCTTATGTTACAACTATATACCATTTGGTTATTTTAACTCATTCAAATTATCAATAAACCAAAGAAACTCAAAAGGGCCCCATTGGGTACACTCATATTTCATGCGAAAAAAAGTATTTTGAGTAAAGATAGAAAATAGATCGAGAAAAAGCGACGTGACCAATCGAAAGATGAGATGTTTTAACATTTAAAAAATGACAACGACCACTCTTGATTATTGTAATTCAGTTAGCAAAGTGAAATAAGAGAAACACAAAAAGGCAGATAAGTAGTATAAGTTCAAATTTTCGTAAGACAGTATAGTTCTAAGGGCTAAATGAACGGGGAAGCGGGACAAATGTTGTTTTAATGCTGATGTCAACATAAGCCAATTGTGACTGGTACCCAGAGAGCAGCGGAAATACGAAATTCGAGCAAAGTGCCAGATTGGGTACAGTCACCTTATAGTAATCCGCGTAATAACAATTAAGATTTTTTGTCCGCTCTTGAGGTGTGATTGCGGGAAATTTTCAAGAATTATTCGGACGGAGCACGCAGTGCTTGTAAGACCTTAGTGAGATCGCAATACGATATCCGGCTAGACAACTATGTCAAGTATGTTGCTCTCTAAATTTTAGATCTTACCGATAAAAGTCCTCTGGTATAATCTTCGGTAAGGTCTTCAAAGCACTGCGCTCCATAGCAATTAGAAAAAATGTCTCCATCGCACGCCTCGAGAGTGGAGATTTTTGAGGTATTTCCATAGAGATCTCATACCGAGACTATTTTCACCAGTCTGATATCAATATCCAAGATAGTATTCCCGAGGTTCGATTGTCAAATACGAAACGAATGGAGCATGAGTTGAAACGATATGTTGGCGCGGCATGTGTATATGCGAGAGGATGGATGCGCGAGTTGGAAAAATGACGGATGCGGGCGGGGGGGGGGGTGACATTGTGAAATTAGGCTCATTTATGCGGCGCGCGCGCATGCGAGTCCAATGCAAATGTGCGGGGCGAAATGCGAGCATCAGAGGAAAATGCGCGTTTTGTAAAAGGGGGCGCACGCACGAGGCCCCAGGAGAGACAGAGAGCTGGCCTCTACGATACGGAAAAGCCGGTACGGGAGCGCGCGCGGATAATGATTTACGGATCGGGGCTGCGGCGAGTGCCGACGAGTGGGCTGCTGCTGCTGTCTGTGCCAATATTGATGATGGATTAACCGGGCGGTGCAGCCTCGGTGGTATACGCGCATATATGCATATAGGAGGGTATGGGGGGCAGCCGGAAAAGCCGCGACAAATTTGATACACATAAGCGCTTCGACTCGTGCGCCACCCCCTAGTCGCTTTCCATATGATATACATACGCGCGCATATATATACCCGCCGAGGGCAGCTGGGAGCTCGTAATCCTATACACGGGAGCCTGCGCGCGACTTGCAGTTTTGACTGCACTCTGGCTGCACCCCAATTGTGATCGGCACGTTTACCCCCCTCACTCACTCTCAATCAATGCGCAGTTTATATACGCGTATTATAGATCGAACGGTGGACGCGTGACGGGCGCGTGCATCCAATTTCCCATCCGCGCTGCATTACTCGCGGCTAATCCGCTCGAGAGCTCCGTGATCCATCAGTGCCAGATACGCTCGCACGCGTGTATGTCTATACCTACACGGACACGCACACTTTGCCCAAAAGTCACGAAAATTCCTCCATATGTGTTTGTTTGCTTCTCGCTCGCGACCTACATATACGATATACCGCAGCTGTGACGCGCGCGCGCGCGCGAGCAACTGACCATATTCAGAGGTGACGGGGAAAAAGGAAAAAACACAAGATTAAAAAAACGCAGAGCCGTTGATTGATCGAGAGCGCGAGTTTGACTGGAGTCTGTCACATTCGGTCGGCACCTATACCTCGTATGGGCCATTTTTTCATACGCCATTCCTCCAAATTGCCCGATACAAACGAGCGTATATACGTTTACGATACAACAATACCGCAGTCGCGATCGGCACTTCAATACGTTTTTTTCTTCGTCTCTCAATCGACCGTTCACGGGTAGTTTTTGCTCGCGGTATATGATTGATAGTGTTGATCACAATGACAAAACGTTCGACAAATCGTAGCGTGTTTTGCTCTGCCTCTCTCTCGCCGGCGCGCAAACGGGCCCGTGAAAAAACCGTACAACTTTGACAAGCAATATACCGATTGTTATATGCTTATAGCGGAGGATGGAAAAAAAGCATCTTCGATTTTAACTGAGAATCTTGAGGAAAAATTTGATCGTCTCGCATTATTTTTGTGTCAACAATACATAATTGAAGTTACTAGTGAGTATGTTGATTTTCCATTAATTTTCTTCAAGCTGACTTCTTTATTCTGAAAAAAGTGCATTTTGTCCGTAGAAAAGTCAAGGTTGAATGAATCAGTGAAAGATGAGAAACTTCCGCCGAATAGTTTTGAAATTTGAATATGAAATATGAACCACGTTGCTTCGTTGACTCAGTATATCGCGAGGTTTAGCAATATGCATTGCCACATTGTCAGAGGTAAACTATAAGAGAATCAGCCCCTTTATTAATCACCCATATTATTTGCAACTTTGTAGTTGCGCACCCCAATTCGGTCGTGGCTATATATCGTTGCTGTTGGATAAGCCGGTTCGCGACTCGATTCGGACTCGCCTTGGCATTTTCCTGGAAACTGTATAGTCTGTTTGGAGCTCGATACACGACTGTTGGCCCCCAGCCTCGAGTTCGTATCGTAAAAAATTCAATTTCCGATCATTAGATTCCGGGAAAAACGGTGGCCAGCTGCGCGGGGCCTGTGATCGTGTATGGCGCGGGCGTATCGGCAGCGGACAAATTCGCTCCGTCATCGATCGGCTTTTGTACTATACTATAATACATATCTAATGTGTTGCGCGAGCTGCTACTCCATAAAGCGAGATCGTGGTATCGAGGCAGTTCTCGTGGCAAATCATAATTAATGATCTAAACAGAACTAGCTGTTACCTATATACATGCTCGCAAGCTGTAGTTCGATCCAGAGCTTCATTTCCGCGCGTGGTCTTTCAGGCCAATTCAGCCAGGACGGCTGATGATCTCTATCTATACATTCGCGCGACCCTCAAATTGTTGAATAATACAGCCAAGGACAAATACAAGCGTTGTTAGTTGATAAGAAATCGGCAACGATGTAACGCATATATGTGTTGTCAGCTTACGTACGGTTTGATTGTCACCTGATTGTTACCAATTTGGCCCCACTGCTCGAGTCGAGCTGGACTAGAAGTGTGTGTATACGCATGGCTAATTGAGCGGGATCAAGAGGGGGCGGTTTGGACGTATCGCGCGCGCGCGCGAATAGGCGTCGGCTCCGAGTCGAATCGAGCTGCTGTGTGGGATTGCGTGCTATGCCCATTGATTCGGTGGAATTTTGACTCGAGGCGCGCAACGAGCTGGAGCGAGGGTTTTCCGATCGCACTCGATGGGTTTAGCCGGATGAATATATAAAAGACGCACGGGGTGGAAAAGGGCCGCGTCGCGCTGCTGTGCGTTCACACACAGAGTGTATAATAGGGCCAGGGAGAAATGGACATAAGGCGCGGAGGCGTTGAATTATTTATTCTCCGCTGCAATGAGCGACTGCAGCTCATAAGTAAAAATACATTATGAGAATGAAAATGATTTCAATTTTTCATCACTTGCATAGAAAAGTTGATCATTAAATCTTAGACCAAATACGATTTGTAGGCTTGTGTGATTACCCAGCCTCGCTTCGCTCGGCCGGCAAATCTCACACGTGCCTACAATTCGTCTTTTGGTCTAGTATCGAAATTTACTATTTCCAATGTTTGAACTGTTGTTATATTATTTGTATAATGAACTTCGAAATAGTCTCGCGCTTGGAAACAATAGCAACTACTGATATGCAGTTTGACAGTGCGCGAGAAAATAAGTATGTGTGAAACATCCAGTATACAACAAGCAGAAAAATCTATAAATTGACCACGTATAAATTTCATCGACAAGTAAAGACGGGTTGCAATGCAATTAAGTAGGCGTGAATTAGTACTGAATCTCAGCCGAAAATTAGATAATCTCATCGCTTTCAGTAATTTAACTGAAATAAAGAAAGAAACTATGTCATAAATTCGCCTACTGTTCTGATTCATTTCGAGTACACTCGATTCCAATTGTTACGAGATACATTTTCAATAACTCGTTTTCAGTGTGGTATATATCCGCAGGCCGGAGTAGCTTACCCGCAGCAATCGTGTGCCGCGGGCAGTGGGATTATACGCGCGTGCCAAATCAAAAGCTCTCGGCGCGCATTTGTCGGTTGTACAACACAGCCGCGCGCGCACGCAACGGTCAAGTACATCTGCTATCACAGTTATATAATTCACTCGAATTAACTCGAGCCGCGCGCGTGCCTCGCGGTATATAACGTACCCTCGGTCACATATACATATATATATGTAATGTCCTACACCCGCATATAGTGTATACATCTAATGTCGTCATGTCGCTAATGTCGCACGCCAATTTTTACCCCGAATACAGCGCCGCGCGCCCACCCACGCGCCCACCCTATATATAATTCAGCCGCGCGCGCGAGATAATTGACGGTAGGGTGCGAGGGTCAGTTGAGCTGCAGGGGGGCCGTGGGCACACGCGAGTGATCTGTCGCGAGTGCGGCGCGTAACGAGCAAACGCTAAATACCGATTGTCGATAGTAAGAACGCCAAGCGCTAGTCAGACATACTTATATATAGGAAGGGATTGGGAAATTAGCGGCAAGTGATTAGTGAACGAGTTTGCGCGCGTGTGTGTCATATGTCGGGCGTTGGGGGTGAGCGAGTTATACGTCGCTAACAATTTTATAATTGTTATGTACAATTGTGTGTGTGTGTGTGTGTGTGCGTGCGTATCCGCCGAGCAGCTCTACGGCTCGTTAGCCCCGAGCTGCTGTCTCGCTATGCCGGCTCGACCCCCCGCCGCCCCCCCCACGTATCACCCCCCCCCTCCCCTCGATTGCACTCGCCCAACTGCCGGCGATTTTCTATATTATATATACTCGAATTATTGTTATTCGCTCTCCGGCAAAAAGATTCATCCGCCGTCGTATTATCCGCGCAAGCTCGATAACTATGCTATTCGTCATACACACCCTTCGGCCTAAATCAATTCTTTACTATTTACTTGTATCTCTTGATAGCAAACGCAGATATATATATACACATACGTGCATTACTTTTCGTTTCTTTGTTGTGACTCGCGGATGGGATGAATTTGCATAAGCGCCACATTTGAATTTTGTTAATTGCGGCCATGCACGCAGTAATTCAAGCGATTATTTAAGGGAGCCGCCGGCAGTATGGGCCGCTCACAATCGCAGAGCCATCGTTGCGAGGGATTTGCAGCTATAGATTCCAGCGAGACAGAAGAGGCACATATATAATATGATAATTGAGCTTTTGCAGCCAGTTAATATAGGATTATGTATCTATTATACCTGCATGATTCATACGAAGGAGATGTGCCTTAACTGGGCATAGACACAAACCGTTGATATAGAATCATCCTGTATCGATGATTTATTGTGTTTGCGGCTCCGGATCTCACGACAACAAATTATAAATCTTTCCTCTTGCAATTTGGCTCAAAAAAAATTTTTGATTGAAATTGTAGTTTAGCTATATACATTTGGATGAATTCCTTGTGATTTACTCATATCTCTAACTTCTTCAAACAAATGCACCTATAATTGTTCAAGTAAATGAAAAACTTCGATGTGCCAAAATAACTGGAATTAGTCCAGGAAATGAATATACTTATCGCAATAATACAATATAGCTCACTACATCCCGATATGATCGTGAAATGAGTAACTGCAGGATAGCAGATTGATTGTGTGAAATTCAAGAAAGAACTCATAGATGAAGATTAAATATCCATAGGCACGATTGATGCACTCAATCCTCTCATTACAGCGGTAATATATTATATCCTAGGCACAGTTCTGACGCCCTATAAATGCCCGCGAACTTTTTTGTAGGCCTTGATAAGGCATGGATCACTCGTCCAAACGAACATCCCGTCTCTCGATGTTATGCTCCTAGGCAAAATCAGACGGTCAATTTCCGAGCACAATTTACTCCAGTTATTGTAATTTATGCATACACAATTGCGTTCAATAGGGCGGTCGGATCGCCGCGCGGCCGTGTGCGAGCAATTGGTGATCGGTGATCTGTGCCCGCGCGGGTTTATGTATCGGATCGATAAGTAAGTATGCGGGCCAAACTCCTCCCAAGTCCCCCTCGTGTGTATTGCCGCGCTGATGCTGCCGCCAGCTGGCTGCAGCTGTCCCGCGCCCGCATCCCCGCGCGCGCACATCTCTCGCCGCGCACACGCAAAACCGATACGCGTCGCCTATACACATATATACTACCCGCCCGTTAAATCCTCCTGCACCTATATACATATATGTGTGTATGTATCAGCTGTGGATCCCATTCCAGCACGCGATCCCCCCACTCGTTTCGCCCGATCCAGCTCGCGGCAAAGCACATTATACTACTTTTATCCTTCGATTCGCCGGCACAATCCGTTTTCGGCGTCTATTTTCACGTGTGTATACCTCGCGGAAGCTTCGACGTCGCCGGACCATTTCAGTAGGTATACATAGACACGAACATATCTTCTCGCGAATCATCTTGCCGAAAATTTGGACAATAATGACTATTGTGATATATTTCATTAGCGTAATTATTTTCGGAACTTGGAATGATTAGAGGAACACATGTTCCGTAATAATATAATTATTATTATTATTTACTGAGAGTTATTCGATTTGTCCAAGTGACCGAAATGAACATTTTCAAATGAATTTACACTGAGAAAAATTCTCTTATCGGAATCTGCTATATGATATAGTAAACGTAATTAAAGAAGAGTCTACTATAAATATCGTTAAATTAACTTTATTTGTGCAAATAACCCTCATGTTTTATAGATGTTTCAACAATGTTCAATTACTATTTGATTATTGTTCATCGATCAATAATTATTGTTTAATGAACCAGAATTATAAGTCAACTGTGTCCGCTCAATCACATCTACTATAAATAAAAGTACTGTATAGAGTAAAATCTACTTTAAATATAGTATAATTAATACTTTTTTCATGGTATACATGAGTGAAATTTGTATTGTTGGATTCACAATATCTCATAGCTGGGTCAAAATAGAACTATGATTATAGTAGATTTATAGTTCACGCAACTATAAACTGCTCTCAGTGTACGAAATGGAAAAAGGTGGCAATATCCAGCCACCGAAACGTTGTCCGTCGAAAACCAACACTACAAATGACTCGTATTAAACATCGTTAATTAATCGTTACTTCGAAAATATTTAAAGAGCGTTGAGTCACGATACAAGTATGAATAGACGATCAAGTGTAAC
This sequence comes from Aphelinus atriplicis, assembly GCA_020882685.1. NCBI lineage: Eukaryota > Metazoa > Arthropoda > Insecta > Hymenoptera > Aphelinidae > Aphelinus > Aphelinus atriplicis. The sequence continues at coordinate 97,117,688 of CM037073.1, forward strand.
AACAGTGATATTTTTCGTGTAAGTAAAGTGAATTTTCAATTTGGCTCCATGAGTTTTTTTAGCAATTAATTTTCACATCAAAATTTGTATGTTGGTATCAAAACTCATGGAACAAATGTGAAAATTCATCTTTATTATCTAAAATTAATTGCAGTTCTCAACCTAATTATTCATACAGAGATTCTTCACTTTCATACATCATGGTTCTTCACACTGCAGTAAGGTTTCAAGATCGTATGGCTGTATACTATTCGATTGTTTTTCTCATCGTGACAGCCATTTTTGCATCAGCTCGGTCTTGTTTCCTTTTCAATTTTTTTTTTTTTTATTATTTTAAAGCTTTTGAAATCTCTTCAGAGATTGTGTTTCCTTTTCAAAATGCTCTCTCTCTCCCGTTTGCTCTTATTTCCTTTACTCGTATTCCACGCGCTCGAGTGAACTTGTCGATCATCATATCGTATCGACGGAAAAAAATCGCCTGCGGGTTCAGTGGGCTGTAAGTGCGCTAACTACCTCTGCGGTTCAACAATCATAATATTAAACGTCTCATGTCGCATGGCCATTTCTAAACATATCCCATATATAGTACTTATGCAGGCTGCTCAATACGCTTCGATTTTATTCATCCTACAGCTGGCATGCCCACATAGATCTCATATATGAGAATTAGTACACTGACTATGTATATATATGTGTGTATTTGCGGGAAATCGAAACGTTAACCCGCATGGCTGTATATATGTAATTGCGATCGCGATATGTTCGCATAAAGGTGAAACTGTGTCCTCGCGATATAAAAGTAGGAGACGAGAGAAGAAAAATGATCGAATTTTTGTGTCTTTAGATGAAAAGTGATGTAAACCTGTAAAGCAAATTGACAGTTAACTCGTGATGTTACTGGTACAAGCCACGTGACATGAGTAAAATATACAGATAAAGATATTCAGCAAGGCTACCAGTTGTAGAAATAATAGTTTGGAACAAATGAGATACATCTTCTTTATTTGCGAGACGTAGCGTCAACTTCTCTTGGCGAAACTCTCCGAAATGTAAGCTCGTTCGGTTTTGATTCTTTTTCTCAAAAGCTGAATAAAATATGGATGTGAATTTTAAAAATGCACATATTGAAATCTGATAGTTGTCATTGAGATTCTTGACAGATGATTTAATAATTCAATTTTATCATAGCCAGATTCGCGAAAACCCTTAAAGGTGTGCAGTGGCTGCAGTTACGCTACTATGTTGATATAGCGAAACCTCACAATCAAATTTGTCTCAGTTTGTCGAGTGAGTAGTTGATCATAAGCATATGGTACAATGGACGATTTACTGGCTCGGGGGAAATGAGATTTAGTCGGGATTAATAAAACGGGATAAATAAAACGCGGGGGCAGCCGGAGGAGTAGCCTTGGCGGCGGTAGCCGATGTTATATAAACACAAAAGTATACTTTTCTTGCTGTTCTGTATACCGTGCCGCACTTCGCGTGGACGTCGCCAATCTATACGAAGAATTTTCGATTCTTGCGCATGTGAATACCATGATTCACTTCGCGGACGTGCCTAATCTATCGGGAATTCTCGCAGAATTGCCGTCCAGTTACGTGATCCACCCACGATGAGCCATGTTGATATCTCTTTTGAGCAAACCGAATTCCAGGAAATCGAGAACGAGCGAGAATCCAATCGTGTATACTCGGTGTATCGCGGCAACTTTGTTTGCAAAACAATTGATAATTTGTGTACGTCGCCTGAATATATAAAATACCGAAACGCTCAGTCGAGTTAGATTCGCAAACGTTCCAGCGCCTTGGCAGTATAGTATACTCAAGATGATTCTACTTCGGTTCGCTTGTCTGGTCCTAGTCATCAGCGCAACGATGGCGGACGTCGGGCGAAATGGCTTGGCTCGAATCACGTGGGAACATAGCGGAAAGGGCTCGGCTACCAGAACAGCTATTTACAAGAATTACGCTTTCTTCGTCATTAAAAGGTTATAAGCTCAATTGATGCAAGTATATACTCAATATTCGCCACCATTTGATTGGATTTTGAATACTTATACGCGCATCCAGAGCAGCGTCGCGGCACAGAATATTGTCGGCAATCTACAGAATAATGACGAGATTTTTGTCAAGTGTGCCCAATAAATCGCTTAGATGAGCGAGGTGCATGTACTATTTTCCGTGAGGAGCTATTCACTTCAAAATCACTTGGGATTTTTTGGGATTTTTTTATTTTTTTGGGATTTTTCCCGCTTGGGTGGCGAATATTGGGCACACGCATAGCTTAGATTCAGAGATTTGATTGGCCGATGGCTCGTTTCGCATTCACTATATTCCAACGATTCCCGAAACAGTTTGATGTTGGAAGCCTTACCGATTACTCTGACCCGGATGAATCTGGAGGGAAATGACCACCGGCAGTTTCCGTTCCCAAATTTGGCGCAGCAGCAAATAGGTAACTGCAGTGCCCTTCAGGACGCCACCGACATCTTCATTGACCCTGAAGGCCTCCTCTGGGTATTGGATTCTGGAGATCTAAGGGATTCATGTGATGCTAAGATCATAGCTTTCAACGCTACTACTGGAGAGGTCAGTGTAATGAGTCAACCATTTGAAAATCAATTATTTGCTAACTATATGATATGCTAAGTGTATAGTGATCTTGTGGAGGATTGGCCTCGAGGGGTTTCTCACTCTGGTTCTCCCCTTCGTCTGAGCTGATAGTTGTCGGTTGATATTGGCAAGAATGAAGAATTCGTCTGCAAATCAGCAGTACTCCATGGCACTCCTTCTCGGAGTACTGTAGTGAGGAACCCCTCGGATCATCTCATATATATGAATTCGCACTCGTATAAGATTCAATATACGTATTTTATCTCACTAAAAGTTAGCAATATGTTCTTGGAGTATTCTTTCGTTGTGACGTTGTGAAGATTCACGATCGAGCCAAGCACTCGAAAATATGTAGGGTTTCTAGTAATACAGATTCTGCGTCAGGATATTTCAGGTTTTGCCCAATGAGATTTGATGGGGAACTCAGTCGTGTTTTGACATACAAAAATTCATTTACCTTTTGCCACTGGTCGCACAATCTAAATAGCTGCGTGTCTGATTGAAAACATTGCATGGCTTATCACTGCAACTAACAGGACTTAACGATACAAATGCAATCAATATTTTCAGGTGGTGAGAACGATTGACTTGTCGAATATTGAAGGAGAGTGGCTCGATTTACCAACGTTTTCGCAAATCGTCGTCGATTATAAACAGGATTACCCCGTCGTGTTCGTATCGGATATCAATAATCGGGTGATTTACGTGATCAGCGGGCCGTCTTGTAACCACACGATATCCTTGCCCGAGTCAGATACACTCGACGAATATACATACGGAATTACTATGAACCTGGTGCGAAAAAACAACTACACCCGACTACTCATCAACGACGAGAGTCGAGAAAAAATGTTCTACTTGGCATTGGAGGATGTGCCAGTCTGCTCCAAACTACCGGAGGGCGTATTGCACACTTTGGGCTCGAACAACAAGATCATCCTCGGGAACGACGAGCTCAGCACCGTGTATTACAGCACAAAGTCGAACAGGACAGTCGTGTACAAATACGACGCGTTGGACGGCAGTGTAACTCTGCCGACTGACGCTTACACTGGAGATTCCTCAGCATGGCCCCGCCAAGTCGTACCCGATCCCAAGACGGGCCGAGTGCGTTTGTTGGAATTAAACGTATCTCCCAAAACCAATTCTACAGGAGGTGAATTCTTAGTCAGCTCACTCATATCCATTTGATTCTACGTTGCAGGTTGCAGCCTGGCTTGTTCGGCTCAAAACTGCAAATCGTTGTTTCGATTTCAAGTGGCTCGCGCGAAACTTCGCAAAACTAACAGGTTGGCGAGAGAATTACCCATGCAAATTGCATGTATTCGTGTGAGTGCGGATAAGAATTACACATAACCGGGTTTTCAAATACCACTATAGTGATGCTTGAAAAACGCGTACATCAAGAATATTTAGCGAAGAAAATGTTGTTCACAACTAAAATAAAAATAGTAAATTCTGATTTGATAACAGAACTGAAATTCTGATAACATCCTTATACGAAAAGTGATATGATTTGAAAATATAAAATAGTACTTATAAAGCAATAATACATACTTTCTAAATTTGAAATAGTATATTTTGCATAACTGACTAAATTTAGAAGAATGTTACTGAAATTTTTGAAATTTTATGGATAATTAGTGAACTTTTACTGATTTTCAAGATATGATTATATTTAAAAATCAGGTGATATAAAAATATTAAAAAAAAAATAAAAAAAATTATGGGCAGAATCAATGAGCAGGCTTTCATCCATCTTAAGGGGGGGTAGGGTTTTGAAGGCAGAAAAAAACAGGTTCTTACAGATTTTTTTTTGGGCGTACGGGGAAAGTACATTCATTTCTGATCATTGTACATTAAAGAGTAGTAATTGAACTATATTCTGTGAAATATTGGTTGAAAAATATTGAAAATTGACCGAATGGCAGCAATTCTTCGCAGGCGCCTCAGAAAAAATACATTTTGCGGTGCACATCATACCTCAGCACTGGATCATCTGAAATGAAATAACCAAAGTTTTTCCCTTAATTTTTGTGTCCCTCTAGGTATCCCTGTCGAGTTTTTCCATTTTTTTTAAATTTTTGAACTTTTTACAAGACTTGAAAGTGAAAATACCGATTTTTGGCCTAAATTCATGACTATTGTTGTTAATATTAAAAAAATAAAATCAAAAACGAAAAAATCTCAACAGGGTTACCTCATAAATTATGTAAGGAAATACTGTAAAAAATTTGAGAACGATCGGTTGAATAGATTTTGAGATACAGAGTGCACCGACTCATTTCTGAGGCGCCTGCGAAGAATTGCTGCCATTCGGTCAATTTTCAATATTTTTCAACCAATATTTCACAGAATATAGTTCAATTACTACTCTTTCGTGTACAATAATCAGAAATAAATGTACTTTCACCGTACGCCCAAAAAAAAATCTGTAAGAACCTGTTTTTTTTCTGCCTTCAAAATCCTACCCCCCCCCCTTAAGTTAGGAACAATTAGAGAGTTAAACAGCTGACAATGACCTTAAAACATATTTTTTCAAAAAATTCAAATAATACGTATCGTTGCACTAGAGGTGATTTAATGTTGCATAAGCTGATATTGTGCGCATATTCTCTTATTAACTAGAGATATAGTGAAAATTTGATAGAATACTGAAGTTTACAATAAAATTTCCAGCATGAGATATTGTGAGTAGTTTGACTTATAAACCCTGACAATCAAATTTGTTTCAGTTTGCCGAGTGAGTAAGTAATTGATCATGAGCATATTGTACAATGGACGATTTACTGGCTCGGGGGAAACGGGATTGGTCGGGGCTGGTGGTCGCAACAATGATTTTCGTTATTTATTTGCTCGAATTCGAGGTGATAAATAAAACGCGGGGGCAGCTGGAGGAGTAGCCTTGGCGGCGGCGGCCAATGCAGTCGGTGCTGTTTGCTGCTCATTTTTTAAGCATCAACGTCAGGCTGAACAATGGGTCGCGCGACTCGCGTATGTCGCGCGACTCGATTTGTCAAGCTATGAGTATAGAAGCAGCAAACAGATTAACGCCAATAAAATGCCGCAACGACCAAATCATCGGGGAATATTAGCGGCGGCCGTTGTGTGTTGGTATTGGGGCTGAAAAACCGAGTGAAAAACCGAGTCAAAATCGTGCGGCCAAATAAAAGTGCAGCGGCGTCCGAGCCACAGCCGAGTCCGATCGAGCAAAAATATTTGTTGAGCTGCTGCCGCTGGGGCTGCCGGAACAAGACGAAGAACGAGTAGGCGGAGGGATGTTGCAGCGAGCCGTCAATGGGGGCAGGTTGAAAAAACGCGCAGCCGAAGGGCGAGCCGCCAGACGTTATTGGCTTTTCCACTTCTTCTTCTTCTTCTTCTCCTCCTTATTCTTACTTACGCTCCGTCGCGCGTCCCAAAGTGTCGTCTCAGCTCAAAACATAATCCATATACATCCTCCGCAGCCGCAGATATATCTTTTCTTTTCTCTTCACTTCTTTTTTTCACAAATGTTACGTGCGCGCTGTTATTGTATGCTGTAAGCAGCAGCAGCAGCAGCAGAAGCAGCAGCAGCAGCCGCGACTCGGCTCCCTTTCTCAAACGTGTCTGGCCCCTCGGGCCCGTCGGACCCTCGTATATGCGCGCAGATAATGCTCAAATTACAAGGACTATCTATAGCAGCTACAGCAGCCAATTTATCTTGCGGAGTCGGTGTCACGGAGGTATAGACGCGCAAGCGCGCGAATAGAACCGATTGATGCGCATCAATCGGCTCTGGGGGCGTTACGTTTTGTGCGCGCGATCCTCAATGTACACGAATAATCGAATACATTTTCATCATCATCCAGCTCGAGCGACGAACGGCGAATATGTGATTCCAAATGTCAATGAAATAATTACCGATCGAATCGACGAAATCGCCGAGCTTTGTAACTGATGCTTGGGTTCTTATCTGCGATGATTTGATTTCGTGCGCATCTAGTTGAAACTGCAGCCTTATGGAGGGGCAGGATACAAAAGCTTCATTATCTATAGATTGAAAAGTGGTCTGAGGTATATACCCAACTTAAAAGTTCTCATACCGGTTATGGCATGGTGAGCTCACACTTGTCATAATTGCCTTCGAAATTATTATTTTTGACGTTATCATTGCTCTTTGGATTGAATATTTTTGACTGAATATACTATTCCCATCAGTTATGCCAATTCTACAATTTCGTGACTCGTACTCTTTGATTTTGAAATTATTACAAATTGAATAACCGATGGACATTAAAATAAATCTTTACTGAATTCAATTGAATATCGATCAATTTTCAAGCAAATATAGACTAATATGCACCGTGTACCTCTATAATGTTCTCTTCGTAATTGATACGTGTTGAAAAAGCCGCACTATCGCATAAATATATACATAGGGCGGGCCAGCTGGACGTACGTCTAAAGGACGGCCCGTATTTGTACTTCTAGATAAGCTCGCGCTACACGTGTTATTGCGACACTCCACTGCACCATTATACTCGGTTGCATGCGACAAGTGTGTCCCTCCAATCAGTGCAGTTGTTGCACTTGCCCCTAACCACAGTTGAGTTCGCGCGCCCGCGCATACACGCAATCCAATCGGCCATAACTGTATTCTCTAAATATGAAATTGTCAAAAAGCCATTTTAACTATTTTAAATTGTATTTCCTTTTATCAATACCAATAATGAAAAATTCGATATGCAAATGAGTAGTTTTGCTCAACTTCTCAGTGAAAGTTATTCGTTCGTCGATAGAAACAATAAACGTAACTACTTTGCAATAATTGGATATTCCACTAATTCTCGAATGAATATTCAACATCAGTTGTGTAACTTTTACTGATCAACCTTCAATCATTTGAAATTCAGAAGGTACACCCACTTGTCGGCCGCTATCAGAGCGAATCGAGCGAACTGAATATTGTGATTAAAATCGACGACGTACGAATTTCAAATGTATAATATGCCAGTTGTCAGTTGCCAGTAGCTGCTGTCTGTCGTGACTCTGAAATCATCGAAATCGCCGACTCTATATATATATATGCCGGAACGCCGGAGATACGAGCAAAAACAAAAATCTATCCATTATAGGTATGTGGCATAGAGTGGCGGTTGGGGCATCGCATTCATCCACTCGAAGTTAAACTCGCGACTCGATATATATACAATATGTCAAGGGCCGATATTATTATGTGGCGGACAGTCACCCTTGGCTCTCCAGCCCCGCGCGACCTTCACGCCCGTCTCACAAAGCTGCCAAAATTAATCGGCTGATGCCCGCTTCCGCGCACACTCGCTGCAGTCTCTCTTTCCGGATGAATCCCAGGGAGCCGCTCGGCCGCGTCCAACAAATGACCAAACGGACTTCCGACACTCACACACACTTGCTCACGATATTCCATCCTTGTACACCTCGGCGCGCGACCCTTGTGAGCTGCACTCGACAAATCATACCATATAACGTCGCCGTCGAGTGGCCCCCCCAACTTTGAACAAAATTGAAAAAGAGAAAAAAAAAATTATCTCTTTCACGGCTTTTTCTCTCACTCTCTTTCTCTAGGCATCTCTCTGTCTGTACCAAACCCTCAGCGACTGTGTCGCGCGGCCCACAAAAATGTCTACTTCTTACGCGTTTTTTTTCGTCCGTCCATCCTTCCCCTGTTCTTAGATTCTTTCGGGAGAGCATTACATCGTCCGACACTTTCGTGTCCTGTTGGCGACCATCGTCCATTGTCAGTCTCGGCCAGGGGCATTGCAGCAGCTGAGCTGGTCGAATTGCGCGTGGCCAGCTTGTGTGTAACAGCTCTTTGCCGGCAATCGAACTGTATAAACCAACAGATTGCAACTTTAGCGGTATCAGCAGAATAATGGAAATTTATTTGTTGGACAGTATGATTGTATCTAGTTAGAATCAAGGTATATAGTTTGTACGGACACGAGTTGTCTATACCTATATTATAAGTAGGCGTGTCGTTGTATAAGATTAGGCGCATTGATTATAATTAGAAAATTCATCCAAAGGAGAATCCATTAAGCATGAACTAGTTATGAAAAATGTATCAATTGTTTGTAACAACTATTGAGTACAAAAGTTCATTTTTAATTATGAAAATCTCTCTGTATCTTTGTGTTGAAGAAACTTTGCAAAACATAAGAGGCTTATAGTCCATATACGAACTACGCCTGGATAATCAGTCAGTCCATTTATTAGAAAAGTTTCGAGAAGTCTCAGTTGTCTCTATCCCCCAGTACTATGAAAACCATCGCGGTATATTCGCGCTCGAGCGACATTACACAAATTAATAAGACAAAAGCAATTATCTCTTATCAATTGATCAATTCAATCCTCTCGTAACGCGCTCGAGATAACTGAAAATATCCGCGCCGAATTGGCCGTGGTTCAACAACTGTATACTTATGTATTGCCATGTAAGCATCAATGCATATAGCAGCTGCTGCTCACCACAATTCATCCACTATTGTTATTTTGCATTCGTCAACTAAAACATCAATAAAACGACAAGATTGGCTGCGGCTATACATACCGAATATGGCGCACTCGTATAACCGCATCAAACTTGGAGACGCGTAGAAGATAGATGAGCAGTTTTATTTTTATTTTTTATTTTTTTTCACAACTTTTGCCGGTCCGATGATTGAATCGAATTTAATTAAAAATTTTGCTAAACGAATGTAGTTTTTCATCGTCCGGCCCATACGTCATACGTACACTCGAGTAGCACTCGCGCGAAAGAATCGTATACATTCACGCAGTGAAGATGAAATATTTTTGAAAAAACATGCTCGATCATTCGGACCATTGGGGATGTCCGTCTATACGTAAGATTGAGTAGCTGGATGTGTATGCACGGGAGAAAAAAAACATTCCACCTATTCAGAGTACAATGTATGAATATGGGTAAAAAAGAAAATACAAGACGGAAACTGATCTTTTGAGTAGAGCGCCCGAGACTGTTGTGGAGAAGTCGATTGGGGTGGAGAATCGACGAGCGCCGCGGCTATTATAGCAAACGTATTTTTCTCGAGACATCGGTGGAGGCAAAAAGCGCAGGAACACACCAGGAACGATTTCTTGAAAATGCTCCAGTGCTTGGAATCGATGAGTAAGTACAACAAAAGACAAATTTCGTGAGATGCAGTACGAATTCACGTCTATACTAGTATTGCAATTTCATTGCGCATATCGTTGCTATTTTTTTTTCAAATCATCACTTCAAACAAGATTACATGTACGTACGTATATGATATAAGTGTATGGACAGCCTTTACAGATGACCTCTCTAGTGTATTCTATACTTTTTTATGCAGCAATCAGATGTATCCTATCATATCATATATTGTATTCGTACATGATTATAATTTATATTATTATTCAAAATGAAGCTAATCGCATTTGATAACGAATTTTATAGAAAATCACTCTTTTGATTGAAGGCTAATTGCCCGTATTCCTATGAAAATAAAACAGAATGAAATGAAAAAGAAATCTACCAATGAAATGTAACGAAATCCGGCGAGTCTCAATTTGCGTACTTGAGTCTTCCTTGAATTAGTTGCAACTTAAATTAACAAGCGCGAAACTTCATAATCGATATGTGCTGGGCGAAATGGGGCGCGCGCGCGCGATTCAAACTGACTTTGTGAATATGTCTTGTTCTATACGTATACATCAATTGGACTAGAGGGTAATTGGGATCGGCGGGTGCTGAGTTGTGGGGGCAGCGCCGTATATGATATATGTGGGTCATATTGGAGCTCGATCGTCTGCATATAGCCCGACGGGGAGTATAGAAATGTGCGCCGGGTCGGGTGGCGGTGGTGGTGGTGGTGATTGGCGCACGACCGAATCCATGTCAGTTTCGCAGTTGGCTCGTGTAAGTATACGTATATGGGGGCCCGGCCGGGGAGACAAGCTGGCGCATTGAAAATCTGTCCGAGGATAATTGGGGGCCCGTTCGGCAGTCGGAAAGAGAGAGAGAGAGTGAGTGAGCGGGGGTGTCTCGGCAGCTCCGGTGTCCCCTTGACTGCACTCACAATATATACTGCGGCAGCCAGGGTCGATCTGCGCGTATAATGGGCCGGAGCCCAGCCCCGTACGGGCCAGCCATATAGCTGCAGCAGCTGATCCCCGGTACTTGTACTTGCTGAACGTCTATATCGTCGCGCGCGCGAGAGCCCCACTGACCAGCGGCGCGGCGGCAGCGACCAACGAATCGCCAGATGATTTTTGCCCGCCTCGCTATATACAGCTGCAGCTCCAGCCGTTACATGTATATACGAACACCTTTGCGCGTGATATACGTCAGCTTTTGGCTAAGACGTTCGCTCGAGCATTTATGATGCGGTGCGCGCCACTCGTGCAGGCGCGCATGCAATACGATTGCGCCCGGCTAATTCGGATATCGGCGTATATCTTCATGGAGAGGAGCCGACGCGCGTTTGTGGAGCAAATCGAGATGTCGCGCTCGCAAATCATCCGCGGCTAGATGTTTCAATGCCCGGCTTATACACGCGCGCCTGTGTATATGCGCTGTTCAAATGAGTACTCTTATTCAAAACTGTGCGTCCGTCGAACAGCTGATACAATCGGCTGTATGAATTATTATACTCTCGCGCTCCGACGTGTATTGTCGTGCGGCTATGTGGATATGATTATACGCGAGGGTAGCGTGTATGTAAAAGCGCGGCGGCCGCGCGACGTCGAACGGAAAATGCAAGAAGAATGTATATGTATACGTATTCGCGCAGCTGTGTGCCAAATTAAACGAGCCGTGGTCCCCGGTGGCCATTGATCGTTATTTGCCGCGATTCGATTCGACGTAACTGCACCACTGATTTTTACATATTACAGCTCGCGCTGCCTCGCGGGCTCATTGTCCGTGTGCACATCTATATATAGGCAGTATATCATACTGCATGAACTGGGCAACGACTCGCTATCTGTATATATAGACGCGCAACAACGTTATCCAACTTCCATTCAACGCCATGGGTGCATGTAATATTGGTACTATAGAAAATAGCTGCACCGATACACATATCACAAAGAGTGTACGAGTACACCGATTTTCGCGGCTCTGCTTAGTTGCGCACATCCACGACTGCATTATAATACCAAAACCCCGGCAAATAATTATCTTTCACGTATAGCCTACAGAATGAACCAGGTAATGTCTCGCCCGATCGCGACCAGTCGCCGATCTCGCGCGCCCCTTAGATCTGGCATTACTCGGGGCGAAGGGGAGAAGGGGGCGAGAAGCAGCCTTTACTCGCGATTCCCTCGTTTTTTTCTTCACTTCATTGATTTCGCATAGCCCTCTTCCGTGCATTGTTTTCTGCATTTCGTAAAATAGAATTCACCGATAACGCGCAGTCGTATTTGATAGAAAATAATGAGTTTGTTCGCGCCGGAATGTCTCAGGTGCCTGAAGTCAGGTCTGCTGCTGTCATGCGGCCTACATTTATCCATGTTCATTATTTGTGTGCATTCATTCGAGGATAAAATTCAGAAAGTATGCGCGATGCTGATAAAATACCGAATTTACTACTTGACCTTTCACACCTGACCTTTCGTGTGATCTATGACATTCAACCAGTGGTCAAACCAAAACCTGTGACCTTTATCACTTTTTACCTATGACCTTTGACCTCTCATCAAAGACCACTGATTGTGACTTTCACTTTTACCATTCAACCCTTGTATGTTCTCCGATTGATTGTACTTATGTCGACCCATGCCAATAATGTATGACTTTTGCTGTTTTAGACCTACGGATCTCTGACCTCTGACCTTTCATCTTGTACTTGTGACTTTGAAAAAACAGGATGAGAAGGAGGAAGGAAAGAGAGATACGGAGAAGGGTTGGGTGAAAAGTGGGATGAAGAAGGGGAATGAGAAAGTGTCGCACGGGGAAGGGGTAAGGAGAAACGGGGGGTAAAATGTCGTGGACGTGGGGTTGGTGTCGAGGGTGGAGGTGGATTAAGATACGCAGCCGGCAAATATTCGCGTGTAATGGAGGCCGCCATAAGTCATTCGAGACGATCGGCCGGAGGACTGCACTGCAGGATATCTATAATAACGAAACGCGGTAGCCGGTGATGAGGGATCTTGGTTGGGGGGAGACCGCAAAACGCGCGTGTATGAATGTCGGCGATTGGAGCACGAGGGTATATGAATATATATCTGTGTGCCGGATATACATAATGGGCAAAGACGGATCGGTCGAGTGGCTGGTGCGCGAGCCCGTGAGGCGCCACAGTTTGCGGTCGCAATTGTGACTCCCGACTAGGGCGAAAGTAGATTGAACGAAAGTAGATTGGCAGGGAGGGAGAGAAAAGTGGTGTGTAGGTGCGAGCGCGCCGCGCAGCTGGAGGCTCGAGCCTATGCATCGCCAGCCGAGAGGTGGGAAGGAGAAGCTCGCGCGCGGGACAATCAATCATTCGAGCCGGTCGAGTCGAGCGAAACTAGAGTAGCGAACCCAGACACGCTGGCGCGCGCCAGTCGTGAGTGTGGAAAAATCGAGACCGCCCGCAGGCCGCAACTGCGCGCCTTGAGCTGATTCTCCGACGGGAACAGCCGTCCTCCCCGCAGCAAGCAGCCGTCTTATTATATAATACTTCCTTGTACTTACTATGCGCCCGGCACACGTCGCTCGAGCCCCACTGACGGATCAGTGACGGATCAATGCAGCTCGCACACAGACGCGCAAGCGTTTACTGCGTGTACATCCAGTCAAAAGCTTCGGCCAACGCACACACACACACCTCCCTGCTCGAATGCTCCCCCCAGCACAGCTTTGATCCATTACCGCCCACCAGCCGCTCGCGTTCTCGGCTTAATTAATCATTCCCATCGGTTCTTACCGACGCCATGTGCATCCGCCAATGCGACAAGTGTCGAATGTTCGCGTGCGGCACGCCCGGATTGCGAAGCTAAGTATTTTCAACTTGGGAGGGAGCAATATGCCGATCCGTTTACCGATTTTGCGCAGCTGAGCGGGACGGCTCGAGTATACGGCGTCGAATTATGTAGCCCCGCGAGTATATATCTATACGCGAGATTATCATAGTCGATAATATCAACCGAACATATATTGACCAACTATTTCCGAAATAATAATTGTGGCGATTTACTTATTCTTTAGTAACATATTACTGATTTTTAGTTTGATATTCACCAATTTCATTAGCTATTGGAAATGTTTACTAAGGTACTTGTACCCAATATGCGCCAGTAAGCGCCAATAAGCGAGAAAGATCACTACATCGAGTCAAATGAAAATTTTCAAACGTAATTCGTGTCATATGAAAGGTCTACTTAATGCCTTCAAAATGAGCTGAGTCTCGTTTAATATGAACAGTTTAACGCCGAGATACAGCGTTTTGAAAAAAAAAAAATTTCCGGGAAAAAATTTTGAGTGTACCCAATATGGCGCCACCCTGAAAATACTTCTTTTCATCCAGTTTGTCGCATGTAGCATGTCTAAAATGAATAAAATACAAACAAAAGAGTATATTTTTGATATCATTTTATTGAAAAACATATTTTGTCCTTGATTAAACCATATTACATAGACTATATAACTTCTAACAACCTAAATCAAATCAAGTTTTCAGTTAAGAATCATGAAAAAACGTTGTTTTTGAATCAACAAAATTAACTCATGCAACATTTAATTACAATATTAATCTCTCAAATTAGTGAACATTCTTTTTAGTATAATTTTAAATATAATTGAGATGTTCTCACTGAAATAGAACAGTTAAATTTTAAAAATGTCCGAGCCCATTCGGGACTAGCTATTGTCTTGATGGTACAAAAATTCTGTTTGATGTTTTTCTCTAGACAGTACTTATAAACGCATAACCTCAAAATTTTTCTTGTTATAGGATAGCCAATATCTGCTAAGCGTTTAATTCGACGACACAATTCTTCGTTCTGTACTGTCGTTAACGCACATGGTCGACTCATTTTCCTTTTTTCGGATATGTTTTGTTTGACATGTCGTTGAAATGTTCTACGAGACATCTTATATATAGTCAAAGCCATCCTCTGCGATATCTCACCTTTCTTGACCTGCTCCAGAGCTTAAACTAAATTTTCTTTCGACCATATTGGGCGGATATTTACTATCAATGGGTTGATTGTAGCAGCTGGAACAAGAAAATAGGGGTAGCGCATATTGGGTACATTTGATAAAAATAACGAAGAGCTATTGAAACGATTGATAAAAAGGTCATACAATGAAAAAAAACCGCTGCCAACGGCTTTAGCAGTATGCTTTCTCAAAGAGGCTTCAACATCACCCACAAACGCGTCTCAAACCTGTATTTTCACCATTCCACTAGCGTAAATACTATGATCTATTTTTCAAAAATTACAAAAAAATTATTTAATCAATTCAATTCGTATCTTTGTGACTGTGTAAAGTGTCGTTCTTTTTCAATTGACCAAACTATGTTGCGAGTGTTGATGTCTGCCCGGGCTCTCTTATGATTTGATCAAATGCAACAAAGCAAACGGTTTTAGGTTCTACACGATGCGAGACATTTGGACCTGCATAATTTTTCGATCAATTCATCTTGTGACTGTCATACGGTTTAATGGTGGTCAAAATCGATCCGGTCCATATTTAGCACACTTGAAGACTCATTTTGATCATTTTCGAGGGCAAAAGACACCAAATTTTTTCAATTTTCTCTATAGCATGTTGAAGATATTGGAAACGTATCTTACATGAATTTTTCTTCCCCTTAGCAACGGTTGCTAGGGCGGTAAACAACGGTTGCTAAGGAGCTAATTGGGAAGATTTTGTGTCCTTTGCCGTCGAAAATGATGGAAATAGGTCATTAATTAATAATTTCCAACCTTCGTAACGGTTGCTAGGGAGGTAAACAACGGTCGCTATGGAGAAAATAGAACAATTTAGTGTCCTTGGCCATCGAGTGTGACTTAAAACTGATTTTTCGGCTTGCCCCAATGAGCACTCATAAGGATTTGTGAGAAAACACGTTAGGAACGGTTGCTAGGGAAATAACCAACGGATTTCACTGAAAATTGAACTCGGCCGAGATTTTGCCGCGACTAACCTGTGTGCAAAATTTCAAGAAGATCGGACCATTTCTTCGAGAGTTATCGTGGACGAAAAAAAACGTTACACACACACACACACACACACACACACACATACACACACACACACACATACATACAGACACTTTTGGATTTCCATGTTTTTCGACCCGTGGATCACGAATATCGGGGTCCCGAGGTCTGATTCGGTGGGTCGATTTTTGTCCCATTACAAAGCTTTCTCTTTGAGAAAGCAAAAATTGGATGATGTAGATGGGATTTCAAGGAATCGAATGATATGTCGCTCGATTTTTTTGGCCCAGTTTAAGGGTATTAAAAAAATTCTCACTTACCTGAGCAAAATTAGATCGAGAATCAAAATTGATGAAAAAATGGAGAAAACGAGCTGTAACAAGTTGATGTAAGGGTTCCCGATCGGGGAAAATGTTTTCTTTCTTCATTATTTAGTATTGCCGACAAGATCTTGTGCCGCGGCGATGCTCTAGCCACGTGGCGCACATTGGATTGTGGCGCATATTGGGTACACATACCTTATTTCAATCATTGAGGATACATGCATCTGAATGATTAACTTTCATACCACAAACTCCTAGGAATAAATATTGTTTTAATTTTTTCATATTTTATAAAAATCACTTTATAACCTGAAAATTGAACTCATTCAACTGTTCAGCACAGTATCCAATAGGCATAAAAAAAAATTCCAACTTGGCCGTCGTGTTATTTATGGACCAAACCGCATTTATTTGATTTTTCGTATCAAAGGCTTCGACATTTTGAAGAGAGAAAATAAAATCGTCAAAATCAAATGCCGTGGTAATTTTATCATATATGCACCTGAAAAACCTGAAAAAATTCAATAGTACACAGCGAGGAGCATTATCAACAAATGGCTGAAAAAAACTTTGGAAAAAAGGTTGACCTACTGAGTCGACACGAAACAGCCCATGTGTGTATAATGTCCGTTCGCTCGACTGACTGGGCGTGTCACGACAAATTTTCATCGCTAAACTAGGGAAAAGTGGGCGAATCGTTATTCGCGATTGATTGATCGATCGGCAGATCGATATCGACGGAAAGGGTTACGAATGCGCCAGCTGCCCCCGCGCACGGAGCGTTGTTCTGCCGACCAGATGGCCGCAATTTCACGTTGTAACCACGGCCCGATATAAATTCATTGTGTTGGCCCGCGCTCGATCACTGAGACAATTATCGTAATGGATGAAAATTCGAGGCTGGCCGACTGTGCACAACGTCCACTTCCGTGTACTGCTTCGATTCCTCACCCCCTTCCTCCCGCGCCAACCAAGTGCAAATCAATCGTGCGCGCAATATGTTTTTCCCCGCTGATCGGGCCCAACGATCGTCACCGTAGCCCGTGACGCGGCAGCCTAAATCTTGCCGCCAAAGTCTCGTTGATAGATTTGCATTCGCAATAACTTTGAGCTTTATGGGGTGAATTATTTCGTCGCCTCTGAGCCAGAAGGTTGGGGTCAGTTCGGAGTCCGGTTGCAAAATATGCTAACCTCTGAAGCTGAAAATTTAATTTCTTGTCGAGAATTGTATACTCCACCGATATCACATGGCTAATTTTACCGTGACTTTTTATCTGATTGTTCACTCAGAAACCACCTCGATAACCATCACTTCACCACATTGAAAGTGTCAAATAAACAAATTATAATTTCACTACCAAAGTCACCGGTTCCAAGTAAACGTGTTTTGCAACCGGGCACTGGGATAGCATCTTTTTGCAGGGAGGCGATGATATGTGCGTATGTATGATACCGATACGGTCGACTTACGAAGGAAAGTGTACTCGCGAATCTCAGGACGAAAAAAGCACATTTCATTCTTCCCGCTAAAAAAGTCACGAATCCCAAACATCCTGAAAAACAAATTTAATGGTTTGTTTTTTAGAAAAAAGTATATTTATATTGAGGGAAAATGATAGGTAAGTAATAAGGATTATGTTTGTTTTTAACCCATTATTGATTAAAAGTTTTATTTGTTGCGCCCCTTAAGCTCCAATCCGTAAACGGAACCGTACCAAACAAGAATCGCAACAAACATGAATTTTACTAACGATTTTGCGCACAAGCCAATTGTTCTTCTCAGCGTGCTAATGAACAAACTTGTACTAAAAGATAAACCGTAAATCCTTCCGAGTCTGTTGTATACGCATACTGTTCTGTACTCTGGGATACTTATATTATTCTCCCACCGGCCTTCATGTACTTATTGCAAACGATACTTTACAAATCTATAAGAATTTTGGGAGCTTAGCCGCTATACCAACTCCCCACCCAACGAAAAAAATTCCACCCTCTGCTTTCATCGGCAAGTTGCGCTCGTGGTCGATACTCGATCTATATAATTTCTCGCATATATAATCACTGCATCATATATTGCAACGATCAAGTTACTTTTTCCCAATTTTTCCCTTCTTGCTCTTGTTCTATTATACCAACGTATCCGCGCACGACACAAACGTACATTAATTGAATTCATTCTCAATCCGAACGCTAAATCGCGGCCGGGCAGACACGTGTATTTCGTGTTATAGAGTGCGGGTGCGCACACACAGTACCTATATATGTGCACAAGGGTTGCGCGCCGCAAACTGCGAGCGCGCTAAAATACTATATATATATCGATCGAGCGGGTAGTTAATTGAATACTTATATATATACGAATAGAGCGCGCCTGCGAGGGAGCAGGGTAGCAAGGTGGTGGTGGTGGGGGGGTTGGAGGGCAGAAGTGGGGGGCTCGGGCCCGCTGCACAAACTCGCGCTGGCCCGGCCCGAGCCACACTCGCGTCAGTCGCTGGCGCGCGCGCCTCCAGTTACTTACACGTAGCACAGCCCGGAGGAGCAGTCGGCTCCCGGCAGCCACGCGGCCCGCACCACCCGTGTCACACACACACGCATTTATACACACATATATACACATTCGATTCGGGGGATATCGCGCGCGCGCGGGCGGGCGGCAGGACGCATAGCGAGTGTCATGTGCTGCAGTGGCCGGCCGACGACAGCCTGCACCAGTGTAAAATCACCACTGCTACTCGATCGTTCCTCCAGCCGCTGCTGCTCGACGCCGCCTACCAACAAGTGAGTTTATCACACACCTTTTTTTCTCTCTCTTTTCATTTCGGACACATGCATAGGTTCTATCGCGGAGGTGTACGTGCGGGAAATTTGAAATTTCTCCGGGCGATATGTCGTTTGGGTATATGTGTATCGGCGACTCACCGGCTGCGGCTGATTATTACAATCGCGCGAAAATTCCCGGCCGACGGGTGTGTACGTAATCGGGTCGCCGAGGCAGTTGGCTCGGGGGGTCCGCGCGCGAGGTAAAGACGAATAAGCTGAGAAAGAGGGCGAAGGGGATTTTTGCGAGGCGTCAACCTATATACCTGCAAAACTATCCCACGAGTATATGAGTGTGCGCGCGCGCGCGCGAGTACGTATACATAGACTCACACACACACACGCACATGGGTATGTGGAGTACAAAAGTGCGCGGGGCAATTGGGGGATCGCGCGCGAGCGCATTACTGCACGAGGAGGGGCTGCGAGCTGCCCTGTTCTTCTTGTCGCGCGCGCGCGCGCACACATACTTCTTTTTATCGAGCCGTTACGCCTCGCACACCGACACACGCATTTGCTCCACATGCGTATGTATATAGAGGAGAGCGAGCGCGAATCGCGATCCGATGGCCGCACACATGCACATATAAAAGGTATGCGTGTGTGAGAGTAGCTGAATGAAGAGAAGAGATAAAAGTCGTTGCTCGCGTTTGTGTATGGCTATTCGACTTGTATGTGCCTGGCCCGCGGTCGCTGGGTGGGGAACCGGTTTTTTGCCCATTCGCGCGCATACCTCGCCAACTCGCACACACACACACACTCACTCACCAGCTACCTTCTAGCTCGAGCCGTGTCCTCTCTTTTCTTCCTCTCTATACGCGCATACATACCAGCTATCTCGACGACTCTGGATAGTGCCGACTCGCCAACGAGTTTTTGCCTTTTCTCACAAGTGATCCCTTCTCTACTCTCTCTCTCTCTCTATACTCTCTATATATTTCTCAAGCCTCTAACACACACACAGGCACACGGGCAGCTACGTCTCCTCTCAAATTCGTCCCCCCGGACTTTATTCTACCTGTTTGCCGTGGCCCAACAACAACCACGTATACTCAGACACACTGCATATCCTCCGCCGCGCTCCAAATCCGCTTTGCAACATTTTTCCCATAGCCCCGCGAGCCGCGAGTGGATCGGAGCAAAAGAATAAAAAAAAAAGGGTCGAGCGATTGCGGATCGCTAATATTTGTAAGCTCCTGCTCGTACGAATTTCTCGTGAGATTTTCACGAGGGAATGGTCCAGCGAAAACCCGACAAGGTTTCTCGGTGATAGGCGCAAATTGAACGCTCGGATATAATTACCTGCGCGCCTTTACACACGATAACGTGATTGGCGAATCGCTATGGATAGAAGAGGAGCGCGAGCTCGAACTTGAGCTGGCAAACAAGTGTTTCTCGTACTAGGCGCATCGAGGGACTATTCAATTCAGAATCACTAGTGATATTTTCTTTTGCTTTTTCTATGATTTCTTTTCATAATTTTTAATGTGATTTTCTACTCCCTTTGTTTTTGAGCTAAAATTTTTGTAGCTGAATACATTTCAGAATGGCACCAAAAAAAAAATCAAAAAATATATGTAAAGATCACACGTAATTCTGAAGTGTATATTTAGTTCGGTAAAGTGTTAGGCAATAGTAAAAACACGCTTGTACATACTCTCTGATTTGGAAATGGATAACTGTTAAGCGGTGATAATTCACTTAATTCAATTGTAATTTTCAAATATGTTTAATAAAATTTGATATATAAACGAGTAATTTCTCTTAAAATTTCAGTAAAAATTTCCTAATCTTCGAGCTAATAATCACTATTCTTTACTTTTTACCGTCGTACAGTTTTCAGCTATTTTTAATTCAGAGAGTAATAGCACACACACACACACACACACGCGCGAATGCTCATACATACGCACACACACACGCGCACATACATGATTATGTATACGAGAGGGGTCGAGAGCTCGAATCATTGTAATAGCCGTAATACACGAGAGCTGAACAGGTAAGACGAATTTTAATGCGCGCGTTTATAATATGATATTCGTATATGCTCGAGTCGCGCACGAGATAATGTGCTTGCGCGCGCGCGCGGATTAACTAGTCCGAATCGCGGGGCTTTTGTAGCGGACGAGCAGATCCCATATAGGTACATTCAAATTCGAGCCCGTACGAAAAGATGCATATTGTGTATACCTGCACCGTGAAGCTTTTTACATACATATGCTCGAGTCGACGTTCATTTGAATCGAGTGCGCGCCGGCCGATTAATCATTCGGTTCGATCGTGCGCCCATATATATACATATATATAGTCAAACGGGCTATACAATAGCCGGCAAATTTGTCAAAGCCGCGGCGATCCCGCGAACAGATGTAGTTTAGCGCACACAATATACGTAATCAGTTGATTCAGAGGATTAAGAATCGGAAAAGTGGGTGGGTGTATATATATATATATATATATATATATATATATATATATATATCTCGATGGCGCGCGGGGGCGCAACGAACGTTACATGAGTGTAAATGCGCTCGGAGCACGTACTCGAGAATCAAATGATGCGCGAATCGAATCGATATACGTAAACGCAAAACGAATGGGGGCGAGCTGTTGAGATATTTGGCTAAATGAGCAAGAACAAAGTGCCGCTCGCTCGCCACTATATACACGTATATGCGCAAAAAACAAAAGAGCAGTAAGCTGTACGAGCCGCGGCCGTGCCTTATATATATATAGACACTCGAGGGCTGCAAAATGATGTGTAGTGCAGATCGCGACGCGAATCGGCGCATCGACGTATATCGATCATCGACTTTTATGCTCCCCGTGTGCAGTACGCGCGAATGGCCGGTCGCGCTGCATGTGAAAAAACGATTGAACGAGTATATAACAATGCGCCACACATGTTCCCCCCCATCCGGCCCACACACACACACACACACACACACACACATATACTCGCGCAAATGGGTATAATATGATTGGACGCGGCGGGCATTAAACGCGCCCGTTGCCCATATACGCGCATTATTGCTCTTTAAACAAGAGCTTATGCTCGGACCGCGTATATGCATATACACACAGATGGGAAAAATCGGTTGGCACGTGGCAAACAGCCGCGCGCGAACCCAATTAAACAAGACCGCGCGCTCGAGCGATATCACAGCTGGCTATATACACGAGCGAGGAGATGGAAAATCCGTGGTCATATACATTTAGGTACATGTCATGCAGACACACTTTTGATTTCAATCATCCGCGACTCGCCCGCGCAACTCTTGCCCCATCACCACTGCAGCTCGGATCCGCGGCTCCGTTGAAAAGAAAATCCTCGCGCGCTCTGTTTGACCTTTGCATACACGGCTCTGCGATGTGTGTGTAAATATATACTTACGCTGATTGCCCACGTCGCTTCTGCTTTTTCACTCGACTGCAGCTCGATTCATATCCTGTTTGATTGCTCGCGCACGCTCGTGTGGCCCCGATGAATTAGTAGCGTACTGAATCGTATCCGGGTAATTATCATAATCCAGCAGGTGTATATATTACTACGGTAGCCGAACGAATCTGTGTTAAACGTGTAAATCGCATCTTCGTGTTGTAGTCGGCCCAGATGTATAACGCACATCGGCTTTCGCATTCACTCCCCCGCCAATCCCATTTTAGCTGTAGCGCTCCAAGTTTAATTTTCACCCTTTGCCCACTAAAGCAGTGGGATGAATGGCGGATTGCAATTAATCCAATCAGATTACTCGCAGTTGAGCTTAGTACTCGAGCCGATTACGGTACATTTCATATACGGCCGATGCGGTACGTATGATTATTAAATCGATGCCGGGACACTTTTGTACGAGCCACGTGGACCGGCTCGAGTGTTAACAACTGCACCTGGTGCGCTAATGTTACATCGAAATCGTGGGATGTATCGCAAGCGTAAGCCGATATACACACACACACACACACACACACACACATCCAGCAAAGAAGCAACGATAGCCATGAAATCAGGAGCTGACGCTCGGGATTTGGGTCGCTCGGATTTCACTGGCACAACATTTGCAGCAGGTGTAGTTATCCGAATAGATAATGTTTGTATATAGCCATTCGCGGTTCAATTTTCCCGATTATCTTTCCCCCACGCAATACAGTATAAATCGCAATACGTATGGCTGATTTCTCAGCGGGAGATCAATTCACGTTGTAGGTGCGAGAAGCGAGCGAAGGTATATATACATGTGACATGTTTACAAGTATACCGCAGTTCAAGAGGAACCAGTTGCCCAAATCCCAAGTGCGCCCCCGGCTCCTGGCTTGATTCGCGGCTGCAAATGTGCACTCGGATAACATAAAAGAGCACACGCTACATATATACGTATATGTTGCTGGTGCGGGTGGATATATACATGTGCGGGGTCTCGCCGGGGATTACGCGGATCGTTGAACGGGATGAATCGACCGAGCCGCGACATATTGCAGTACATTGTTCGCGTGTCCCTCTATACATG
The DNA here is from genome assembly GCA_020882685.1 of Aphelinus atriplicis. NCBI lineage: Eukaryota > Metazoa > Arthropoda > Insecta > Hymenoptera > Aphelinidae > Aphelinus > Aphelinus atriplicis. Next base: position 97,141,101 of record CM037073.1, read on the forward strand.
TATATACTTTCAAATGCGCGCACGTTCGACTGCACTTGGTGCCGGGGCCAATGGACGTAATGATTCGGATCTACTTGAGTGTGCGACTCTTGGCGCGCAATTGTCGCCCGCCGCAACCTCGCCCGGTGCTCTGCGTACGCCAATTCACAGCCGCGACAGGCTGTATCTGATGCAGTGTACATTGTTGTTGTTGGTCGGCCCAGCCTCCACGACACAAACAATTTCTTAAAAGTGTGTTGCAGTACTCAAAGTCGATATTGTATACTTGAAAGAAATTCAAAGTGACTGCAGGATTTCCTTAGTTTCAGTAAATTTCATACGCAATTTGAATTTGAGCATAACTCGACGAAGCAACTTTACCGCGACAAAGGGTCACACAGACAAATTATTTATCGCTCGAGTTATTATACGTAAAAATGTTGATTATGCTGACTGATTTACTCCATATATGTATAGGCAACTAATTGGCAATTGGAGCAAGTTGAATCGGCCAGTGTCGAGTGCGTCAAATCACTTTCGCGGCAGCGAGATCCAACTATTCGCTTCGTTTGATACCGTTTGATATCTATATTTATATCGATCCTTTCTTCATTACAGCTTATGCCGCGCGAAGTCATCAATTCCGAGTCTTATAAACGGCTTCGCACGTGCGTGTATGGATAAACTTTCGAATTATAACGGGATCTTAGTCGGGAGAAGATTGTCGCGGCCGGGGGCTATCGTATCGAGCTCACGACCCCCAAGCTCGACTTGTTTCCGTTGCGCAGCGACTGGTATACCTCAACCGAGTCGTCAATGCTGGTCGATGTTGATAATCATTGTGTCGTGTCTGGCGTGAGGTATTCACTCCTCGTGTTACTCATATACATATATAGAACATGAGCCAACTGCGCTGTACGTATAGGTACATGAGAGTTATATTCGCGAATGAATGTGGGCATACACACACAGGACTCGCAGGATGACTTATTGTTGCGGCTGCTGGACGCTCGTGTGATATAATTGTATACACGTGTGTGTACAAAGTAGTGGCTGTCGCGCAAGTCGAGCAAGGATCGCGCGAGTAACACGTACGGGAGAAAAAGTGAAAACGGGAGTATATTATACATATTTGGGGTGCAGCAGCAGCAGCAGCAGCAGCAGCAGCTCTCGCACACCCGGCCGCGCGGGGCCCATACAATATTCACCCAGACGACTGCTTTTTTTTCTTCCTCTTTTTTTCATCTCTCCCTGTTCCTCTCTTTTTCCGCTCGACCGGGTTGCGGCGCGGGCCCCTCTTTGGATTCGTGCAGCCCCCACCGAGTGTCTCGCAGCCGCCGCGACGGTAATTGAGGGTGTGCGCAGGTGTTGCCGCTGCTAATGTGCGGCAGCTCGCGGTCTTCTCCTCCGCGGTCTTAGCTACCATCTTTGACCAGCTGATCCAACCATCGAGATATTCCAAGGTGTATTTAATCGCGAGCGCCAAGACGATACGGCCGTCTATGAATCGCGCGACGAATGGTCGAAGGAGCAGAGCCGACCCTATTCGGCACATCGGAAAGATGCGATACTCGCCCGGTGAATGGGCGGCAAGATTGGATTTTTATTTGGGGTGGCGGGCACCCGGCGAAACGCGCAGCTCGTCCCGTATATATGCAAGTGTGCGTGTGTGCGCGTACACAATGCTCGAGTGGGGCCCCCTCCTTGCGCGCGCGCGCGCGCGAGGACAATAAAAAGCCATTTTTCTCCCTTTTTTAAATAAATATATACGTGCGCGCGCGCGCGTGTATATACAGGCAGTGTAGGCTTTGGTAATTCTTTCTCTCCTTTCATGTCTTTCATCGCGCGGCGTCTCGGTACTGGCGCAAGATGTATACGTACGCGCACGCATGGCTGTCTGAAGGCGCGTCAAACGGCTTTATTAAAGCGTCTTACTTTGGAGCTCGGCTGACTGTGCGAGCGTGTGTCAGTCGGAGCTGCTGGCTTTATGCCCGATATTGTTGCGGGCAGCCAGCTCTCCGCCTCGCCGCGCGCCTGACGATTGTTCTTAGCCAGCAGCCGGCCCCGCGCGCGCAAACGCATTATTTCACCCTGTTTACGCGCTCTTATTCTTTCGTCGAGAACGCGATCCAATTCACTCGAGCGGCCAGCGATGGAATATATATATATATATCTCGCACTCGAAATTTTCACCGGCATTTTTAAACCACTGCTCCGTAGGCGCTTTCGAGTTTTATTTCTATCTCGTTAGCATTGCTTGGTTAAGATACACCACCATCAGCCTGCACCCCATAACAGTACTGCTCATGCTCTGCGTTTGTTACACGTCTCGTGTGTAGATAGTCGCGGTTGCCATCGCACTACCACCAAATTTCGTGTTATCCATCAATCTAACGATACGATCGCGCTGCAGCTCAGACCCGTCCAGTCGCGCCAAATTTCCACACCCAATTGCCCCAATTTCCCCCGCCGGGTCGCATCTAACGATGAACAATTAATGGCGAGTCGACGAGAGTGATTTCGTACAACTAATTTTTCGTGGAATGGAAGAGAAATTTCACTCTAGTTCCATGAGTTTTGGGTACCACCAAATTTCACATCAAATTCGCGGTAAATTATTTTTATCCAGAAGTCACGGAACAAAAATTAAAATTCACATTGATCATATATATACACAGTAGAAAAATTAATCGCACTGCCGCCGAATCGCTCATCCATCTTCGTACTACAGCGATTCTCTCGATCTCACACACTCATTTCCTCACTGTAACGTTGCAAGAGAGTGTCCCGGTGAAGATACCCCGCGGTCTCGATTTAAACTTTGACTTTTCAGCGACTCGCCAAAAATTTCGCGAAAACGTTTCAATCGACGACAGGCTGCATCGTCGAAATCGCGCCCCGAGTCCCGTATACAATATATATCCATCTATTTGGCTACACCTGCTCGTGGGGTGTGGCGTGCGCGCGCAATCATCTTTGATTTGGGCCGCCGCCGCGCCGCCGCGACACGTGGTCGCGTGCGCTCGCCATATCCGCCGCTCGAGCGAGTAAATCAAAAACACTATGGCAGCTGCAGCATATATATATATATATACCCTGTATAGCCTCTATACTCTAGTGCAGTATGCCCGCGATCTGATATATATATATACGCGCGTGTATCTCGCGAGGCGAGGGGGGCTGGGGCGCACGCTCGTGTGACTGTGCTTCTGTGTGTGTGGGGGCTGCTGGCCCGGGGCCCTCAGCTGTATATATTCGGGGCCGCCCGTTTGCGTCCACCGCATCGGTCAGCTGCTCGGCGCCTCGCGCAACCTGCCTATATACGTATATATCGCCCGAGCGTCCACTGCCCCCGAAATCCACCCCCACCTTTCCTGCATACATACGCGCCAATTCTCATTCGTTACTACGATAAACAGGAGAAGCAACGTTGCACTCGTATTTGGACGGAGTAACGGGTTGTGGAATCGTGAAAATTCCCGCCTGCCACGCGCAAGCCAGAATACTCCGCTCGATCGCGATGTTAAATTCGTTTCCGGGCAGTGATTCCCGCTGGCTCCTCTCCAGAAGCCCGTTTCCGAGGGTATATATGGGGAAAAACTCGCCGAACCAAAGCCCGATCGCCAACACCTCGTGAGCCCGGTCGCGGATAGATTTTACACTTGGTCCCTTGGGCCGCCGGTTATAAGGGCTGCGGCCAAACAAAAAGCGCCGCGTCTCGGGATGTATACTCGGGAGGAAGTGTGACGCGAAGAAAATTGGATCATACGAAGGCGGAGCGCGCGTAATACTATGAGGAATCGAATGACGCTGTGTTCCGCGTAATTTCACTCGGCTCGCGCGCGCGCGCGCGCAACCCTCGCCCCCGGCCTCCCGAATGCGCACACACCTCTCGGGTGTCTCGTGTCGCGTGCGCTCACGCACGCGTTTGCACTGGCTGGCGTGCGGCTCTGGCTGGGAACGCTGCAGCGCGCACTCGAGTGATCTTGAGAATCGACCGACTGTTGTATGGTTCGCAGCAGAGTGGACAAAAAAATTGGACCGAGTGACATTGTTTTCAAGCGTCGTATATCCATGCCTATAGTAAATGTGTAGATATTCATGTCTGTGGTCGCATCCATTGCACCAAGATGGTTTATGTAAGGAAAAATTTTGATTAGACGTGCGGTAAAAACAATTGGCATGGATAAATAGATATATTTTTTTAATTATATGCATTATAATGCTGTATAAAATTCAACGGGTTGATATATGACTAATATGGACTGTACATATGAAAAATGTGGTTGGCGATTTATCAATGTTCATCAATAATTATTTCAATAACGAAAATCAACCCTGCGCTCAATCTTGATTATCTGTACCGGTACGTTCGAGTCGAACGAAACATCCAATGCACACAGGGGAAACTCGTGTCCATATACGTCATATTATGCCCTTGACAGTCAGTGGCCGCGTTTGTACGCATAAATATGCTACGGGCACATACAATTCATATTCATAATTTCGGAGCAGCTGGACAGTTAGTTAAGAATCGTATACACCGGCGCGGGTAGTGCGCGCCTTCCGAAACGCAACGCAAACGGGCTTATCTGATTCGGCGCAGCTCGTATACGCAATTGCGACGTGCAGTCGTGGGGGAGTGTGCAGCCGCGAGGGGCGCGAGCTGCGGGGGGGTTGGCCGCAACGAAACACCCCGAACGGGTCGAGTCGCAGAACATACACTCGAGTTATGGAATGTGTTGCGGCGTGCGCGCTACCCCCGAGCTCTGACGTATGGGTAAAATATATATATAGGGGTTCTAGAGAATAAACCGAGGCCGGTGCGGATTATAGCCCGCACGGGTCGCTCGCTCATACCAATTATCACGTTTTTCCACCAATTCGAAAATCGCGATGGATTTGTAAAATCTTCCGTGTGCTGGACGGTTGTATACTAGGATGTGTGTATGTGTAGGGTATGGGAGGTAGCCGGGTGCAGAGAGGAGCTCCCCGGGCCCAATTTCCAACGGTCGCGCGCGCGATCTATTTTATTCGCGCGCGCACTTTCCCGCTCGCGCGCACCTCTATTATACTGCACGTATACGTATACGGCATACGTACCGTACGTCTACGGACATATTCTTGCATCGAGACTCGCGGCAGCAGCTGATGTGTAAGTGTGTATAGACACGTACACGTATATCAAACTGCTCGTCTCCGTTGCAGGCACACGGCGTATCTCGGGCGTGCAGACAATGAACCGTATGCTCTTTGTCCGCGCGATAATTCAGTAGCGCATGTCTCGCACCAGACTCTCTCGCCCTTATACCTATACTTACACGTATACTCACTTGCCTGCTCGAACGTCGCGGCCTTCTTGTCGCGATCGTCTTCGCACGTAACGGCCAACTCTCTGTTTATCTACTAGCTCAGCCTCGTCGAGCAATTGTTATCTGCGCGTATGTATAGCTGCACAACGCGCGTTTACGTTTACAACCAGACGATTCGGCGTTTTCACGAGTCGGCGAAATGCCGCGCGGTCCATGATGTACCCCAATGCTTTTACCATTTATCCGACGTATATATTCTCACGTGGATCCCTCGATTGTATAATGTTATTTCTATATCGCTGGTACCGAATCGAAATTTGAATTTGTTCGGGTCGCCTCGAAGTAACGGACGCGTTCGCTTGGCCGTTATATATAACGAGGCTGGCCGCAAAGGATCTTCCGGGGTCGCTATTTCCTCTCCTGCAACATCCGAACGAATCCAATGTACGGAGAGAGAGGATGAGGCGAGGCGGGGAATTGCGGACGGCCAAGCTAGAGACAGCCGGTCCGATTTTATCTTCCGTCTCGAATCTCCGGCCGATATATAGCCGAGTGTCTTGGCAAAGAGTAAAAAAAATGTCTTTCTACGTCCGATCGATTCGGTCACTCGACTCTTTCTCCGGATTCTTAGACTATGTGTGACAAACTGCCCCGAGCGACAATCAATATATCCAAATGGAATGCCATTCAATTTTCAACTCGATCAGTTTCTGTTCTTATTTCCATATTTGGCTGTTCCTTCGTTTTCTTATAACGTTTCCAGTGTATTTCGTACTTTAACTTCCAACTTCAATTTGAAGTTCAACACTTGTTCATCCGAGCTTACATACCATTCGAGTGTTTGCAAGAAGGATCAGATAGGCTCACACTGCAGCGTAAATCAATTTATGTCTGTCAACATTCTCCCGTGCCACGGCAACTCACCCGATCGAAGCGGCAGTTGCACAAGAAGAGTATATACATCTGGAGCAGCTGCCTCCTAATCTTGCTGAAAGCTTTGCCGGAGATGTTGCGAGTGTATATACCCAGTACACACATGAAGTAATTAACAATTTCGTGATATCTCACGAGAAAACCAAAACGTTAATTGAGTAATATTACTCAATAAAATATAGAAGTAAATATATCTTCTATAAAATATAGAAGTTGTTTTAAAGTTTTCATGAACTTACGATGAAGTTCTGCTAAAGATGGACTTGATTCAAACATCAAGTTCATCTCAGTCCCATAGCCCACGTTCATATGAAGTTCATATGAAGGCAAGTAAAGCAAAACTTCATATTAACTTCATATGAATCAAATTTTTTTTACGCGGGATGCGTCACTAGATGCCCAAAAATCATCTCATATATCAAAGTTGCACAGGCAAGATCGGAGAGACGGTCGCGGGCAGCTGATCCGGACTCTGCTCGAGCCAATCCACCCACTCGCGATTGATTAATCTTGAATCGAGCTGCTGTGTGGGAAGGTGAATCGGAACGAAGTTAGTCCTGATACTGTAACCGGTCGCGTACTACTTGCGCTGATTTTCGTGTCGATTTTGCGAAACAATAATCGGATGTGTGGAGTCGAGCCGGGGCTTTTTAATACAACGCGGCGGCGGCGACTCTCATTGTGCGCGCGGATGGGGTCGACCGTATATAGTGTGTGATTTTTGGCTGGCTCGTACTTATACACAGCAGTACATTTCGCGCGCGCGCGCGAGCGCACGTATGTATATACATACCAGTTTGCCTTGCGTGTGTGTGCGTATGTATACGTGTGTACCTGGTTCGGGCAACAATGCGCGCGCGCGACCGAGCGAGCAGCTGGGGACCCGCCGAATGCGCGTGTGTGTGCGAAAATCCTGCCAAGGTCGCTCGCTATTATACACGCACATGCACATACATATACGTCGAGTCATACGCTGCTTCTCGCTTCCTTGGCCCGTAACGCGCACTTGGCGCAACCCTAAACTGTGTGTCGCATTGGCTGCGATCGGCCGAGGGACAAATGCGGGTCGCGCGCGCTCGCGCACCACATAAGTATATAGATGAGTGAGAGATGAGTGCGCGAGAGAGCGGATATATTATATACAGCTCACGTATACATCGAGGCTTGCGCGAGAGCACCTGCTCTACCTGCTCCCGTAACTATATATATGTATGTGTGTGTGTGTGTGTGTGTGTGTGTGTGTGTGTGTGTGTATACCCATCACAGCTGCTGCGCCTATCCTGCCCCCGAGAGCAACTGACAGAAAACACATCCGGGCCCCGGTTAGTATATACCGTTGCTGTACTGCAGGATAAACTACGACACAACCGTCCTCTCTCCTCTCGAGATGTGTGCGCCTCCCCAATTCCCACCTCTCCACCGATCAGTCACGCTCGACTTTGATTATATATATAAACGCGGCCGCGCACACACGCCCATATCAATTCGACCAAGCCGATCGCGACACGCGTCCCGCCGCCGGGCCAAACATCAGCTCGCGATCTCGATCTAAATCATCCCGATCGGAGTGTCTCACGCGTCGCGCGCTGCAGCCACTGCGCGTATACGTACAACCCTCGGCTCGCTACAAGCCTCTCGCTCCCAATTACGCTCGGGTTTTTGTTCGCGCGCATCGTTTGCGCGGCCATTGTGCTGCACCTCCCCCTCTCGGCTGGCCCGAAACACCCCATTATGTAATCCTTTTTCGGGGCAAAAAAAAGTCCCGGAGCCCACGGAGAGCCAGTTCTTTCTGCGGCTCTCACGCGCCAAATACATACACGCGCGCGGCCAAAATGAAAAAAACAACCGGCCGATGCTCGGTGCAGTTTTCGTATAGCACGCGCGGTCGACTCGTTGACTCGGAACGCAGGCCGCGATGTATACGCACGCATATTTAGCCGTTGGTCAACTGCGCGTGAACGGAGGCAAAAGTTGGACGATTCGTCCGGAGCTGCACAATCGAGTGCTCCCGAATATACGTATACAGCCGACCGCGAGCTTTTTAACGTATGCAAAATCCACATGGGGCATCCTATACAGTGTATGGGTGTACCGTTGCGTGCTCGCTTGTTCGCGACTGTGCATTGAATCCGCGCGAAGCCCGAAATTACATACTTATACGCAGTGGTATGAGCAGATTTAATCGCGCGCGAGTCGGTATATATATATAGACACGCGCCTCCAATTTGGAGCTGCCGGCTAGACGGGCTATTCGGTGCATCTGATAGCATTCAATGGCGGATTGAAAGGATTGAATCGGTAGCTAGAGTGTATGAATTAGGGGGGACGCACGTGGGCCAGCGCGCGGTCACTCCAAGGCTCCAATAAAAGGCCAGCGCGTCGCGATAAGCTCGACACTGTGCAGCCCACAGGACCTGTGTCAACGACTCGTACGCTCACTAATACTCACTAAACAGTCTCATCCTAGTTCGACCCACTCGATTCCCCACTCGATGCTCGTCTGTCTTTCAGTGAATCGTCGTTTTCCATATAAAATATATCGTATAAAAATATCTCATCGCTTATTTGCTATTTTTTACGCGATTGTCGCGTTTTTGCATCGCACATATATAGCATTCTCCTGCGCTGAATCACTTTGTCGTTCACGTGCACCAAACGACTGATTCATTACTGCGGATAACCGTATGTCAGGTGTGAATTTCTCATGCAAATCATAGCTAACGAGAGGCGAGGCAAATTCGTTTCAATCAAATAAAAGCTCCAATAACCAGGTGTGCAATAGAGTCGTATGGAATTGGAATTGGAGAGATACACGTAGCTTCGTGTAAAAAGCGACAACAGCATATACCGACCAATTATCCAAACGGCGAAAGTTTGTGCCGGCTGTCCGATACCGCCCGACTGCCGAGACGGGCGCAGGTCTGTTTTTTCGCGTTAAAACCGCGCGTTTTTTTCCTCTCTTCCTTCCCTTTCCCGGATTTAGCGCATGGGAAATAGAGCGTTTCACCGCAAAGTAATACGTATATATACATGCGAGAGGGCACCGCGAGTACAATGGGCCCGCCGCGAGTGAGATATGCGCGCGTAATTGCAGAGGGGGGTACCGGGGGCGCGCACGCGAGTATATAGGGGCCTCAAGGCCGCGAGATGCTATCGTCCGCACTGCTCACCCAGCGGTGGCGCGCAATTATCGTATACGTATACATGCGCGAATAGCCTCGCTCGATCAGCCGACAAAACGTTCGGAGAAGAAGGAAAAAAAGGAGACGAGTTGGCACGCGACCCGTTACATTATACATACTCGTGTGTTCATCGAGTATACGCCCGAGTCGGTGGATATATGCTTGCTGACTCGGGCGCGAGAAGCATTCACTTACGGACACGCGATGGGGAACGAGCTATCGCGCATATACGTACAAGAGCTACTTGGGTATAAACGTTTATCCCCCGTTTACAAAGCTTACAAATTTCGTGCGAGTAATTAACGCCGAGTCGTTCGCGCGCGCGCGAGACGGAAAAACGAGAGTACTTGGTCGATGTATGTATATATGTATAGGTGTACGCACGCTCGATTGGCCGCGCCAGATGCAGGGCAGGTGCGCGAGCGCTAGCCTATATAGCTATGTAATATGCGTCGCCGCGCGCGCAATGCGTATACGTCCGCGCAGACTCGACACACACACACACATACACCGGCTGCAGCTGGCGCGTGCCACACTGGCGCCGCACGTGTTAATTCAGCCGCTTTCCCTATGCGTCGCACCGATGCACGCACCTATACACGAGCCTATACATATATCGTCGCGAGAATAGTTAAATGCAGCCAACTCGTGGCTATATTTTCGTGTGTGAATGTCGACTCCCGCTCGATTGTACACTCATGCATATATAAACACGTTGAGTTTTTTCGTTTCCCTGCTACATAAGTATATGCGCGCGCGGGCGAGAGTATGCGTGCAAAGGTGAATTGGCCGGTGGTGTACGAATGTGTGCGAGGGCGGACGGGGGGGGGGACAAGTTGTATAGGATCGATATGTGCCGCTGCTGCTGCAGGGCACGTCGGACGCACGCATACATAATCGGCTGCAGTCGCCGACAGTTTCGTATATATATAGCTCCCGATGGCACCGTTTTGCCGTCCAACTGTATATTACGACTACTCATTGCACTTGCCGTTCGAACTGAGCGAGACTATCGGGTGTCGTTGTTGTGCAGTACACAATTCGACGGCGCCGATGTATGCACTTTGTTCGAGCTCGACACGTACGTGCGTAAATTCCCACGTGCCACCTACTGAGCGCCTCACAAAACGGCTTCATTGTCATATATCGGAACGACCCGCGTATATGAATGTCCCTCGCATAGTCCCTTACTACCTGACTGCGAAAACTCCTGTGTATGAAAATAAAGACATCACTGCACGAAGCTGGATGAATTATTGAGTGGAACTGAAATTAATTTCTCATCCATCAAAAAGTGATTTTTTACTTTGATTATCCATGAGTTAGCAATAATTTTCACGTTAATTTATCGGATTCCATTCGAAGCTAATATTCTCCGAAAGCGAATTTGTTGCTGTGAAAATTCACGGATAACCAAAGTGAAAATTCACGCTGATTACGTGAAAAGATTTTACTGCAAAGTTTCAACGTAATGTAGTTAGTCATGGGAAAACAGGAAATCGGGCTGTCGCGCTGTAGTATACTATATTACATATGCGTGTATCTGATTAGATGGGGAGGTTGAGGGCGATATCGGCCGGCAGGAAAGACATTACAACGACCGCAGCAGATCGCGATCGCAGCGAGGGTTGCGCTCAAGTTCAGCTCGAGCCCAAATAGATAAGCTCGAGCGGGCTATATGTATACGTGTATACTAATTTTGGTAATTCGCGCGGGAGAGAAAAGTGGTTTTAGTTAGCAAACGCGCCAGGACGTAAAGCTGGGCCCACGGATACGATATTTTACGATGCAACTGCTCGAATTTAGAGCTGCCAGTTCACAAACGCACTCGGCCGGTGAAATTCACCGGATATCATGAATATATTTGTTCCCAGAGAAGTAAAACGAGAGTTTTACGCGCACCACACGTGTCCGGACGCAAAAACGCCTAGTTATTTCTCGTAACCATAGAAGTCGTTCAAACGAAGAAGTATATTCGTGTTTCTCCCCAGACTACAGTGACTCGCTGATCACTCGCTTCGTCATCGTATCGACAGCCCTCGTATTAATGTCTCAATAGGTGCGCACCCGGTATACACGTGCCCTCGTGTCGCATCAACCCCGGCTCGATTCTCCGCGCAGTTGGCACTCGAATGTTGGTCCGAGTCGCGTCTTGATAAGATCCGATTCGAGTTATAATAGTTACGGTGTAACGGCCGCGCGGGCACTTTGAGGCGCTCGCGCCCGAGCCATTCGTCAGACAGATAGAGGGGCAAAGGTGAAGGTCGATTGTTGGGCAGGTGACAATTGCCGCTGCTTCTGCGCGCGCGTACATCGTCGAGCGCACGTGCAGCAGCTGGCCTTGAGAGGCGGCCGAGAGGCAGCGATATACAGAGAGAGAGAGAGAGAGAGAGAGAGAGTGAGGGACGCGAAGCGGGTATGCAAATCGGGTAGGTCGCGCGCGCGCGCGGGGCACCCCCCAAAGGCCCCCAGGTCCCAGGCTAGCGGGTCTCGATACGCGGAGGAAGCCGCCGAGGAACGGTTAAAAAGTTACAAACCTGCTGTGGCGTGTGTAACACGCGCACGTCCGAGTGGTGGTGCGCGCACACACACACGCAGCCGGGGATCGTCTCTGTTTAAGAAAAAAAAAAAAAAGTCCCGAATTTCATTGGCCCGGGCGCGTGTATATATGTATCCCGGCCGATTCGAGCCGCGTATCCCTCTGCGGGGCCGCGGGCGCGTTATACATTTTCGCAAGGTTGCGTATACGTGTGCACAAGGGGAACACACACGCCAGCGAGTCTGATTTCTTTTCAGACCAACAATCGCGGACCCTCTTTTTTTTCTCTCGCTCTCTCTCTCTCTCTGTTCCGTTGTTGTTGAACCTTAGAAGAGCTCGCTCTGCTCGCTCTGCTCGCGGCCATGGGAATCGATCACTCGCCAATCCCGACTTTGCAGCTCCTTTGTGAGTGCGTATGTATACCAAGACCCTCTCGCGCTATTACACTTTCTCACCGGCCCCCGAAAAAATCATTACTCCAGTTCTCGCGCGGCGTACGCTGCTGCCGCGATTGATCGATGCGCGCGTGGGTGCGACACAAGATACGTTGGCGGGCCGAGTTTAAGTGGAAAAGTGACGGGAAAAGGAAATTTGTGCGACGCGTCGATATGTATCGAGTTAATGAGATTGTGTCGGGGGCGCGATCGGTACAGCGAGCAGACGGCAAACGCCCCCGGATATGAGCACGTCGCGATTGTCGCGAGCTGTGCGACTTGGGCTGATTCCTTCGCCGCTCCAGCCCCCGACAGCTCAATCACTGAGACACGGGCCGGCGTGTATAGCTATACAAGGACACATATGCATTTGTCGTGGAGCAGGAGCGTTTTATCAAGCGTGAAATTCGTCGAATAGCCGAGTCACCCTGTATCGTGTACATATATATATAATACGTATATAGGAACCGTTTGAACGCCTCCGCACGCGCCCTCGCGCGCCCTTCCACGTATACAGCCGTGTCGCATTCATTGATGCGTGTGTTTATATATATATAAAACGCGCTGGCTCGATTTTCCCATCACGACTCCCCACAACACTCGCTCATATACCCTCCAAAGTTTAAAATAGTTACCCATTAAAATAGTAGAAATAAATAGTAGCATAAATGATAAAAGTAGTGAATATTCAAGTATGAAACGGTAAACATTTTTCAGTTGAATATTTACATTCATCAGTTATGCCATTTCTATCGATATAAGGTAATAGATCTTTCACTATATTGGATTCGAGGTGTACATTCGCGGGAGTGAGACATATCTACATAATTGATTGCAAGCCACTCGTTGGTCACATGTGCAGAGTATCCGAGACATTTTCCTTAAATCCCCGTTCTCACCTCGATTCCGCCGATGTCTCTCAATGATCGATATTCGAACAATTGATTTCGGTTAGGAAAAATGCGAGTCAGCTCCAACAACGCCTCGATATTTTTAATCTGAGCTGCAGTGCAGGATATATCAATCTCTCGAATGGGGTAGTTTTCACCCCAGTGTTCACCGTTGCTCGATCATCCACTTCCTAAGTATATATACGTAACAGCTAACATCATCATAATTACGTACACATCTATATATACATGTATATTTCATCATCGACAACATATCAATCAATGCGTGCGCGAGCTAATGGCAATACACATTTCCCGCGCTATAAAGTCGAAACCGACGTATCTAAGGTTTGGGTGAAACGCACGGGACAGAGAGAAAACAAGAGCGAGAGATTGGGCATCAGGGCCGGATGATTGGCACATGGACACACATATATATATATGCAGGCGGAGGCGTCTGGAGCGCGCGTCAGGTGCAGGGCGTTCGCGCGCGGGCGGGGCCGCTTGCCGTAGTTGCGAGCGAGGCTCTCGTCTCGACGCGTAGCGGTGCGGCAAAAGTGCTCGGGCGGCACGTCCCCGATCGTCGGGGCGTGTGTATGCGCGCAGGCCGAGCCAGCGTCTCCGCGGCCGCCAAGTGGCAAAGTTAATACGTGTTATTTTATCGAACACCAGCCCGAGTTTAATCGCTCGAGCCGTGTCTTTATATACGCATGTATATAACGCACACACACACACACACACAGAGCCGCGGAGTTTAAAGAGCGACGTGCAGTTGTTTTGCCACCCCCGTACGCGTGGCACATATATACTTTTGTCCGCAGCTGCAGACGTCGTTATATAAGTATACTTATAAGTATACGTGCGGCGGCCGAGCTGAGTGTCGAGCTAATGTCAAAGCGTCCCGTGCACCTGTTCTCTGCGCTGCAGTGTCTCGTCGAGTTGGCTCTCGCTCGCTATCCCCGTCCCACGCTCTCGCTCGAGCTACCCACCTAATTACGGATATACGTATATTGTCGGTTGCAAGCGCGTCGTTATACTCGCCCGCGTCTGTGTATGGAGGTATACGCACGAGATACGCGAGACGAGTGTACGCACTTGCTGCCCCCGAATTGCCTGTGTATATGTGTAACGACGGGCACGTGTGCGCGACGGGGAAGATCGTTGCTGGCCGAGTCCTATATATATTGTATGAGATGCGGCGCGTGGGAACAAAGTCGCGCGCGAGCGACGTCTTGGGCGCGACGCGTCGACGTCGTAACGCCCCCCGAGCGAAGCTTTTTGTCAGCCCAGAGCAGCGTCCGGACGTCCGGGCGGATACGCGCAGCTCGCGCTTATTGTCCTCGCCGACGACCCAAGCCACACCAGCTCAAACTTCCTCTCTCTCGCGCTCCTATTCCTCCTGAGCGTGTACTCCAGGCGCTCGTTATAGCCGTTGAGAAATTTGGTCCGGTTCGCTGGCGCCCCAAGACGCTAAGACAAGATACAATCAAGCTCGATTCCTCAAACAGTGGAAACTCGACGTGTTTCGGACAGTGGATGTCACCGTAAGGTCCAGTGCCGTGGCTCGGAAGTCCCGTAAAACCGTTGGTCCACCCAAAAGCCGTGGTGAAACCAAGATGAAGTTTGAATCAAGTAGCATAGGAAATGAAAGAAACAGACACCCGCTGGTATGCGTAAGATAGGTACAGTAGGCAAACTTCTTCTTGGCTATCAGTTATCAAGGTATTGGGTTTCGATGATTGTAGATACAATTGAAGATTAACTGTTGGTTACAGTATTCAATGGGGCGATAGTTCATAAACGAGGGCCGGGTTTGCACCGACAATCAACGCAGAGCAATTAAGTTGGAGACTCTGGCTTCAGCTCTCCGCCAGCTTCTGCTTACTGGGGCTAATAAGTGCACCCGTTAGCCAGCCCATCAATTCACGCCTGCTTATGCCCGTCTCTGCACTTGGCTCTGGTCTCAAGTCACGCGCACCTATATCTTCTCTCGTGGCGTAGCGACGTCGTCCGGACGACAGCTCACGAGATTTCATAATAACCTGCAATTGTACCCATTAATATACCCATATCAATTGCACCGTAGTTAGTAGAAAACATTTTACTGGAGCTTTGGAGAGTAGATTGCATTAACGATCGTCGTTTGGTTTCAGTTGCAGGTAGCAGGCACACAGGGTCGCGTCTACACGGGAAAGTGAGAGGGAACAAAGCAGGGCGAGAGATATGCTGAAGTGGACGGTGTCCCGGTCGCTGTCGAGCGTCGGCTCGACCCCCCACGCGCCGGCAGCCGGAGCCAGCAGCCAAGCGGCCCCGGGCGCTCGCCGCCCGTTCCGCGACCTGTCCAACACGCCGCCTCCGGCCGCCACCAGCTCCAACAGGAGCAGCTCCAGCAGGATCAACTCGAGGACGCTGCTGGTGCGCGAGCATGACCGGACCCCGGCCAGGAGCAAGAGGCGCAAGAGCGGCCACGCCACCGACCTCCGCGCCTACTTTCACGTAATACTCCCTCGATTCACACACACGCGCCAACGCGTCTTCGCGTGATTTCTCCAAATATTCGCCGATTTCGGTTTTTTTTCATCGAAATATCGTACTATTTGAATATAAATGATAAGCACGGCCCTACGGTCAGTAGGAAGGTATCAGAATATTTTCAAATAAAATTGAAATGGGAAAATGTTTCAATCACGCATTATCTTCATTAACTACTTGTTTTGACTGATAAAATCGGCAACAAGAATTTAAAATCTTTTTAATTCCATTGATAATAGTATATCAAAACTACGTGTTGTGAAGGTATGTATTGAAACAGACAAACATTACGTCACAGGAATATTATTATTCTTCAAGAATAATAACAATAATTCCTGAAGATTCGCCAACAGAATTAAATCGGCCGATGTATCGAGAAAGCACCATATATATATATACAAAGTGCAGCCATTGAATGTTATTATGTATGTTGTGTGCAGAGCACCAAGCCGAGCACGAGGTCGGAAAAGCGACGGACAAGCAATCGCAGCTCGCCCATAGTGGTGGAGAGCTTCTACCAGAGCACGCCCCGGGTCGACCTGGACATCGGGCCCCTCCTGCCCCTGCCCCGACACATCGAGCCGCTCAAACCGCTCAAACTGGCCGACCAGCTGCAGTCGCACGTGTCAGACTTCTTCCAACAGATCAGCATGGCCACCAGCCCCGAGGACGTGATGGAGTCGGAGTCGGTGCCGTTCGCCCGCGCCAGGTTCGCCCCTCACACCGACCCCCACACCGACACCCGCACCGACACCCGCACCGACACCCACACCGACACCCCGAGGATACCCAGGCCGAGATTCAACCCCGCCCGACACCCGCCCCACAACAAAAGGTCAGCACCAATCGCCAAGCTCTTCTTAACAATTATCATTTAAAATCTGCTCGCGAAAAAAAAGCAATTCCGAGATCGGGGGATTCACTATTCTTCCCCCGAGCAACTGATATACTCTCCACAGTGGAAAACCGTTGTATTGAAGTGAAAAGTATTGAGTAAATTTTCACTTTATTTTCATGAGTTTTGATGGGACAAAAATTTATTGCTAATTTTATCTTCGTTTATTATCAAAACTCATGTCACTCAAGTCAAAATCAACTTCTATGACATGCGAGATTTTTCACTTTAATACAGCGGGTTTTCTCTGTAAGCTTTCAAGAGAGTAAGGAGCATCGATTTAACATTGACCACATTAGAATCAGTCAACTTCGATTTGACGCATCCAATTGCTTTGGCAAATGATTAACGTTGGTTGCTCGCTGCGCGCAGTGACAAAAAGGAGGACGAGGACGAGGCCGAGGATCAGGAGGCGGAGGTGAGGAGAAGCTCGGTGGGCGACGACAGCAGCATCTCGTCGGCGAGCCAACTGCTGGAGAACCCGTCGCCCGACTCGTGGCCCGCAGACTCGCCCGGGCTCGACCAGCTCGACGCCGAGTTCCCTCTCAAGAGGCAGCGGGTCATCAGGCGCAAGAGGCCCGCGGCGGCTGCGGCGGCGGCAACGGCAAGCAACGGCAACGGCGAGCCCGCGCCCACCCATCCCAAGAGGCCCAAGTCCGACCAGCTGCCCTTCATCGAGGCCGTCAACCGACACGTGAGAAAGCTCCAGCTCGAGACCGACCTCGACTCGTTTGCTCTGGAGGCGGAGCACAACCAGGAGGCGGCCGCCGCGCACCCGACACCCAGCCGGACCCACACCCCTCCACCGACACTTGCACTACCGGTTAGTACACACACACGCGCGCGTGTTCTCGAATGGTCATTAAATACACACTTTTGTCATATGCGTATCTTAAATACCCATGTGTTTAGTCATATTTTTTCAACCGCGAGTACAATCAGATCAAAAGAATCATTGAATTTTTAATGCGAGTCATTCGAAGTGTTAGTTCTAGACAGACATTTTTTCCGTGCGTGGATAGATCCTTTTCAACTCTAGTGAGTAATAACAATGATAATAATAATCATAGTACCTCCTAAGTTGTCACTGATCATGATCCATCGTCTTTGAGCCAATAATTATTCACTAAGAATTATCCGAATGGTTCAACTGACCAGATTGAACACTTTTAAATACTCTTGCAGACTTGAAAAGTGAGGCGGTATTTTACCACCGAAACGATGTCCGTCAAAAACCAACACTATAACGAGTGACTCGTATATTATAAAGCATTGCGAATTACTAGTTTTCACATGCATCCCAAACAGAAGTTAAGCTTGTAAACTTTCAAACGCACAATTTGCAAACACGAATATATTTGATATTTTGTATTCAAAAATCAAATGCTGGTGTTCGATCGTAATGCAGGAAGAAGAGGAGCAGCAGCAGTGGGACACGCCGTCGCCCAAGTCGTCGCTGCTCGATTCGTTCGCGACTACGACGACGACGACGACGGCGACGACGGCGGCAACGACGGCCGCCACCAAGGGGACACCCGACAGTTGTGTTGCTGCAGCGAATGCGCCGCTCGTCGCTACGGTGAGGCGCTGCCTGAGGTACAGCCCCGAGACGCCCAACGGCTCGCTGCAGCGCAGCCGCTCGCCCCTCACCGGCTCCATCCAGATCGAGTGCTCCGCCCACCAGCACCACGTCCAAGTCAACAGTCAGTCTCCAACACCTCTTTTCTCTATATATATATACACGTATATACGTAATTATATGTGCGCGCCCCGCCAATCCCCCTCCTACCAAGTCGCGCAAACGTATAGTTCTAGCTAATAACGCAATGTGCGGTTTGGCCGGAGTTCGCGCGAATCCCGGTAGGCAAATTATCCGGATCTCCTTTTCTCTTTGTTCGAATTATTCATGTGTTACGAAGAATGGCAAATTACAGAATATTTCTTTTACGATTCTATCCCGTGATTGGAGATGGAGAAAGAAAATAAAAAAAAAATAATTTCGTTTACTAATGATGATGGATAATTTGCTAGAAAAAATTAGTTAGATTATGGATAGAATGTTGGGGGGAAAAGCAGGAGCAATGATTTGTGGGATCTAGCGTGCGTGCGCGGATACTCGTACTATCCGCTAGCCTCTTTGTAAAAAAAGTGTCGTGCTCAAATTTCCCGTGTAGGAAGAAAAATCTGATATAAGTCTGGCACTACGTATCTGGTAAAAGTCTGACAGAAGTCTGACATACACCACTGACAGCAAACTTTCTTTTTTTTCCCGCAAGAGTCCATCAGAATTCATGCCAGACTTTTGATTTTTGATATACTTGGAGAAAGTCTGTCGAAACTCGTTGCCAGATTTTGTGCCAGACTTTGAGCCAGACTTTGTGCCAGACTTTTTTTTACCCGAAACGGTTTGGCAAAACTCGATGCACAGACTTATTTATTTCCACGGAGAAATTTTATCGGTAACTCAATCCCAGACTTTTTTCCACGGAGAGAAAAACTGGCAGCACTCGATGCCAGAATTCTTTTTTTTTCAATTGATTTTCATCTGGATCGGATCGCGGATGGAACTTGTATCGCGATGGGCGGTCTCCGGTGGCGTACGCGCGGAGACGGGCCGCGGGCTACTGCGGGTCGAGTGGCGCGCAGTGTCGGGAGGGGGTCTTGCGATGCAGTCGGGGGGCGGGGTGGGTGGGAGCATGCGCTCGGGGGTGCACGGGAGGTGGCGTGCGCGCGGCTGCAGTTGGGTGCAGCAGCAGCGGCAGTCGCGGACGACGGTGTGCTCGGTGCTGCTCGCGCGCGCGCACAGCTGGCGAAACGCTCGCGGGCAGCAGTGCACAGCCGGGCTGTGCGCGCTTGCTCCGGGAAATACACCCAGAGAGGAACACAGTGTGTGCCGGCGGTGTGTGCGCGTGTGCGCGCGTGTTCCCAGCAGCCCCCGATATCGGCGTTTCACCACCGGTGAGTGACTGCCACACGACCGACCTGCCCACCCCCGAAACATTGTCGCCCCCTCCCCCGATTACGCAACCACCAGCAGTTCGACGAGCCCCGGACGACCGAACCTCCCCACCCCACTCGCCCCACAGCTCGAAAGCTCTTTCAAGCACACCCAAGCTCGTGCTCGATAGGATCTCGCGCGCGCGCGCGCGCGCGTCATGTAGATATACATGTATATGCATGTCGCGCGCGCGCGCGATATAGAGGCAACGGTGTACGTCGCCCGAGCTAATCTGCAGCTCATCTAGCAGCTCCTTGACACGATTTCCCCCCGACGAACCGAGCTTCGGAGTCAAAGTCCTATGGGCCAAAGCTCGCGTATATATACGTAGCACACACCTGCTCTCGCTGCCTCTGCGAGCGAACGGATTGAAGGGCAGATGTCGCTGCCAACCGACCGCGGCCCATGATTACGTTCGGGCCCCCTTCCCCCGGCGCTGTCGCGCACACGCGCTCACTAGCAGATCAACAACTGTTATTGAAAAAAAATGTATGCAGCGCGGGCAAACATAGCTAACTCGGAGGTTTTCTCTTGGTCGACAGTCATCAGGTGCAGAGACCTGCGTCGAGCGAACGACGGGCCGGTCGCGGCTTACGTGAAGGCGAGCATCGGCGGCTGCGTGAAGAGGACCGCGGTGCACAGGCCGACGGCCAACCCCGAGTTCCACGAGAGCCTGCTGCTGCCGTGCCCCAGCTCCTCCGAACGGCTGCTCACCCTCGACATCGCCGTCTGGCACCGGGATCGCAGGGCCAGGTAAGCAAGTATTTTAATTACGGATGATTTAAATAATGCAGCCGACTGCACCGAACGACGAGTGTTTGAGAGACGCGCGCTCGCGTATCAGCTGGCGATATAACAGCGGCTGACGTTGAGTTTGGCGAGAGTCGCGGGCTGAGGGGGGATCGATTGGCGCTGTGGCATATAGCGAGGAGGGCCTGCGCACTGCAGCTTCCAACCCGATGCGCGCACGCTTATCCCGACTTACCTACGCGCGACTCATCACTTTCGTGCATTTGCAAACAATTCTATAACTGCAATGTGTTGATCGTTTCTGTTTCTTTTATTCTTCGCGTCTCGCGCACGTTTGCATCCGATCGGTTGTTATATCCAACGGGGATACTAATCAACAGCGTAGTTGTGACTGTATGTTACTTTTTAACCAATTCATCGGCCAGCCAAAGTCGCGAACCGAGATTTTAAATTGAATAATCGAACAATCGCGGCTGGGTCTGGATATATACTTTGGTTTACGTACGAGCAAAATCGATAACGGCTGGTCGCGTGATCTGAGAGGACAGACGTACCCGGCATATACGTGTAATCGACGAATATATA
This sequence comes from Aphelinus atriplicis, assembly GCA_020882685.1. Classification (NCBI taxonomy): domain Eukaryota; kingdom Metazoa; phylum Arthropoda; class Insecta; order Hymenoptera; family Aphelinidae; genus Aphelinus; species Aphelinus atriplicis. Next base: position 97,162,130 of record CM037073.1, read on the forward strand.
ATAGCCAGGTTGTTTACTGATGCAGTAAAACTGGCAGAAATAGACCATTGACACCTGTCCCCTAGAGTTATCGCATCTCGAGTGTTTCGCATTGGTCAATACTGCACCTCCGAAGTAAAAAAATTATGCTCAAGTTTCGCGTGGAAAATCATGCGTATAGAATGGACCGACATAATCTAGGTATAATCAAGGCATAGGTGCGGTATAAAGACGTGCGAGTTCTCTGTATGGGCTATAATAGTAAACGTTTATGGTCCGAGAGCCCGTTTCCTTTTTGGTGCGTCTAACTATATAATGGCTGAAACTGCATATCACAAATACTATTTGAACCGAGTGAGCGAAACTTGTTTGCAGTTATTGTCCCGTAGCCACTGGGGCACTAGCGAGCCAAGTTATGTGGATTTCCATGTAAATTTTCACGTCCCACCCGGTTCCGATGTAAAAACTATCTTTTGTCATTTGAAGGACATATACCACAGAATGTGTGTTATGCGGCGAAACGGGCTTACGGACTGTTGGATAATCACATATGACTGTCCATCGATTATTTATTGATGGGTAATTTAAAATTCACTAAGCGCAGAAAAGTATTAGAAAAGGCTTAGAAACGACATGGACTATTTATGAAGAATGTATCAATCATTGAATGAATAATTCTCAACAATCATATGTTGTACAAGGGTTTATTTTCAAAATAAAAATAACTTGTAAACGTTCATTTTGCAAATCATATTATCGAGAACTCGTATCTTATACAAATCATGCATTTATTTATTTTTCACGTATATTAATATGCATGATTTGTTTGCTTAGACTCCGAAATTGTTGATTTGAATGGGAGAGAGTGAGAGAGAGAACGTTTGGCAGATTTGCTCATTATTATTACAATAACTCGAGCGAGGCTTGTGGGGAGGTACGCGAGTATCTCTCACACGTGTTGATTCGCTTCTAATTGTCTGTTTGTTTGTTCGGACGCAGGCGCAGCGAGCTGCTGGGCTGCATGACGCTGCCGCTGCCCCTCTCACAGGACAAGGTAAGCCAATCGATGCGCGATCTTCCTTCGCACATACATATATATCTCGTATACCCCAACCGCTCGTGCGTGTCGCGACGTCATATAGCATGTATATATATCTCGCGGGACAGCAGCGTACTTGAGCGATCGAGTTGCGCACTTTATATCGGTACGAAGCCGTTGATGTTTGCTAAATTATTCGATTCCGCCGGCTGGACGCTGAATATACTCGAACTGCGCCGTGTGTGGTGGCGCAATTTACCGTCAAAGAAGTCAAAGAACACACACACGCGATGATCCGTATTAAACGAAGACCTGCAGCATTGCAAACACATGTTTTACACTCGCCGTATATCGCCGCGCGAGCGCGACAATCGCTACACAGCACTTGGCTGTTTGTTACTTATTGATATGGATCAACGAGATCCAGCCTGACGTAGTACGGGTTGAGTTTGAGATCGGAGAGACCGGATCGATTGTCGCGCAATTACAATAGAAGAGATTAGTATAGTATCGAACGGCGACGTTGGCGCGTGTGTGTATTTAATTAATTCTCGAGTTACGAAGAGGAAGAGGGCGAGGATCCGGAGGATCGAAGGGGGGTGCGTGCGATGCAGCGCAGTGCAGTGGGCGGTAGGTATATATGTTGCGCGCGATTGCGAGACACGAGGGAAACGTGCGAGTAGTGGGGGGTTGGTCGTAGGACTTCGTTGGTCCCGGGCCACGGCCGCACGCGCGCGCGCGCGGCTAAGTGGATTGCAGCTAGTGTGCGTTGGCGCGCACTTGTCGCCGCACTCGCCGCGCACTGGCTACCCAATTGCCATGATTCTCGTCGCCATCTACTGCACCGCGTTCGTCGTCACGGGCATCCTCATCCGGATCTTCATGTTCGTGTGATACGTGGTGCAGGAGTGCAGGAGTAACTATAGTCGGGTGTTTTGTGGGCGCAGGAAGCGCAATGGCACCCCCTGGAAGCGGGCTCGGGGAGGAACGCGAGCTGCGCGACGCTGGCCGGGACGCGGGACTCGCTCGCCTCGCCGCCCCTCTCCAAGGACGGCGCCGAGTCTCTGGCAGATAACAACAGCACCAGCGCCTCGCTCGGCAACCAGCACCAGTTCGGCCAGCTCGGCGAGGACCTGGCCTACCTGCGCCACCTCGAGCTCGAGCCCCTCGACCCGGTCACCGGGCTGCCCGTCAACCCGGGCTTCGTCGCCAGGGGCGGCAGGACCCCGTGCACCGTCACCCGCACCCTAATCAGGCCCAATCCGCCCCCGCCCGCCCAGCCCAACAACAATAACCACGTGAGTATACACAGCTCGGCTTACGCTTTTTCCACTCTTGCGTGCCTCCGCGTTTGCCTCGTTTTTTTGCAACCAAGAAAAATCATATTGCAGAGATTGGTATTTCTTTGCCCAGAGACGGTGAAACAGAGTTGGAAATGATGTTTTTGACTATGTTTTTTTCCTATAGCTCTTTGCACGCGTTACTGCCATAGTGGCCCTTTGCCCGTGCTACTAAAGAAGGATAGTGATTTTCACAATATGATCTCTTTCCGTGTACAAGTGCCGTCCTTCCAACCGTTATATCAATCTTCAAACATTGCTCTATCAGCTATATCCTTTAACTATTCTTATTTCTTAACTTTCGACGAATTTATCCGTCGTATAACAATGTAACGACTACATTCAAGATGTGGCAGAATGCGCACTGTAATTTCTCGCGTAGAAAAGCTGTTGATTTGATTCAGATGGCTGAAATCCGATTTTTTCATCGATGCCTATTTTTTGGCTGTCCAAGATCATTATAATTGTTGGGGCCAAAATCGGTGGTAAGATCGGTTGTAGCCCGGACAGCACGTAACATTTTGAACATTTGGAACGTTTTTTAAAAAAAAAGTATAAAATGCATCTCAAAACGTTTACATCGCGTACGCAATGTCCGAATTACGCCTGCGGAAAATCGCTGGAACATGGATAATAAAACGTTTTCCTAACATTATCTAGAACTAATGGAATCTTCTTCCAAACGTTCTCCGAACGTCACAGAGATGTTTTTGCTACATTAGTAATGATACTACTGGTAGTTTAATGAATTATAAGAATGACAACGTAAAATAAATGCTTTCTAACGTTTGAAAAGTGTTTATCACATGTTTTACATCAGTTTGAAATACTTATACTTTGGAGTAACGTTTTTAACACGTTTCCATGATACAGTAGAATTTTGGGGATCGAACGATGCTAACACGGATGGAACATTTTTGTAACGATCGGATTTTCATTTGTTTCGTTTGATACGTTTTATCAACCGTGTTAGAGCAATCTGCTGTCGGCTCAATGCGTACATGTGTTGCGCGTGATATAAACAGTTTGGAAACGTTTTCAACACGTTACTTGCTGTCCGGGTGTCTAGGAACAATCTTCGTCCATGTCTCGCTGAGCAAAACAATGAACAATTGTGCTGGGAACAAATGAGTAATAGGATGGTTTGTGTTGTCGTTCAGGTGGCATGGGGCTTCTCGCTGTCGTGGGGCAGGCCGCCCCGGGTGGAGCGGGTCGACCCAGGCAGCCTGGCCGAGCGCTCGGGCCTGCGGCCCGGGGACCACGTGGTGTTCGTCGGTACAAGCAACGTGGTGACGCTGCCCAGGGACGAGGTGCTCCAGCTGGTCCAGGCCGCGACGAACCAGCTCGTGCTCGAGGTGTACCGGCGGCCGGGCAGCGCCGCCTCGCGCAGGCGCAGCTCCATCGTCCTGGCGCCGCTCGTGCCCCTCACCACCGTCGCCACCGTCGCTCAGCACCAGAGCCAGCACAAGCAGCAGCAGCAGCAGCAGCAGCAGCACCGGCCCTCGGTCGCCTTCACCGCCGAGGTCGGTACCGGCGTCCTCGTCTGACCCAACCTCCCCCGTCCAGCCCCGCCCGCCACCATCCAGCCGCGCTGCCCCAACGCTAGCCAACGACTCGCGAACCACTACGTTCCGCGTCCAACGTCCAATGCCCATCGACCCCCGCGTCCCACAGCTTTCCCATTTTTAATCCTGGCTAGGAGAGAGTACGAGGACTGCAATTTTTATCTATTGTTAATACGCGCGAATAGAGACGCGCGCAACACAACAGCCAAAACCTACTCTCTTAAATCCTTACAGTAAAAAACCACTGTGTTGCAGTGAAAAATCACTGTAAAAAGGCAGACGACAAATTCACTGGATTACAGTGAATTTCTTATGTAACTAAAGTGAATTTTCCCTTTACTCCCATGAGTTTTGATAGAAAATATTTTTACATAAAATTCACAGTAAGTAGAGTAGAAATTCACACCGTACTTACTGCAAATCATGATGTAAAAATGTGTTTTTATGTAAAAATGTTTTCTATCAAAACTCATGGGAGTAAAGGGAAAATTCACTTTAGTTACATAAGAAATTCACTGTAATCCAGTGAATTTGTCGTCCACCTTCTTACAGTGATTTTTCACTGCAATGCAGTGATTTTTCACTATAAGGGATTAAGAGATTATACTGGCCTCTCGCCGAAAAATATTACAATTTCTCCGCGAGAGACAATTATTATTACCATATAGCGTTTGATTCAGCCTATTCCGTATTAATGATGAGCCAGCGAATATGCGCTCAACTTTTTCTAATAAGGGAAATGAGTTTCAAACAGTACCGAAAATTTCCCATTGTTGAATTTGATTAATTAACATGAATTCTCAGAGTTTCCTCGGTATTCAAAGTGTATCGTGCGCGACCACGTGTTTTATTGAAAATCTTAAATCGTAGCACACACGACACTCCCAGATATCCTATACTATCTGCAATAACTTGTATTGTTTCCTTTTACACTGATCCAAGAGGGAATGATGCTTGGGGTAAAATAGCATAATTTCTGTGATTCAGAATATAGCTTTTAAAAAGATTTATAAATCAAATATCTATGAACCATTGTATTTATACATGACGTTATGCGGCTAATTTTTTTTTAGCAAATTAACACATTTTTATCTAAATGAATAAGTCAATGAATGTGGATAAGGTATTGAACCAGTGTGTGTTGTAGATTATAAGTGATGTGTTGCATTTGCTCCCACGGGCAAGCACGAATTTCTACAAGTGTGCTAAACCTTTTCTTCGCGTCTAGCATGAAAAAAAAATATTGTGCTGAAATTAGCAAATTTTAGAAATGTTCAGTTTCATTTATACGTTTTCTTAACTCAAATAGGTTTTCGTTATTTTCGCGATACGTATCTTACTTGTTACTTAATGTCCAAAATTTCGTTTGTACTTGTGTTATCTCCTCTTTGATATAGATTTGCTAAAGATCAAAATCGAAATCAACGAATTTTTTCGAAGAGAACTTTTTGTTTGGCTCCGGTACGTCGTACACGGGTATAGTTAGTACCTCCAATCAAAAAATAAAAAATATATATATATATTATATATAGATTGAGCTAATGTCTGTGTCGGAAATTGATATTTCAACTTCAAACTGAATAAAGCGTATACGATTTATGTACAAATGGCAGCTTCTTAGTATTAGGGTGTATATATATATCGTTGTTTTTCCATAACGAATTAATTCAAGTTAGTTTGTTCCAAGTGAATATGGAGACTCGATACAGAGTAATCACACCATCCTAGGCATTAAATTTGAAATTAGGATTTGTACTTGACGCTGTGACGATGGATGTAAATATATATTTCATTTGAGTAACTTTGGATGTTTGAACGATGAGCCATTATCTGCACTGAGAACGACAGGCGTGTATATATATAATAAAATCAAAAAGTAGACGAGCAAGTTCATATTTTTGCAACTGTATAATCATGACAATGTGTGTGAACACACAAGTGCGCACACTATAGTAATGGATCAGCTTATTTCTCGGGAATGAGATGTAGTGATCAAGCAAATACCAATGACTGCTAGAATGAGGCTTCTCTCGATGTTATGTAAAAATACATTTCCATTGTTCACATTTGATTTGTCACCTGTTCTTCTGTTTTTTTTTGCTTCACGCACAACATGCGACTTTTTGCGCTTGTCACAACGAATCAGAGCTTATTATTCATAATTCCTATTAGTTAATCGTCTTAAAATTTAGTTTTAATTTATATTCTAGTTATATGGATTATTATTTTTCTAACACGTTATATAATTTATGCGTTTTTATATGTTACGTTATGTACGTGTATTGCATCAGTGTACATTATTATGACTTTTGCCACGACTGTGTAATTGTATGTATGAATTACGGAATCAAAATTATGTTTTGTAGAATCGTCTTACTTGTTGGCAACAAATTCTGTTTTAAACTTGAAAATCGCTCTTATTTATTCATTTTTATTTCACACATTTTTGTCAACCACACATCATCCTCATCTCCTACCCATTTACCATAATAAAATAAACGTATAATTAAGAATAGACTTAACAAATTGTCGTGTCACGAGAAAGTCAGCTTTGAGCTTTGAGCAAAATGAGGCAATTTTATTGCGCTATGTTGGACAATTTGACATACGCGAGCTCTACAGACTCTCGACAAGCCAGTGATATTAATTTCCTAATTAATTGTCGCTTCTCGTGCCATAGCTATGCATTCGAGCTAGAGGCGATAATCAGGATGTATTGTTATAAGAAGCCGTTCGCGACAAAAATATTGATGCACAAATCCATGGCGATTTGCAACATGAATTTTTGAATCGCGACGACGATGACGAAGCACAGGCAAGTGTGTGTAGAGTATATTGTAGCACTTGCTGAATTCTCATTTGGACCCCATTGTCCACCACAAGTTCAACCATCGTTATAACATCTACAAGCGGACTCCGAGATACGTCCTTACTTTGCGCTCGCGCAAGATACGTCCTTACTTTGCGCTCACGCGAGATACGTCCTTACTTTGCTCACGCGAGATACGTCCTTATTTTCCGGCGCTCCGGCGTTCCGGGAGATACGTCCTTATTATTCTGACTCCCGAGATACGTCCTTATGAATAGGGAGGGTCGATATGATGTTGTTCCAATTTTTAATTCCGCAAACAAATTTATGAATTAAAACGGATCCAAGCCGATGCTTTCTAAAATATGATTTGAAAAACTTTAATTCCATAGATTTGAAAATGGGGCAAACATTTCTTAAATAAATCCGAAGAGCTCAGGCAGGCGACCACGTAATTTGAATATCTCATTATTATATTTTGATTCCTAGCTCGGCATCGTTTGTCACTTATTGGTAAACGAGCCAAGGTTGCTAGGGATGTAAGCAAAGAAAAGGTATGGAACTGGGTATTCATTTTTTCCCGCACTGTTGAAATCGTCCTCTGGTCAGATTGGATATGGGTAGAAATTTGACGAGAGGAAAAGTAAAATGCGTCGTGTGTGTGTGTGTGGGTGCGCAGGGTCTGGGGAGGCTGGCGGCGGACGCGCCCCCGGAGGAGGAGTTGATGGCGCGCGAGGCCCGCTACTGGCGCTGGCTGAAGAGCGGCCAGGTCCACCTGTGGGGCCCGCTCGCGGAGCGCAAGGACGTGCTGAGCGCGGCGGACCACGCGATCCTCTTCCAGAACCTCGACGAGCTGACCCGGCTGTCGGGGCAGATCAGGGACGAGGGCGGCACCCTCGACTGCTACCTGCGCCGGCTGGCCAGCATAGACCGGGCGTACCGGCGCTACGTCGCCGGTCTGCAGCGGGCCTGCTGCCTCCTGCTGGCCCTAAGACACAACTCCGCGTTCGCCGGCATCATCGCCGAGCCGGCCAAACCCGACCTCACCGGCCTGCTCCTCCAGCCGCTCGAGCACTACAGGTCAGCTCCATCTCATTCTTATACCTGCACACCGCCTTTATTACCCACAGCTCATACACCATTCATCCTCCGTTGAGGGAGCTCAACAAAACCTACTTCTTCGATTGATTTTTCGGACTTTAGTGAAATAGATTCTATGCTCCCTCCGGCTGAACTTTCCAGACTCCCAGGATAGACTTTTCCAGCCTATGCTGACTTGTCCATGCACTTCGCCTGAGTTTTTCCAGGGACTCTTGTTAGATTGTCCAGCCTCCTGTTACGGATTTCCCATGCTCCGCTGGAACTCCTATTCGACTGAACTAGATATATTTCATGATACCAAGAAATTCCCCACAAATTTCCCATGCAGGCATCGTAATTGGATTATCTAGGGCCCTAAATTTTCCACGTCTATGGCTAGATTTTCCAAGCATTTGGCTGAATTTTCAAGAGCCCCTGGTCCCAGGCGTCGCGAATAGAGTCCAGGTCTCTTGGCTAGATGTTTCAGACACTTCGCGGCTGAATTTCCCAGGCATTGCAAATAGATTATCCAGTGCCGTGGCTAAACTTTTCAGACACTTTGTTTGGAATGGAACTTGGCTGGATTTTCCAGACATTGCGAATGGATAATCAAGAATTGTGGCGATTAGATTCTTTATGTTGCTTGGCTAGATATTTCAGGTTTCTACACGGAATTCTTTCCGTTCTTTGACCCAATATTCGGAACACTTCGAGTGAATCGTGCAGTCATTGCAAACGTATCATCCAGATTTCTGAAGCAATCCAGCCAGAAAGCCTGAAAAATTTTGTCCTGGTAGTAGTCAGTTTTACAGCCGAAATAGGGGGAAATCGGTACGATCGTGTTTGGAGCAAATGTTTTGAGAGAGTTTTCACGCGATAGTCATATGCACATGAGATTGGAGATGGCTGCGAGAGAAAGAGAGAGAGAGTATTGGGTGTTGCAGAGAGATGACGAGGCTGCTGCTGGCCGGGTGCGGGCGAAACTGCGCGGCGGTGCGCGAGCTGGCGCAGGGCTATCGGGAGGCGACGGCCAGCGCCCAGCTGATGGAACCGCCCCGGGACTCGGGCAAGCCACTGCTCAGCCTGCAGGAGGTCGAGTCACGGCTCGTGTTCGCCCGCTGCAGGCCCTTCACCCTCGTCGCCCCCACCAGGCACTGGTCAGTCTCGCTGCAGGCCTACATTGCGATTGCGCGCGGCAAAAGCCAAACGTGAGTTGAATCGGTTGCAGGTTGTTCGGAGGGGCGCTGGCCAAGGCGGAGGGCCGGGCCAGGTGCTCGCCGACCTGGGCCCTGCTGCTCACCGACCTGCTCGTGTTCGCCCGCGTGTCCCGGGACCGGGTGCTCTTCGTCACCGAGGAGCCGCTCAGGCTCGCCTGTATCGCCGAGGCCTGCTTCAACGTGCGCAAGCGGCCCACCGAGTTCCGCTTGCAGCTCACCACCCAGGTGAGACTCACCACTCCTTTTCTTTCAATCTCCCGCGATTGTTTTTTTATTCGCGGTCAAATAATCACGATAGAATAATCGATAAATCGATATCGGTTTCTCTCTCGTTGTATTGAAAAAATCAACAGCTCAAAATGTATTCGCACGTTTTTATCCTTTTTCGTCGGGTACGTCCTATTCAAATTTGCAACAGCTGAAATCCAACAGTGAATACTTACCTGATTGAATAGTGCAGTTTTTTCTCAATGCCAACCTTGAAGAATTCATTGTACGAAATATTAGTTTGAGTGAATTTGCAGTGGAATCTCACTTTTCATTAGCAGAAAAAAAATTGACATGGCCCAAATAGTTTATATTTTTGAAAATTAACTGAAGTTGAGATACAGCGATTCTTTAGAGCGGAATAATAAAACGAGGGTAAAATTGTTGGGATGGACGGACGGGCTGCAGCCGAGTGGGCAAGGTGGCAACGGAGGCGATATGGGCTCGGGCGAGTTGGTGCAGTGTGGCGGCATCGGCGGTGGTGGGCCCGGCGGCGGCGGCTCCACCGGCTGCAGTCCCCACAGCAGGTCCAGGAGGAGGCTCGTCGTCCTGCGGGCGCCCAGCCCCGAGCTCAAGGCCGTCTGGCACAACCTGCTCCAGCGACAAATGTAAATCGATCATCGTCCGTCCGGCAAACGCTACTTTACACTTTGTTCTCACTCGCCTCCGCCAATTCGACACTGCAACAGAGTTTTCCCCGCGGCTCGTGCAAAATAGCATGTGCACCTCGCGCACCATGTCTCTGGTCCAGGCTATTTCGGCACTCGCGCCAACTCGTATAACCAAAGCTGCGCGATATCGGCTACCGTTTTCATTGCCGAAATAGCCTAACTGGGCTAAAGTACGTGATATATACTATGTAGTAATGCAACCATGAAATTCGATGCCTCTTACGAACAAAGACACATCTGTCTATCTGTCCGCGAAGAAAGACACGTGTCACAATCTGACCGTGAAGAAAGAGTTTGAACCGCAATCGGACTGCTAATTTTCATTCTATGTATCTTCTCACATTGGACAATTCTGGGATATGTGTGCGAGATGTGTCTTTTTTTGCGGGCAGATAGAGAAATGTGTCTTTCTTCGTGAGAGGCATCGAAATGTACTCTAAATATTTTAACTATTTCGACCGAACCATGTGATATTGTAAATTCAACTATGAAAATTCAGTAGTATTTACCATGATAACAAATTGTTAACCATACTAGATTTTAAGTAAATATTACTCTTCAATGTAGTATAATCTTCCATTTTTATAGTAACTTTTACAATATCTCTTGCATGCTAAACACACGAAAGACCAAAAAAATTATTTTGTTTGCTATTTTTGCGCACGGAATATTGGATTTATATGATGGAATCAGCCTAATACGAAATAAAAAAACCGCTGCCAAGTGCCTTAGCAGTATGCTTTCTCAAAGAGGCTTCAATATCACCGACAAACGCTTCCCAAACCTGTATTTTCACCTTTCCACTACCGTAGATACTATCATCTATTTTTCAAAAATTACAAAAAAATTATTTAATCAATTCAATTTGTATCTTTGTGACTGTGTAAAGTGTCGTTCTTTTTCAATTGACCAAACTATGTTGCGACTGTTGATGTCTGCCCGGGCTCTCTTATTATTTGATCAAATGCAACAAAGCAAACGGTTCTAGATTCTACACGATGCGAGACATTTGGACCTGCATAATTTTTCGATCAATTCATCTTGTGACTGTCATACGGTTTAATAGCGGTCAAAATCGATCCGCCCTGCCCTTAAGTCCGTTTTTGATCATTTTCGACGGCTGAGGTTGGAAATGATCAATTCAAAATCTATTTTGATCATTTTCGACGGCAAAAGACACCAAATTTTCCCAATTTTCTCTATAGTACGTTGAAAATACTGAAAACGAAACTTACATGAATTTTTTTTCCCGTTAGCAACGGTTGCTAAGGAGCTAATTGGGAAGATTTTGTGTCCTTTGCCGTCGAAAATGACGGAAATAGGTCATAAATTAATAATTTCCAACATTCGTAACGGTTGCTAGGGAGGTAAACTACGGTTGCTATGGAGAAAGTGGGACAATTCAGTGTCCTTGGCCATCGAGTGTGACTTAAAGTTGATTTTCCGGCTTGCCCCAATGAGCACTCATAAGGATTTGTGAGAAAACACGTTAGAAACGGTTGCTAAGGAAATAACCAACGGATTTTGCTGAAAATTGAACTCGTGATAGATCGTGCCACAACTAACCGGTGTGCGAAATTTCAGCAAGATCGGACAATTCCTTCGAAAGTTATCCTAGACAAAAGAAACGAAAAATTGTACACCTTAGCAACGATTGCTAGAGAAATAAACAACGGATTTCGCTGAAAATTGAACTCGGCCGAGATTTTGCCGCGACTAACCTGTGTGCAAAATTTCAAGAAGATCGGACCATTTCTTCGAGAGTTATCGTGGACGAAAAAAAACGTTACACACATACATACACACACACACACACACACACATACATACAGACACTTTTGGATTTCCATGTTTTTCGACCCGTAGATTACGAAAATCGAGGTCACGAAGTCCGATTCGGTGGGTCGATTTTTGCCCCATTACAAAGCTTTCTCTTTGAGAAAGCAAAAGAAATAAAAATAGTGATGATATACAGAGTTATTATTCACATTCTTCGTATGCGCTAGTTACGATTGACGAAAAAATTACGCTTCTACCATAAAAACCAGGGGGATTTTTCTCATTAGGTGTTGGCACAACCTTTAAGAAACCAATCGTACGGTGAAACTGCGTGAGATGGTTCGTGGCTACCTTAGTAGCTTATACTTCCAGCCATACAGTCTAACGTACAAATACAGATACACTAGGAATATTCAAAATCAAATAAATTGACAGAATATCGCCTGAAAATCGAAACATTAGACTTCATGGCTGTAGGTGGAAGCTATTAGCTATATAGTCCACCCAACAACCATTTAGCATATTTTCATCATGATCAGTGACCCAAAGGTTGTGCCCACTTTCCTATAGTCATAGTGTACTCTACCTCCCCTTTTCTCATCCCTTTTTATACATCCAACCACCTTTCTGCACCGCGCACACTTTTAGCTTTTGCATTTTCTCTTTTTGCAAAACGCCTTCGCGTCATTGAAACCTTACCTTTCTCAACTAGAGCTCGATCAAATTTTTTTTTTCGGGTAAAAATGTATAATCGATCAATCAAATCTCACTCTTATTACCCATATAAATTGCGCAATTTAATGACAAATCGTCATGTTTTCTCCATTTGTTCAGCTCACAGTGGCGTCATGTTATTGCTGTGACCACATTCATAAGACAATTATACAGTTTAGTTTGGTTGTTTGGTCAGTGTTGTGAGCTTTTGATACACATATACTAGCATGATTTTGATATTGCACTCAATTTCAAAAATTAAATGCACACTTTGCGCATCTAATTGATCCCGCAAGTCTCGCATATATCCACCTCTCATTTCTACATAATTCATTAATAATATTGTGAATACGATGCAAAAATTCACTGAAAAATGTCATTGAAACTAGTCGCGAATTGATTCCCTCAGAAGAAATAATCAGAGAGAAGGCCAAAACACTATAATGATAGTTATTAAGCACAGCTACTGAGCGGCAATATTTGCCGATTTGATACAGATTAAACTTGTGTAAAATGTAAATAATAAAGTCGAATAAAAATTATGAAATAAGAGAAAGAGTGTTAGAGAGATAGATATTTGTTATGCAATATATGGAAAAAAGGTGACTGTTGATGGCATGCGAAAAATGGGCTTGTTGCATGTCGGCCGCGGGGTGGAGAAGAAGAAGAGAAGCTATAGGCTGAAGATGTTGGCGCTTTAGTGATGAAGCACCGCACGAATGCAGGGGATATTATAGTTATTAGTGCACGCGGGCATGTGTGTGTGGGGAAGGGTAGAAAAAATTGGAGCTTGTGTGCAAAAGGAAAACGGGTGTGGGACGCATTGCAGAATCTACGTGAACACCGGGTACGGGGACCCGACGGGCTCGGGTCTGGACAGTCCTGTCCTCGACGACAATCTCGCCCACCAGCTGAGTCTGCTGCCGCAGAGTAGCCAGCGCGAGTTGAACGCTAGCCCCGAGGTAAAAAAAACTCTCGCTCCCTATATATACAGCACGTATCAAACTACGATACAAATCGCTGGCTCGAATCGCAGGTGTACAGGTCGGCCCAGCAGCTGGAGGCGCAGCTGGACGAGCCGAGGAGGTCGGCCGACGACAGCCTCGACGAGCTGATGATGTGCAACCAGTCGGCCGAGTCGGCTGCCACAGCGGCGGCGACGGCGGCCGACCAGCAGCGCGGCGACAACCACCTGCTGGCCCAGTGGGTGCGCAACTCCCACCAGATCCCCCCGCCGGACCACGAGCTGCCCATCGAGGAGTGGACGGCCGAGCAGTTGGCCGCCAGGACGCCCAGGGACGCCCAAACCTCGCCCAACCATTTCTCCCTGGGTATGCTTGCAACTCTGTTCAAATATTTTTGCATTTTGCACATTTTTGAGGGAACACATGTATTCATTTCGCGTTGTTCCATATATTATACTTCGCGCTCCGATTCCACGATGAAACTTTGTCAGAGACGGTTCATGGGTACACTATCGGTCTATATATATATCTACTGCCTAGCGTTCCAATTGCATCGTGACTGTCTATCTTAGGTACCCAAGAACCATCTCATCAAGTTCCACTGTGCAATTGGTGATTCCCAAAGATTATGCAACGACTCTCCTAATAAGAAAACACTTGGCATGTTATAACCAGTGACCACTTTGATATATCCAATGATTTTCAATAATTTCACGCAGCTACCGAAGAGAGTACTGTCGTCAATTCGGACGTGGAACAGCAGAGTTCGACGTCGAGCGCAAGCCTCAGCACCGTCAAGTCAAATAGTCTGACGACGCAAAAGAAAAACGGGAGCGCCGTCTCCTCCAGAGACACGTCGTCCAGCTCGATAAACATGTGCAGGAGGTGTCACAGGTAACGTAGCCCTGGGCCTCCTCCCCCCCCCCCCAGCAATGATCCTCTCCTCACGCGCCGGACCCACACATTTGGCCTGACCAAAACACGCGTATATTCTCACGTTTCAGTACCAAGGATCGGGTAGAACAGGGTTGCGAACTTGAATAATTTAACCAGCTCATAAAGCATATGCAACCCTGATCAACCACTGACACATATACATATATATACTCTTCAGACAGTAAACACGTATTGCCTCTACACCGTATTTATCAGTATATATTTCAGTCGTTAGTATACAGCTATAATTGATCGCACACATGGACGGAGCGACTCATCGCGACTAGATACAATGTCCAATAGCTAGATACATAGATTTATATAGTATATTGAGTTGATTGAAGTTACAATTATGAACAATGATCTAGAATAGAATGGATGCTTGACACTCAGGCAAACACATCAAGTCAACCATACTATAAATCAACTATACAATTTATTTAATTTGGTCTCCCATATTTATTGTAGCGGTTTCGAATAGAAGATTATTGTAATTTTGAATATAAAAAAAATTAGTTCTTACAAATAGTATTTTGTATTGGTCCTGGAAGATCGTATACAACTCGCGTTATTTTTTAAATAGTATTTAGTGTTGTTCACAAGAATTTTTTAGTGGTGTTTTTCTCACTGCTATGCCATGTCTGCAGGCGTCACGATATTCTTCGAATATCGATTTGGAATGTAACTGGTCCGGATAAAAAGTCTGGCAAAAGTCTAGGAAAAATTTGCTTTGCCAGATTTTCAGGTGATTACATACTGCACACTTGTTAGAGTGAAAAATTAAATTCAAAGTTGCAGAGCCTTTTATGCTACCGGATATTATCGTAAAAATTAAATAAATGATTGGTATTGTCATGGGTTTACTATACTGACATACATAAAATCTGGCAGTAAGTTTTGACTCTCAAAAGAAAACCATATGAAAATGACCCGAATTTAAAGAAATGTTCTTCAAACCGCTCGATGATTCAAATCTAAACGTCGAATAAATATGGAGAATTGAGACAGTATAGTTCGACTTACTATAAATGAAATAAATTCTTCTAAAAATGTACGATATATATAATTTAAATACAGATAATCGGGAAGGATAGTTGATTTTACTACAACAGAACGATAGTGTTATTGGACAGAAAAATTGATGGAACAATTTTTACATGTAGATTTAACTTGTACGATTTTTCTCTCGCCTTTGGGTTTCTGCAGATCTTGCTGAAACTTTCTGAGATGGTTTTCGCGTACCCAAATAAGAAATATGTATAGCCATTGAGCTTAATGTTTCGTTTTCCTGAAAATATTTGTAAATTATTATTGACTTTATGCATATACAGTATATCTAGAGAAATATGTAGTGATTCCTTCTATAAATCATCTATATAAAGATAGTTTCAGTTTGTACCCAGTTATAGTAGATTTGACATAGAAAAATGTTTTAACTATTTGTTTAGTTCTGCTTTCTAAATATGTTGAAACTACTAGTTTTCATCATACTACGTGACATATAGCAGATTTTACTTAGACCATTTTCTCAGTGTGTATATATACAAAATCCATAGATATACAGGTATACCGTGCACGCGTAAAACCAAGAATAATTCATGATAACATCTTAAGGAAAACGAAACACATTAGCTGTCTCGTGATTGTACACATCACGTGTTTGACTTGCCAAGAACCATATTTCAAAGTTTCAGCAAGACGGCCGATGAGCAGCTGATCCTTACTGTCCTCGTCAGTGTAGAAAATAGAATGGAAAAGTAGTTGGGCGAGTCGTCGTAGTGATTATATTATGGAGAGGTAGACGTAATTATTTGCAATAGTTGTTGTTGTTTACGTGTGAGATAGTTGGTAGAAGTAGTGTAAATGTTTTATGTAGATCCGGCTGTCCGACACCACGTGACCCATTCTCGCCACTGCCTCCGAAGATATCCGTACTTCCTCCGACGCCCGACCTCTGCCCGAGGCATCGGCTAAAAAACGGCCTATTCGACAGTCCAGGTCGCAACAGTCCCTGTCGAGGCTCATCCCAAGACGGCAACACAGAGGATGGCAGCGAAGACGAGCTCGATCCCGATAACGACCCACCTTACAGGTTCTCTTTCTCTCTCTCTTGATAATTATATCTTAACTTGCTAGAACTTGAACTCAATCGGACGAACCAGTGTAGCAACAAATGAAATAAAATAAAATAAAATCATATGTAATGTCCCTGCGAGTAATACGGCCACCTTGAGGGTTTTGAATTGTTTTTAAATAGTCTGATTTTTTGCCTTTTTTCTGGCAAGTAATTATTTTTCCATTAAAGTTTTCGCATAAAATCAAAGTATTCGCCGTGCTCTACAAAATCTTGCTGTAATTTTTGACCCATCATTATTTTTTCATGGGTTAAAAATCACACGTATCAAAATTTTGGCCGGATTAATTGTTGGGTAAAACGAGGCGTTTGAAAAAAATTGTACGGGGATCGGAAACGGCTGTTCACTTGCGTAGCTCCACACCCCATGTTAGCGTAGAAAATTATAGTGAGGCAGAAATTCGAGGGGAAGCTTGTTATACTTTGATTTTATACTCCAATACATTATTTTCTTATTGGTTTCGAGAGGGAGTAGAAAAAAGTACATGCTGGTCGTCAGCTAGATTTTTAAATCAGATACAATTGGAACGGACGTTTTTGTACTTTATCGAGCCTCAATAGGGTACTCCATCAGTCGAGAAATATTTACGAAACTAATCGTATAGTTTCTTTTATTACTTCTAATTTCGATAGTAGAGTCTATGGAAAAGGAGCGTCTGAGCTTCTTCCGTGATTACGTTGGCTATCAGCGATCGCGAGGCGATCGGTTAATTTAAAGCCGATGCGTTCGTTAAAGGGCCCTGCGTCGGTTCGGCACACTGAGCAGCCTCGACCAGGACGACGATCTGGACGAGGGGCAGCAGCAGCAGCAGCAGCAGCTGGAGGAGCCGGAGGCGGAGGTGGCCCCGTCGGGGCTGCGCGCCTGGTCCCTCCGCGCGACCAGCTACGTCGTGAGCAAGATGTCGATGTTCGAGCAGCTGCAGCCGGCCCAGCCGAGCCAGCCGTCGCAACTCGAGCCGGGCACCAACGCCGACGAGGAGGGCTCCGCCTCCGGGGCCACGTCTGGCGACGACATCTGGGGCACGCCCACCTCCGGCGGACCCGACGACGACAGCTTCCCAGGCTGCAGCCCCGTAAGCCCGGCTCTTTTCCCGCGCACTCACTCGTGCTCGAGTTGCACGCTCGTCAACACACTCGTTCGCTCGAATCGAAATAACATCACGGACAAACATCATTATTGACCCTTTGTCTTAATGTATATTTGGTAAAATGTTCTTTTTGATGTACTCGTAAATCGGTATTCACTCAAGTAGTATAACTTTGAGAATTGCCAAGTAAAATCGAGTTAATTTACATACATGTAATCTGCACTGCTCAATAATTATAGGGACAGTTATTTTCACAAGAAAATAACATCAAAGTTCAAAAACGACCACATCTTTGGGCAGGATCGGTTCATATCCTTTCATATCTTGTCTTGTTTTTGTTATTATTTGACAAATTCTCGCGTTCAATATATTACAGACTAACAGAAATATTGAAATTTGTGAGATAAAATCACAACTGCCTGTTTTTTAAAAACTACTGTCCTTCAACTGTTTTTAAACAATGTCCCACGAGGGAAAAGTTCTATCAGATTCTCATATGAACTATCTATACAAGTTTTTTTGTAAAGAAATGCGGATACATAAAAACTCGATAATGCGTGGTGATGCTGTTCCAAGGGTGTAAACTCGCAGAAATTATTTTGGAAAGAGTTAGTTCTGGAGCTGAATCGGTGGGGTATGTGTTGACAGCCAAGCGGACATCAGCGGCAGGGCGACGAGGAGGGAGAGGAGGAGGAGGAGGAGGAGGACGAGGAGGAGGAGGAGGAAGAGGAGGAAGAGCTGAACATGGAGCAGCTGCTGGGGGGCGCGAGCATGAGCAGCAGCGGCAGCGGCTGCGGCGTGAGCATCGCGGGGATCGCCGGGGCCAGTAGCCTGCGCTGCTTCCTGGGCCGGCGGCGGCTCGAGCCTCTCCCCGAGGAGGACGACTCGGTCTCGGTGGCCAGCAGCACCGGCGCGGCTGCCGTCCAGCAGCACCAGCCACCCCAGCAGCAGGGGCAGCAGGGGCAGCAGCAGCATCAGGGCAGCTGGTGGTGACGACGGCCCTCGGAGCCGAGCCGCACCGGCCAGCAGCAGTTCGACCACGAGTTCCGGCGCAAGATCGTCGCGCTGCACCGCAAACTGTCGGTCGAGGTGCTCGACGAGGACGAGCAGCCGGACAAGCCGCGGAAGAAGCGCGTCGAGTTCGAGGAGGTGCAGGACAAGCAGCCGCAGCAGCAGCAGCAGCAGCAGCAGGGCAAGCGCGGCCGGGGCCTGCTCGGCTTCCTCTCCATCGGGCCCACCAATCCCCTCAGCCCCGTAGGCTCGGTGCGGCCCCTGCGGCCCATGGGCCACGGCAACACCATCGCCGTCCAGCGCAGCTCCACCTCACGGCAGCGCAGGTTCTGGAAGCTCAGGAGCCGGCGCAGCTCCAGCTCCGCCTGATCCGCGCGTCCCTTATACCCTCGAGCCTCCATCGCGACACTCTCGCTAATTTCAGTCGACCATAATTGTTCTTGTTATAACTGATATTCTTTGTTACTTGCGCGCGCGCGCTGCCTCCGTCCAACATCCATATATATGTTACGTGTATACTCATATATTATTGCTCCGTTGCTGACGTACCGTTATATTATTGTTATACACACATACACATGCACACGTCTACACACACGAATTTGGGCGATTGGTTTTCAAATTATACACCGTGTTATGGTGGCGTGGAGCACCGTTAATGAGGTAGCCGCGCAAGACATGTCAACCTCATCAAAATAGGACGCATAGTTGATAATTATTTCTTGCGTCGCGGGTATATATATATCCGAGTCATTAAAAGTCGAGTCCTATACTCATTTGAATTTGAATCCTAAGCATCTATAATGTAAGATTATATACAAGATTATGGGACGAGCGAAACACTCGCTCGCCAGATCCACGTGTGGCTTCCACCGAAATCGGTTATAATATGCGCGCGCGATTACGCGCTGAATCAAGTGACTTTTCAAACTTTATTAACTCGCGCCCGATCATCGCGATATGATCATCTACATACGATATTTATTATATCACGTTTTTTATAGGGTAAAATTATCTATAATAATATAGTGCCAATAGTCTCGAGTACCTACATCTCGCTTCTGTCGAAAGATGAGAAAGGCTAGTTTTGCATGACTCTCGGGGATGCGCGCAGCAAAGTTTTCAATTCTGATACTGTATAACCGTCGCGCAATTAAAAACTGGGCAAATTTTTACTAGGAATATAACAAAAAAAAGACAAAACAAAAACAAGACATTCGTCTGAACAAAAAGTTTGAGTGTTTTTACGATATACCTAAATAGAGGATAAAAGATACACGCAAAAGCTTTAGGCATTTTCGAGTGCGTAGGAAAAAAAATGTTTATTTTTCTGATGTACCGGCAAATGACTTGCACGACTCGCGAGAGTTTGGCACGCACTTGCAAAGAATCATATAATTTTCCCCGTCGAACCTATATCCATATAAATTATTGTACTTTTCGTCATATAGTCCTGATAGAGCATGTACGAGTTCCAATACATTGTTATAGTCGTCGGATTGGCGAGTGGTCAGGGGAAACTTTTGTCGAAGCGAGCGGAAGAAGAGGAAAAGAAGAAAAATCAATTATCCGCACGCGGGGGGAGGCACAGGTGCGTTTCCCCCTGGCGTGTGTGCGCGCGCGCGGCACTTTGTAGCAATTCAAAACGCGAGTGGCCTAGCAAATGTCTCTCGATCAGATGCATCGAAATTTGCGCGAGTTCGTCCATTGTCAAATTAATTTGTCTTTCAAGGAGCATAAAGCTTGTCATTGTAAGCATCTAAGGGAATAAGCAACTGTACTTTAACATTAGGTCCGCACGACTGACCCAATGGCGGCACAATCATCTTTCACTCATGGCGTTATGCTCCTGCAGGTGTAAGACAAACTTGAGATTATATTGAGATTATATATATATATATATACATATATGATTACTGTTGGTAGGTTGTAAAATAGCCCTCAGGCTGAAAGTATTAATAAAAATATTATTTGTTCAATCTGGTTTTTGTATTTTACACTGCAAAAAATAAATTAAAAATATTAATAGAAAAAAAAACGATTTCGTAGAAACTCCATCTCTCTTTATATACGTTTGACAAATAATCTACTCTGCAATATTCTTTGAAGATCTTACAAGGATGTATTTTATGCGATTTTTAAAGTTAAATTGGTATTCTCAAGGTATATGGAATTACATTTTTCGGAAAGTACTATCATTGTCTAGCCTCTTTAGATCATTACAAAACTTTTCAGCTGCTATACGTCGTTTAAAAAAACTAACAATTTTCTATTTTCGTAAAAGTAGATGATGATTGAATCAAAGTTTTCCTGAACTTGTTTCGCGTTTTATTTGAGTGACATTGTTCAGTTGTTTTATTAGCCAAAATAGAGCAAATATTTTTGGAGTATTACGTATAACAATGGCTTTTGAATACATTTTAATTTACCCGCGCATCGGAGTTCTATATATATAACGCGCAACGCTCTCTCAACGCATCGAAGGAAGCTGCAGAAGGGTAGATCAGCGCAGCGCGAACAGTCATCCTCGTTGACGACCGCCAGCTAATCAAGGTAGGACCTGTACATATATATGCATTACGAGTACACACACATACACACCTGGCACACAAACACGCACATCTGCTCTGATTTTCGTTACTTTGATTTCGAGAAATTCAATTACTCGCTCGATAACTACTTCTAAATTATACCAATCGGGCACTATAGATTAAAATTCAAAACTCTCCCATATTTCATAAATTTACAGTCGTATTGTCGTGTATCTCCTGGACAGGCGTGACTCAATGTTTATAAAAAGCTCAACTCTTCCAAATTAATTCAATGTGTGTATGTACATCGCGTACTTTTTAATCGATTCATTTTACAGTCACGTTAATCTTTCATTGTCGAAGTGCTACACATTTCAACGAATCGGTATACAATTATACTAGTGTATGAAAAATATGAAGAAAACTATACTGCGCGAGAAAGTGTATTGGATCTTTTCTGGATACATATGTGTTTTAAGATATCGAATTGAGATATATATGCAAGCCAAAACAAAGATTTCTTTTGACCAAGATATTCCCGATTGACGTATACGTATTTACCGGAAGATACATAAATATACACTGTTTTCGCAGAGAAAGTAATAATGTCGATCGCGACGAGCGATTCAAAAATCACTCGAGCGCATTTAAAAAAAAACGAATTTCAGACGCGCGCGGCGCGTCCGCACACGCGGCTGATGAGTCATCCGCGCACAAGTCGTTTCATATATATATATAGGTATGCGTATATATGTGTACAGGTGTACATACACAATAATATGAGGTGATCCGTGATATCAGGAGCTACTGCATGAGCACGTATTGGATCGTATTTGCAGGTGCAACCCGTGCAACAGAGAGGCGCGCGCACACATTATATGCGCAGATACTTAGTGGGCAAACTAAAACGTGCTGCTGTTTGCTGCTGTTATCCCGTGTACTTGTAACAGGTTGCTGTAAAGATGTAAACGCGTATACACCTCACACTCGCTCACTTTTGGGTATACTAATATATTTTGTGTATAGTTTTGTTGAACTGCTCTCACCGGTGTTCTGTGTTGACCGGTACCAAGTTAACCGTACGCTCGCGACATTTTAAAATCCTATGATTCTGATGATCTATCAATACTAGTACAGTTGCGCCACCAACACTTTGCCTATAGCACTGGCTGCACAGCGCACTGAGCGCACGCACATATGAGGAAACGTTGACGTCGTGAGACTCAATGAGACGTCGCGAGTGCTAGTGTGTATCCAGGCGCGAACTGGTGCGAACGTGGGGCGGTGTGGACACTGGTTGACTGAACTCCTGGGTGGGTGAAAAGTGGCCAAGAGCGGATGATAACAGCCGGCACAAGTGCAGCGATGACGAGGTGGCAGCAGCGGCCCCGGAGGAGCCGCACCAGCTCGACTAACCCACAGCCAAAATAACCCGCACTACGCGACCGACAAACACGCACACACGTACACCTACCTGCTGAGCGCGGCCCCTGGCCGCCTATGCGTATACAGCTACCCACAATCTCCTATACATATTTACCTGCAGGAATTGGCTGCTAATCTGCTATGTTTGCACGGGGCTGGCTGGACGCGCTAGTCGCACTCTTCCTCGCCGCGACCATCTACGCCGAGCTCCATCAGCTGCCCTACTGCCCCGATGCCGCCGGCGAGTCGCCCAACTCGTCCCACAGGTAGCTACTCGTACCTTAATACTCCCCACCTGCACTGACAAACAATGCGCTGATGCAACAGCTGCCGATTCGCGCCCACCACCCACTGCTGCTACTGCTGCTGTTAATGCAGAGCAGATTGCAATCTCACTATGTTGCCAATGCTCACCTAAGTTTTGTTCATTGCAGTTTGGTGTTTGTCAGTACGCTCGACGGAGGACTCACCGCCCTTGATGCAGCTCAAGCAGGACAGAAGAAATGGAGCCTCAATTTCAAACCCGAACCTCTACTGTCGTCTAATATACACAGGAGAGACGTACGCACTGCTGCTTGCCCTCTTGTTATTTGTATCTCCACACTCTCAGCTCTACTAACAGCTTTTTCTCAATAATTTCAGCTCAACAACAATGGACAATGGGTTAGATTAATTCCTTCTCTGAGCGGTAGCTTGTACAAGTTTGACGGTGAGAATTTAGAGGCTGTTCCTGTTTCCATTCATCAACTTCTGCAATCCTCCTTTCGATACTCTGACGATATGATATTTTCTGGTGGCAAAGAAACCAAAACCTACGGTGGGCAAATGGGATTGTTTTCCTAGTCAATTGGGCCATGTACAATTTCTCAATTATGAGTTTAATTTTCTTACAGGGGTGTCGAGTTCATCTGGAAAGATTCTTTACGAATGTAAGATGAGCAGTTGCACCAATCAAACAGATGGAGAAAGTTTGGTTGAAGAAGACGTTCTCATTGTTCAACGTCATCAACACACTGTTAGAGCTGGAGAGCCTAGAACAGGGATAGAAAGGTTTGTGATTCATCGTACCCAGATGGACACAATACAATGATATATCAATTGTTAAATCAATATTCTTTCAATTGTCTAGGTGGAACTTTAGCGTTGGACATCATGATTTAACATTTCTTCCACGTGCCAATTCAGATTGCCACCAACAGAATGTGCCCTTACCTCTGGACATTGAAATTCGAGCCATCATACCAGAAGGCATAGTTTGTGCTTTTAGTAAATCCAATCCTGCTGTTAAACTCTGGGAGTATAAGGTTTGTTCTTTCTTTTATTCATTTCTCTACATTTTCATAGAATACTTGGAAATTGAATTATTAAATTCTTCATCAGTTTGACTCACCAATTGTCAGCATTTGGCGTGGAGATCAGATCACTGACAGTGTGATAACCCAATTGAAAGAAATCAATCTCTTTGACTCTTCGGTATTGGATTCAGAATTAGATACTGAACTCTCTATAGGGCCAGGCTTGTATATAGGCATGCATGAAAGACAACTGTATATACAAGAAAATTCAGCTTCCCACAAAAAATTTGAACATTTGTCAACTTCTTCAAGTATGATTAAATATCCATGGAGACCTTATCCAGCTATTGGTATGTAGCAAAAAAAAATCAATTAACAACTAAATAGAAGAAATGTTACTGAATTCATTTATTGCGTTATTTTGAAACTTAATTCATCTATAAAGAAATGACCCTCGATTTTTTTCCATAACATGTTTATAAACACTGATAATTTCAAATCAATGAAATCTTAAATAATTCTAAAGAATTATTGATATAGCAATATATTCTCAGTTACATTTCATCTCATCCGTTTCTTCAAAGTTTTTCATAAAACAAGAATATTCTCATTTTATTTCGTATACTTTTAAAGAATTTTCAAATGAAGTTGGGATTGATAAAAATAATGATGTACCATTTGAAATGAGTGATGTTGAGAGAACAACTGCACTGTCTGTACTTTATAACTCAGAATACATAAACGGTAGGTTTATCCTAGCTGAGTATGATAATAATAAAAGTTTACTGTAATTAACTAAACTTGTTTTGCTACTACTCTTGTTGTACAGGCAATGGATTTTTTTTATACTCAAAAGAACAAATTCAGTTAGATAAAGGAAAACAGTGTAACGGATCTGGTCCAGAATACATTTTAGTTGAAAGTCCTCAAGATGCTTCTCTAAATGATAATGAAGAAGATATAACGGTCCAATTTGTAATTGTATCTATTTGGTACTATTGGTGAGTTGAATGAAGGAATTAGTCACAAACTGTTACGAAATTTTACATGTCTATAAACATAATTCTATTTTAGGAAAGAACTGTTGATAATTGTTCTCACTACAGCTGTTCTTGTGAATATTGCAATTGGATTTTTTGGGTTCCCTACACTTGCTATTTTCCCACCAGGAACTAAAGATGCTATTGCACCAGTAAATATCAATTCATTCATTTTTTTAATTGCATACAAAAAGTTTGAGATATGTAAAATTTATTGCATTTTTTATTATATTTCAGCCTTTGATTGTTGAGCGACACTTTATCGACACAAAAGATGAAAGTTTCAAAAATCAATTAGAAGATGGTGATTCTAATTTCAACTCTCGCTATCTGACTGACTATGAACCTTTGGATTGTCTAGGTCGTGGTGGTTATGGAGTAGTTTTTGAAGCTAGAAATAAAATCGATGACTGTAATTATGCTATCAAAAGGATTGCCTTACCTAACAGGTACTTCTGAAAATGTTCCATTGACTGGAGGAAAATGCTATAAACATTTGATTTAATTCAATATTATTAGGGTAAATGGTCATCAATGATGATGGATAACATGTTTTTTTTGTATTTCAGTCGTTATTCTAGAGAACGAGTTATGAGAGAAGTAAAAGCACTAGCAAAATTGGATCATCATAATATCGTTCGTTATTTTAACGCGTGGCTTGAATGCCCACCAGCTGGTTGGTTAGAAGAGCATGATAAACGTTGGTCCAACCATCAAGAGTATCCAAAAACAGATTTTGCATCAGAATCTTCAGTAGCTGATACTTCTGTACACATAGATGTACCTCCAAGTGATGCGTCATCTGTAGACAGTGCATATGAAGCATGTGATCTTAACAAGGACAATGATGATTCTTTCATAGTATTTGATGATGTATCAAATGAGGAGGATGAAAATGATGAAGATGAAATTGTAAAAAGTGGAGAAAGTGTGCAAGTGGATATATCGTTAGATCGCAATAAAGACCAAAAACACGATAGCCTGGATGATTCTATTGTTTTTGAAAAATCTTCGAATAGAGATCTTACTGAAAGAAAATCACAACTAAATTTAGATCTGAGGAAACGAAAAGATAGCGCACGATCTAATCCAAAAATGTTTTTGTATATACAGATGCAGCTTTGTCAGAGATTAAGCCTACGAGAATGGCTCAAACAACAAAATTCTCAGCGTAACCTTTTTAGAATTTTGAATATTTTTCAACAGATTGTTGATGCGGTAGAATATGTACATTTACAAGGTTTAATTCATCGCGATTTAAAGGTGAGAAACAGAAATTCATCGTTCTATCTAAAATATATTTCTAATGTATATAACTGTTTTTAATCATTCATCCATTCATTTAATTTCAGCCTTCCAATATTTTTTTTGCATTTGATAATAAAGTCAAAATTGGTGACTTTGGACTTGTAACTGCTATGACTGAAGGTATCAATGGTGTTCATACTCCATGTAATACTGATGTAAAGGCTTTTAAAACTGCACATACTGCTCGTGTTGGAACTCATCTCTACATGTCTCCAGAGCAGACTAATGGACAGAATTACAATTACAAAGTTGACATTTATTCACTTGGAATAATTTTATTTGAAATGTTGATTCCGTTTTCGACAGAAATGGAGAGAGTTATCGCTTTAACAAATTTAAGGAAGTCAATATTCCCAGAAAATTTTGCTCTGCATTTCCCAGCAGAAGTAAGTAACATTTTTTGTTTAATAAACACGTACTGTATCAATTGTATTTGATATAGAAATTTGATTACAAGAATAAATATTTACGATGTAATAATGGATATATTATCTTACAGTTCGAGTTATTAAAAATGATGCTTGACGATAGTCCAGAAAAGCGGCCAACGACGTTAGGAATCAAAGCTCGCCCTCCATTCTTGAAGAATGAAACTCAGGATGCCTTGAACGTAGAAGATGATACCAAATGGCACTTTGAACTACCACAACTCAGTAGACATTCCTCAGTTACAAATAGCAGTGGAAGTGATTCTTGGGACATAGTTAATTCATAATGAAATGTGCTATAAAAACGTGATATAATATGAATACAAGTAAAGACTGTTTTAAAAAAGTGTGCAGAGTGTCAGTGAATGCGAATGAAATCATTTGATAATTTTTTTTATTAAGTTACTTAAGTTTTAATTTTGAATTTTCAAAAGACATTGTTTTAATTAAGCTGTTACGCATAAGTTACTATTTGGGAAAAACTTTATTGAAAGTCAGTATATACATATGTATATATATTGTTCACCTCACGCAATTTATTGTTAGTGATTTCATAAGCAATTTATATGATAGTGAATCTTTAAAAAGGTCAATCCTTCATTGTTATTTGTGAATCAAGTTCTCATGGGTGGTTTCTAAAATTTATTCATTGTATTTGAGAGAATGAATGTTTGAACTTGCCACTTGTAGTTAGTGGTAGTTGATTACTATGTAATTTTACCTTTGTTCAAGGACAAAAGTTCAGATTGTATTTTTTATACGCAAAGTTGTGCATGAAATACACACAATGATGAATTATACACTCGAGTGTAGGAATAAGTAATGAAAAATAAACGTCCTTTAATGTTAGAAAGCAAAACGCTAACCGATCATTCACGAAAAACAATCCCTCCTCTCCCATTCCACAAAATTGACAGATTCAAGAATCCGCAGCTTATATAGGTAAGTATATTAAGTATAGTCGCATTGTGTTGTTTATATCGCGCAAGGTCACACCGCGTTGACCGGTAAGAGTAACTCGTGCCGCTTGTTGCTATACCTCTAACTGTTGCCAGTCACCAGCAGTTGAGCCTGTGCCCCCGGAAAAGTAACAGCTTCATGTGCTTATTATCAAAGGTTTCGAACAGATTTCCATCAGATCATGGCGAACAAAGGCATCAAGCGGAACTTGACTCAAGATCTGATGAACGCAGGTTCGAACTCGAAGGACGGCAGCGATAACGAGTCGGAATCGGAAGGCAGTCTCAGCTGCAGCGACGTAGACGAAGCCTCGGGCTCGGGCTCGGGCTCGGGCTCGGGCTCGGGCTCAGAGCAGCAAGAGAGTCAGAATTCTGACGAGCAAGAAGAGTCCGACGAGGAAAAGGAGGATATGGCTAACGACAATGACGCCGAAGTCGAAGAAGATGAAGAAGAAGAAGAAGAAGAAGAGTCGGATGAGCCATCTCCAAAGAAGCTGAAGACGAAGGATCCAAACCAGCATGACCCAGTGCAGCCAGGGCCCAGCACCAGCACTTCATCAACTTTTCGTAAAGCAAGAGCAAAAATGGTCAAGGTAATTATTTCAATTTCATTATTCAATTTTGCCTCTGCCGATTTTTCTAAAATTTCCGTCAAAACTCCAACAATTATTATTCACTTCTTTCAAGACCAAGCATACTTGTGATTTATTTTGAATTTCATCATATATTCTAGAAGTTCAATGATTGACAATACAAGTGTCTTGCCATTTGTAATACAAAATAAATACATAAAATATTTACATTTAATTCACATGCATTGCTTTCTATAGGACACATCCAAACAACCAACCACCAAGGAAATGATAATCCAAGCTGTGCAAAAATTGAATAAGAGGTCAGGTGCAACCCCTTATTTCATTAAGAAGTATATAAGCACTAATTACACTATTAGTGAACAACGCAAGAGGATGATCTCTAAACATTTAAAAACTGCACATAATGATGGATGGCTAGTACAAGTCACAGGTACTGGGGCTAGCTCAAGTAGTCATTTCAAGCTTCCATCTACAGTTAAGAAACAGCTTGCGAAGAAAAAAGTAAATACAGAAAAGCAAACTGTCAGGATGAAAAAGTCTGATAAACTGACAGAGAAAGAAAAAAAAATCAAGAAACCACGTGAAACAAAGGAGAAATTTGTGAAAGAACAAAAGAAATCTCCTGAAACTAAAGGAATTTCGAAAACAAAAATTTCAATCAAACCTAAAGAAACCAAAAAAAAAGGGAAACAAACTAGTGGTAAATAAAGTTCTTCATGGACTAAGGGATACTTTTTTTGATGATTCTTTTAATGTCTAATGTTCAGAATACATTTGCAAAAGAATTATTCATTTTTGTTGAAATAATTATTTTTTACTTAATTTATAGATTATTGTATTGCCTGTAATGTGATAACATATGTCAGCTGTGAAGTGAAAAAATTTATCATTTGTTAGAATGAAAACGACGTATTTTGTTTTGTTTTGTTTTGTGATAAACATGTTAATAAAATTAAAATTTTGTTATGTAACAGAAGAAAATGTATGTAGAAGGTAATTTATCAAATACTTCATTAAATGTGATTCACGAAATATGTGCCAACTTCTGTCAGAAATCAAGTGTTCAAAATAAATTGGAAATCTGAAGAAAATTTACGATTTTTGTCAATATTTATAAAATAGCTGTTATACTTATTTTACTCATCGCAAAATCTATGAATATATTAGCATATCAGGTATGCTTATACACGTGTGTCTTCTTATTTATATATCTTTAACACAATAATCATCAGCATCGGAATAAATCAAAATTACTGCGCAGTCGCGCCAAAAGTTTGCATCGGCTGCACAGCATGCATGCGTCTGCTCTGCATCCCGCATATCCGGCCTTCGAATTTCGATGATGGTCTGTTCTCATTTTTATAGTTTTATAGTTTTATTATAAACTTATATTTGAAGCTTTCTGTAATCAAGAAGATTTACTGTAATAACACTCATCAATGACAAGTGATTTTCATTTGGATAATTATACATTTAAGAAGAATGCGTGGAGCAAAAACTTGAATCATATGAAGAGTAAGGTTAGAAACTGTTATCATTTTTTTATTAATCAGATTTATTTCAAAGTCGATCTGATTATACGACATCAATTGAAATTGGAAAGATTTGTCACATTTTTGTATTAATCACTTTATATTATTTTCAATTTCTATTTCAGGAGTTACTGCTAGAGAGGTTTGATCAATTATTAACCTGAAACTTCATCATGGACATGTATTGTGGTTGGATTACTGAGAATAATACTGTGAAAGATCGTTTGAAAGACAATTCATTGGTTCATACTTTTTCATCAAAGGCAAAAATAAAAAGAAGTACTAAATTACTGAACAAAAAAATCAGACAGTATGCTGGAATTAGAACATATGAACAGTTTGTTAATTGTAAAAGAAAAATCTTGCAGAATGTTAAAGACAATGTTGAAGAAACTGATGAATCTGATCTTAGTGAAGATGAAATAGAAACGTTTTATAATAGTATTCAAGTTTCCCATAAGAGTCAGTCTGATGATTTGTCATGGTGTGCAGTAAGCAGAAAAAATGAAAAGGATGATGTCATTTCTGAAAAATGCAATAGTTCAAGATCTGATAACAATGATGAACCAGAAAAGGAAATACCACAAACTATTGTGAAAAAATGGCAAGGTACTGAACCGTTGCCATCGTCTCATACACATGAAAAACTTGACTGTTTTGGTCAAAAGTATCGTTATCCCAAACGGAGTTCTACATCTAATAGAGAAAGTGTATGTCAGAGAGATAATATATTGGATTGTATAGATGAACATCAATCGCTTAAAGACAGTTCATTTAAGAAAACAAAAGTTGCAAAAAATTGTACACCTAAGAAAATAATGAATAATAACGATTCAAAATTATTAAAGAAGAATATTTCATCTAAAATAAATGATATGAACTCAAAGGTACATGAACCTGCAGAAGAAGAAACTTCGAATGATGAATTCATCCCGTCAGATTTTCAAGCGCAGAGTACAAAGATTTTTGCAGATACTTTAATCGAAGGAAGTGGAAAAATTAATAGATATAGTAGTACTGCTGCTTCATCTAGAAAAAAATCAACGTATCAGCCACGAGATTCGGGTATAGAGGAAGATTCAAGAGAAGGAAATATCAAGCGAAACAAGTTAACTAATAAAAAGATACAGCGTAGTTGCAATAACCAAAAATCTAATGAAATTGAAGATGATGATTACAAACTTGATCCTGTAAATTCAGATTGTGAAGAACAAGATGATATTTCAGATGAAGGGAAAGATAAGTTGGATGATTATGTGTTAGGCCCAAAAGAAACAAATACAGCGAATAAGAAAAAAGTTTCACTCAAAATTATTGGAGATGAGAAAGTTATTAAAAAATATAAAATCGTCAGTGATGTAAAAAAAGAACTCAAACCAATTCCAGAACAGAAGCAAGTTGTAGAACCTGAATCAAATATTGGAGTTGAAGGTGGTTCCTCTTGTAGAAACTCAGATAGTAGTGTGAGTGATGAATATTACATGGATGTTGAAAAGTCAGGAGTCTCTGGGAATGTGCAAAAAGAGTCTGAAAGTTCTGATGAATATTATGATACAATCAATGATAACAATGAAGCAGCTTTAGAAGATGATGAAAAGCAGTCTCAATCTGAACATGATTCTGCTTCTAATGAAGATATTAGGTCAAGTGAAGGTGAGATGAGAAACTTTGTAAATGTAAATGACAGTCACAAAAAGAATGTCAAAAAAAAAATCAAGACTAGTCAATCACCTTACATGAAACAACAATATAAAGAATTAAAAAAGTTAAGATTGTTACAAGATAGCCAAGATAGTCAAGAATCAGAAACAGAAATGGAAAGATCTAATGAACAAGATAAAACTTTGAAGAACAATACTCCAAAAAGTTTGAAGAGAAAAAAAGTAGTTGAAAAATCAAAACAGTCTGAACTGTATAGTCATGATGAAGATGCAAATAAAAAAGATGACAGCTTCATTATCAAGTCAAAGAAAAAATTGAGAAAAAAAAAGAAACATTCAAATAGTGTGTCAGAATATCAGGAGGAGGTGAGAACAAATGTGTTAAATGATAATGAAGATGATCAAAAGCTATTAAAAAATAATGAAGTTATGAAAACCGAATCCGAATATGCTCACAAGAAGTCATTGAATGAAATTTCAAAAATTGATGTAAAACATATAGATAACTTTCATCAACCCAATGATGGAGTAGAGCTACAACAAGATTCGAGTACCATGATTGATAAATTAGAAAACTCAGACTCAACCGCCAAGGGTTCTTGTGATAATGTTAAAAATGATAACGACAATGTTGAATTGAATGAAGAATCCAATGGATTTGATGATGAAACTCAAATAACAGATAAAAGAAATAGAAAAAAATATAAAGAAAAGTCAAGAAATGTTTCTAAATTCAATAGTGAAAGCTCAAAACAAGAAAGTCCTGAAAAATCTAATGATGTAGAAACCAAAAGTGAAAAAAGTGAAGATAGAATTTTATCAAAAATGGAAAGTCTACACTACCAATCTAAAACCATAGATTTTTCCGGTACTAACAAAAACCCTGAAAGTGCCAAAAAGAAACAGAGTTTTGTAGAACGAGATAATAACACAGTTGTGGCATGTCACGAAAAAAGTAAAAGAAAAAATGAAGAAAATGAAAAGGATGAAATGTCATCAAGTGCTAGAATCCATTTGAAACAAACTAGAAAAATGGATTTCATAAATAGTGATGACAATTCAGACAATAATTGTGATGTTGTGAATCCTGGAAACTTAAACGTTACTAGTGAATTATATCTTCAAAATAATGAAGGTGTAGAAGTGGGAATCAAAGAAATTGAAGAAGAAGAGAAAGAAAAAATTCCATCAGAAGTCAAAACTGATTTTAAACAAATACAAACAGTTGATTCTGTGAATAGTGATGAGGATTCAGCCAGTGATGAAGATAGTTTGAAACTTGAAATTGAAGAAAATATGGGAGCAAAAAGCAAAAATGTCAAAAAAGACAATGTATTCCCACCAAAAATCCATCAAAATAAAACATTTGAATCTGTTATGAGCAATGAAGAAGATTCAGGTTGTGATGAAGAAATTAAGAATATTGGAAAGTTGAATGGTAACTGTAAATCAGATAAAGGGAGAAACAAAGAAACTGAAGTAGAAAGTGAAGCAAGTGAAGAAGAGGATAGGATGTCACCAGTTGACAAACACCGTTTGACTCAGATGAAAAAGATAGATTTTTCCAACTATGATGAAGAATCAGACAGTGATGAAGATAGCAAACATAGCATAGATATTGAAGAGCACAAAATAGAACTGACTGCTGATTGTGAAGAATCCAAATTGCTCAAGGGCACTAAAACTCTGAATAAATCATTTGATAACGAAGAAGAATCAGACAGTGATGAAGATAGCAAACATAGCATAGATATTGAAGAGCACAAAATAGAACTGACTGCTGATTGTGAAGAATCGAAATTGCTCAAGGGCACTGAAACTGTGAATAAATCACTTGCTAATGAAAAATCCATAAGAAAGTCAATTAAGAAAGATATTGATGAATTGCATGGTATCATGCATTGTAAAGTAATCACAAGTGAGGATGAAAGTAAAGTAATTGTAAAATACAAATCTGATGAGAGCGAGACAACCCGAGATGCAGATGGAGATACATCATCTCTAAGAGCATCAAAACATTTGAAATTATTAAATGGATTGAATTCTGTGGTTAAGAGTGATGAAGAATCTGATAAGAAGGATAAAGATATTTTTCCAGAAGTAAAATCCAGTAGAATTATTACTGAATGTAAAACTGAAGTATCTGACAAAAGAAAAACAAATTCTCAAGTTGATGAAAGTGATGATGATGATGATGATGATGAGGAAGAAAGTGATAGAGCTATGTCACCAACAGCTACTCAAAGACTGTCACAGTTCAAGAGAATGAATTTACTGGATAACAATGATAGCAGCTCAAGTGAAGATGAAAATAAGGACAAGGAAAATTCTTCAACTGAAATTCCGTTTAAAAAGAGAAAACTGTCTGGCGGTGAAAAAGCGCTAGAAACTACAACTGAAAATATTACAAGAACTCAAACAAACCATTCAAAAACGAGTCAATCGTCGAGTGATGATTCATTTTCAGAAGATGATAAATCGACAAAGTTCAATTGTTCTACAGCATTAGATTCAGAAATTCCTGAAAATGAAAATAAAATCTGTGATAAGGATAAAAGTAATGTTATCATCAATGAAACCCAAGGAAGTATTGTTTCTCAAAAAGTGATTGCAGAATCTCAAGAAATGTTTTCATCTTCAGAAGATTTGAGTAAAAACACTGACCAAGCAACTTTGAACAAACAACTACCTACAAATAATGAACCCCTTTGCGTCGAATCTGAACCAAAAAAGGAACCAATCAGAGAAAAAATAACTAAGGTAATATTGAAAGAAATCTATTGGTGTATCAATCGTTGTCGGCAAACACGACTAAATCAAATTTGTTTCAGATTTCTCAACTTGTTGAAAGCGAAAACTTGCAAAAATGTACTGATGAATCAACGATAACTATCAATGATATATTAGAAGATGAAGAAATATTTCTTCTTGATGTTCCTAAAAGTGTAAGATATTATATTCTGATGAAAATTCGACTATATTTCAGAAAAATGAATTGTCTTTATCTTTTAAGGTCTTTGGAACTGATTTGATTGGAAGAAAAATCTCTTTTGAAAAAACAACATTACAGCTCGGAGATGAAAAGTATCATGCTTTTCAAAAAAAAACTTCTCCTATATTTTCTTGTGTATTTGGTACCATCAAGAACGAGAAAAAGTCATTCAAGACTGGTGAGTATAATTACTCTTACGATTTTCAATAATCTACAGATTTTTATGTGAGAAATGTTGTTTTTGCAGTTAATATAAGACCGATTGTTTCGATTGTTGCGCCAAGGAAAAAGAATTCTGATGATTTAAAACAGGACGAATCTGAAATTCTGAGTGAAGAGAAAATAAAAATCGCAGCGTTCACAGAAATTGAAGATGCAGATATAACAAGTGATAGATCAGTTAAGACGAATAAGCAAAAAAAAATAGTCTCAAAAGAGAAAAAATTATCGAAAAAAAAATTTCCTCTGAAGATAGAAGATTTTATAATGAAAGAATCTAAGGGTAAGAAATCATTGAAAAGGAAATTATCAAGTACTGGAGACTCGGAAAAGCCCAAATTATCTTCAAGTATGGAAGTCGCAGAAGACGAGAAAAATGCTAATTCGGACAAAAACTTGAATAAAGAAAATAATTTAATTTCAAACAAAAATGGAAAAAAAATAAAATTGAATCAAGCTTCTGATGAAGTATCACCATTGATGTCGAAATTTAAATCAGAATCATTGAAGAAATCTACTGAAGATGAATCAAGGGTTAAAAAAGAAAAAACTAGAAAGCAAGGGAACGATGAAAACTTGAGTAAAAAAAAGGAAAAGAAAATAAAAACCGAAACTGTAAATAAAAATATCAAATCTCGAAATAAGAAAAAGAAAGAACCAATATCAGTTGAAACAATGGCTCAAGAAATAAACTCGATTATTCAAAAAACTATGAACCTTAAGGAGAAAAAGGCCAATTCATCTAACTCTAGTTTTGAAAGTTCTGCATACAGTCCACTAGTTATCGAAAGAGAGCGTACAAAGAAGCTATGTCGTTACGAATCTTCATCTAGTAGCAGTGACGAAGACGATAAGAAGTTTGTCACATCTTTTAAAGTACGATGTAAATCAGAAGATAAAGAATCGTCAAAGCCGTGTTCACCTGTGAAAGTAGAAACAAAGCATGAGAAGAAAAGTAAGAACATTTACTTCGATGAGTGAAAACGCGTTTCTTTTCCTTTGGGCCAAATAATTGTACATACATAGGAGATTTGGTATTTTGAGTATTGCCGTAATAGTGTAAAACATTACGCGTACGATTTTATTGATTCGACGGTAGTTTTCTTGTCGCGGTCGATCGATTCCTCGGTAATCATGTTCCAGATGCATTCTGAAGTCTCGTTCCGGTGCACGTCGCTGTAAGTGTATACGGAAACTCCGCACTCGAAGCCAAAGAGACTGTAGTGCCAATTGAGATTCTCAGCGGCGAGGCACTTGCCGGTCATCACGTGCTCGATTACCATCCTGCAAATGTTCAAATTTTTTTACATAGCATGTAAGCGTCTTTAAGTTTATATTTGTAAGATACATTTTACCAATAATGACGGTATGTTTCAATTTGCGATTGTTGAAAGTAAAATGCTCGCGAAGAGGTATCGATGTTGGCATGCCAAATTGCAAAAAAAATGACTCCTTTAAGCGTAAAGATTTTTTTTATACACTGTTTGTCTCATATTTTTACGAATAAATAGTTTATATTTGCATAATTGTTATTGTAGCATGAATTATTATTGCACCTCTGCCCATTGCCTGTCACGTGCGTGTGTGATGCAAATTCGATCTGCAGGATCGCCAAGATTATAATGTCCTTGTCGAGTTTAGTAAAGTACGTCGATTTCACGATTATAATGCAGGGAACGGTATGGATATACCTGGAGCAAGGCGCGATGGGCTGGCCCTCGGTCTCGAAGCGCTGGTTTTTGTCCCAGTGCACGGCCCGCCACTTGCTGAAGCAGTCCCGGGTGAGGTTGAGCCGTACCGGGTTATGATTGTTTGGCCCGAACTTGCCGTCTATCGTCGGTGGCTCTGACCTCATGTACAGCCTGTCTTTCTTGTCGTCGGCCAGCTGTACCCACAGATGGTCAAAGTCAGTATTTAATTCATCCAATACAACAAAATAAAATATTTATATTCCATTCACATCGTATTCAGATACTCGTTGAGATGACCGCAAAGATAGTATACAGGCTCGACCCACAAGGATTTGGTCCACATCGATCGAAAAACTTGGTTATATTTTCAAGAATGAAGGGCATTTCAAATGATATAGTAATCAACATTACTATGCATTTTATTCGAGAGATCACAAATCCCAAATGTTGGTCCTCTAAAGGTCGAACTAAAAGTATTTGAAAGTATGTATGTGTTTGTAATAAAGTATTTGAATACATGTAAATACCCAATTACATGCAATTTCATTCCACGTACTTGATTACTTTATTACAAGCACGTATACGAAATCCAATATCACCTAAATCCAAACATACATATCTGCTGGCTATGACCGATGTGCAAATCGCTCGGGATCCGAATGCGATCCGCGATTTGTCATTCGAATGTAGCAAAGTATGATTATATGGAGTAGAGGTTGGTACCCGCAGGTAGAAGTGGTGGCCGAAGCGCAGCGGCTGGGGCTGGTCGGTGCCGGCGGCGAGCGAGTCCAGCTCGAGGACAAAGACGTTGCGGACGAGAGGCTGGTCCTGGGGAGAGCAGGCGAGGGCGACCCCGTCGCGGATGCCGGTGAGGCCGGTGGTGAGGTGCTCGAGGGGCGCGGCGGTGGCGGCGAGCCTCAGGCCCCGCGAGCCCGAGCCAGGCTGCGGCTTCGGCTCGTCCGGGCAGCCCCGCCTCGCCGCGAACGCGTACGTCATGTCCTCGATCTCCGGGCAGTGCAGCTGCAGCCGGTCGCCGTGGCTCAGCCACCGCTGCTCCTGCTGCTCCTGCTGCGGCTTGTTCAGCTCCGACTGGACGTTGAACGCGCGCATCAGCCGGCGCATCTTCTGCTGCGCCAGCTCGCCCGCCTTCCGCATCTCCACCAGCCTGTTCATCTTCTCCTAAACCACCCCCGATCAAGCTCGCATTACGCACATGTATATCGTCCGCGACAAGTCGATGCCTCCTTGATCAAAAACTCGTGCTCGATTCGGACCCGGCCCCGATCGAATGTAACGATTTTTTTTAAAAACAAACGAAATATACGTTATTTACCATGAAATAATGATTTTCCGAAAATTCAAATGACCTTCCGAATAGAATACGCTCCTCATACTGATCTTCGATTTCTCCATCCTTTTGATTATGAATTTATCAACCTTGCGGAATTGTATGATTTTTCAACATTAAATCAGTCCCAAAAAGTAGCATCGATTCAATATAAAAAAAAATAAATTAGTAATTGTCGCTTTGAAATGAAAGAAAACATTTTGTCACGTGAATTTCAGCTTATCTTGGGAGATTATCATATACGGACAAACAAACTGTGAGATTCAGCTTTGTTACAATATTTGCAGTGGATATTTATTTTTTCAGAAATCTCAAGAAACAACACTCGATTCCGCTGGTAAACCTCTGAGATAAGAAGTAATACACTTGAGAAAATGTTTTCTACTATTTCAGACCGAAATTTTTCATCATTGATGTCGAATGAATGGATATGTTTTGAAACGGATTTCATGTTGAATCAACATTGGTTTAATATTGAAATCAATATAAATAGTTCACTCGGCTCCTCCCAAACCCGGGTCGCATTTCCCTCAACGTCGCGCCCGATTCACCTTGTAAAAATCTGATTGATCATATCCTACAAAGATTACAAAGGAATTTACGCCAATTCGACGGTTATCGTCATCAAATTGCCACGATCCTTACAAAGGCTTTGAGCGTACACTTAAGCTTTTGAATCGTTCCACTTTCGTATACATGTATATATATCAGTTTCAAAAGCGGCCAAGTTTTTACGTTATTATCCTGGAGGTCGCGCAACTTCAAAAGCTCGACTGCAATGACCTAATTTTGAACAGTTCTCTCCATGTGCCCAGTATTGATTTGATTTATCTTTCTTATCGATACTATAATACACTAAATATTCTGTAATGAATATGCTCGCTACGCATGTAGGAAGAGAGTTTGCCGCAGTTATAGAACGGGGAAAAAATGCGACCGGCTGCTGGTCAGAGATATATGGGAGCCGAGCCTGAGAGCTTTACGCGCAAGCTCTCGAGTATGTGCATATACAGGTCGTACTATATATATGTGTGTATTCTATAGTGTATAATTTCATTGTGTACACGAGAGGCTCTTTTTTATTGACCGTCGCCGAGAACTACCGCGTCATACGGGGGGCAATGGGCACAGATTGGCAGTCGTTCGTGGCTTGATCGATATTGATTGCGCGACGGTCCGGTAACGCGCTAATAACGTTTGTCGCTCGCGTCCGCCCGCGCGTCTACAGCGATGAATTTCAATATGGCCGCGACTTGTGTACACCTACGTGTGTATATATATAATATGCAGTGTCGACGTAATCCATCGACGCGGATGTAGCAACTCGTTTATACACATATTTATTTGTATGCCCATCGCAAATGATATTTCTTCGGTCATTTTTATTTTATTTTTTTTTTATTTCATTTTATCTTACAATTGTAAGTACTTTGATTTAT
Organism: Aphelinus atriplicis; assembly: GCA_020882685.1. Lineage (NCBI taxonomy): Eukaryota > Metazoa > Arthropoda > Insecta > Hymenoptera > Aphelinidae > Aphelinus > Aphelinus atriplicis. Next base: position 97,201,188 of record CM037073.1, read on the forward strand.
CACGTTAGCGCCGAGTGATTATATTTTTCGCGTTTGATTGAAACCTGATTATACGTTTGGATATTTAGTAGTATTACTGTAAGAAAAATACGCCACGTGGATCGCGCTTTTACGTGGTGAATAATTATGTATTTGTAGATACTGTGCGCTGGGCGTGTGCAGTGTATGTGTAACCAGGCAAAGCTCTTGGGCAAGCTAATTATTTTTTCATCGCTGACCAGGCGGCCACTTGGAATTTGTGTCAATCCGATCCAGCTGAAACTTTTGCAGGTAGCTTTTGTACTCGGCCAAATAGATAATATCTCCCGCAGTCGTCCAGCCTAACGTCTCGATTTTCCCAAGATAATATCATGTTTTTCCAAGGAACGTGTGACGGATTTCACATCGAACGCATCCCCGGAAAATCGTATCACGTTTCACGTCAGGGTGAACGAATGCAAGCATATCACCTGTTTGGATTAAGAAAAAAGCTACCTGCAAAATTTTCAGTCAAATTGTGAAATCCCAAGTGGCAGCAGGGTGAGACGGCAAGGGAAACTACCATCAACACATTCGGTTTGTTTTGTTTTGGTTTAGTTGTTCTATATATAGGACGCGCGGCTATATACGCAAAATCATTCAAATTTATCCGATTTGACTGTTTTGGGTTATGTGCGAAATGTAACAGAGCTGATATACTCACCGATTGCAGCTGGAGCTCATCAAACCAGAAACCAACGAAAACTCGTCCCGAATAATTCATCGTCGCTTTTTTTTCAGTTTATCAGTAGGCAGCGACTATTACTAAAGATTTAACGTGTATAGTAAACGAGCAAACGAAAGATTTTGTACATTGAAAAGTGAGAGTGAAATAATTGAATCGCATCAAGAATGTATTGTGCTGATATATATTCGCGAAAATCGAGAATGCGAAATGGCTGGGCGAGTATACGGGCTCATGAAAACTCGTTGTACCAAAATCATTCTGATTTGTGGGGGAGGATTATTTGGGTTGATTTATGAATCATTAAAATTAATACAAACATTAAGAAAGTGATAGACGTGCAGCAGTCGCGCGACACCCATAATACTTGAATCACATCATGCAAAAAGGGATACAACAAGGAGAGTTATATACAACTGTCCTGTCCGCGGGTGCGCGCAAACGATTCAAACTTTGAGATATTGTGAGGCTACTCCAATAGCTGTTAATTTGCAGACGTTTTCCAGCAAACGGACTCCATGTCCCTGAGGATCCTTTTAATAGCATATTGGATTTGAAGCTCATATAGTTTAAAAATGATGCCACCGAAGGTATCTTTTCCCAGCCTGTTTGTGGTTCGGGGAAAGCTTGGGAATATGATTCAGTGTAGGGGGATGTGCGATCATTCCCGAGTGGGTTCACAGCTTACTGATTACATATTTTTCCACCCAACTGGCCACCCTCATCCACCGTTATGCATTGTATTACGTAATTGGAACGTAGCTCAAACAAAAATGATCATTCATCACACACGGACCTTTTTACTGATATTTTAAACGCTATGGTAAGTAATTTACACGTTTTCTAGATCAAATGAGTTAATGTTCTGTAGACCGAACAACATACGTATTTCAAACCAATGGATCTTGGTTGGGAAGGAAGCGCTTCTCACAAGTCCGTACGTTTGAACAATCGTGGACTCTGTCAGAGACTACACCAGAGTGCAGACTTGGATCCCTTTTCGCCCGAAGCGAGATATTCGTATTGTCCATTCAATGTATATGTGTAGACCTGATATTCGTACTGAGCTAGACTGAGAAACGAATGAAAAACGAGTGTATAGTGTGTAGGCGTGTGTGTGTGTGTGTGTGTGTGTGCAGTGCTTGATTGGGCAGTTCATAGTGGGATGACAGAACGATATATAAAGTAGGGACGGTAAAAAGGGCTGTTCCCGTTTAGGGTTTGTCGTGTGAGCTGCACGCGCGCGCGAGCTTGAAGTGCTGCAGGTGCCCTTGACCTGTTTTCGTAGCAGCCACTTGTTCGTCAAAACTGCCAGTTGTCGGCGTATATACCCCCCCCCCTTCACATACACACACACGCACGCACACCCAAACATATATAGGACACCGTGACAGTGAGCTCTGCGAATTGTCAATTCGGCAACAGTGATCGTTCGATCGATCCGTCTGTTACTACTGCACGTGGCTGATCATTGCAGTCATATATATATATATATATATATATATATATATATGTGCGCCGCGCCTGGCAACTCGAGCGCGCTGCAACTGTTTCGATTCGTGATCCTGCAACAGATGCATGTTTGTGCGCGCATGTATACTTATATAATGGGCATCAGCCACGATCGCATAAAAAATCTATAGTCCGGCGGGTGTTGCTGGGCCACCGCGGTCTTTCGGAGCGTTGGTCAAGTAGCGGAGACGGGCGGCCTGACCTCGCGTTGACATAGGACTACTCGCGCTTGGTCGTGGTACGGGTCTGTTTGTGTGCCGTGCGCTCGGTGCGCGCCGCGCGCGGCATAGTCGTAGCGGAGCGCGGACCTCGGAGAGAGACCAGGCCACGCGCGCGCGCGCGACAACCCGGTGCCGCTCTGCTGCAGCTCCGTCCGCGCGACTCGGCCTGGCCTGGACCTCCGACCGGGTGCTTCCTTCGTCGTTGCACCGGCGTGACGGGTCGCGAAGGCCCGATTCGAGCCGCGCGCGCACCCACCTCCGTCCCGACTACTCGAGCGCCGCTTCGTCTACGTCTCCCCCGGGTGCTCTCCCTCGCTTAGCTCGGCCTCCTCGTCTCGATTTTGCGTTGTTTGCCGGAGGCGTCCACAAACACCTCGTGCAAAGCACCGAGATTCGGAAACTGCACTCGCGCATTACCGCACCCGGCGCCGACAAAATCAAACGTTCCATTGCGTTACGGCGCTAGGCGCGCGACAGCTTGCACACAAGATCGATGCGAAAGCGTGCATTCGCACAATACAGTTAATCAACGGAATCAACTGATGTATGTATATCCGTATGCATACCTTCAAAGGGGTTTATCACTCCAGTACTCCTGCGGTAGATGGTATACTTTCTATACATCCTTGCCACTGTCAATCAGGGACTGTCGAGTTCACATATTAGGACTCGAGCTTTATCAAAAAAACAAGAAGTTTATGCTGGCGAGATAAAAACGCCGAATGCCATCAGTTCCGTACCATGGAGTACTAAAGAACAACGGGAGTTACGGAGTAAATTTCGGGAGAGTACCGAATTGTGACATGCTCCGGTCGGTAGCCTCCGCAAGTGGTCGTGCGATCGAATTTTCATCCACGCTCGTTTCGACTCGCCAAGTGATGTTCGCTATACATGTACACTATATACAAATCAGCAATTGTGTTTCCAACTGTTTGTGTCCAACCCGAAGAATTTAATTTAATAAAAAATATGGGTCTATGTAACGCGCGTGGCAGACAATACAAAATTGCAAATTCAAGATTGAAAAGAGAAAGAAGGGTGTGAATGAGATGATACGAAGGGTGGAATGTTAGATCTGAATGTACATGCGAGTGCGACTGTTGAACTTAATCCTTGGTACATTGAGAATCTACTTGAATTGATATTGATGACTACTACTCATATTCTTTGTTCTTTTGATGCTCTGCAGCTCGTGTGACTTATATGACAAACACATCTGCTCTTGAGTATGCCACGTTTTCATTCGGGTAGTGAGTGTAGGCAAACGGTACATATAATTGTAGCAAATAGGGGATGGGAAGAGGGAGATTTAGATTTAAATTTGATACGTTTACTTATGTACATTATGTTGTACAATAATTAATAAAATGGATTGAAGCATACATTAGGTAAAAAAACAAAAATAAAATATTGACTAAAAGTTGAAAAGGCGAAATGGATGGGGTAAGTGTAGATGTTGGTGTAAACAGGAGATGAGAGAGAGAGAGAGAGAGAGAGAGGAATAGTTGACCCTGATGGATCCGCAGGTTCACATATGATGTATACTGCAGCCAACTGTAGCTTGTTGCAAACGCCACGCCGCAATTCGAGCCAGCTGCCAAATGCTCGACGCCATTGTCATACTGGATACACGTGCTTGTCGCACGACTCCCTAAGCAGTTGCCTATGGAAGACAACTAGATTCAGAGAGACGCGGATGATCAAGTACACAGCATAACGGGAATTGCTTCGCGAGACAACGCTCGCGGACAAGCCGAGTCGATCACCGAGTCTTCCTTTCAAAATCATCATCTCAAAGTTAGCCATTACTCTCCTGAAAATTGGCTAAGCTGTTGCCCGTCGTACTTTCTTTCGCGCGTACGTCCAACTGCATTTGCCGCGCGCGAATCAACCTGAACATTCCGATAAATATAACGGCATTGGCCGATATGGTTTTAGTCGCGGCAACACGCGAGATCCGAGAAGCGCGTGAAACGCACGAAATAAATATATATACGCAGGCATCGAAAGCAAAGAACCGGGTGCGCACACCCGCGCATGGGGACGGCCCCCAATGAGCCCCGAACATCGACGCATCCGCACAGAGGCCAGCAAACGCGCCCAAAAACGGAGTCACACCGCTCAGTGGTATGAAAACAGATGAATCAAGGCGCGCGCGGCAAAAGCTGAGCTTTGTCCCAACTGCACCGCGGCGGCAGGGAAATGAAGCCCATATCAAGCCAGGAGAGTATATAATTCGTCCGTTTATGGCGGCACCGATTCAGCTGACCAAAGCGCCCAAGAGCGATATATTCTATAAGTTCGCGCGCGTAGATCTTCAAATATATCGCTGTCTGTCGATCTCACGGGAGCCGGTGAGCGAGGCAAATTAACTCGCGGTTTACATGTATTATAGTGTTTGAGTTGTGATTTTTGATTCAGAGGTACGCCAGCTCGTCCAAACAGTCCCGGCGCTAAAAATTGGATTTCCAGATGAAGTGAGATGGCCTGAATATGTTTACCCACGTAGCGCAGGTGTATCGCCGAGCGAGCTGGTGTCGCTAGAAAGCCGTTGGTGACCGTTCGTGTATAATCGAGCCAGCCCGAAACGAGCCAACTCCTGGACACGCGGGTCGCACTGCTCGATGAAGCCCACAGGTGGATTCGAGGCATGTCGGTTAATCCTCGCGAGAACGAGCGTTCTCATGATTCTTACCGTGCGGCCCACGCGATCATTGCCAGCCACCGCGATGATGAGACGGGGGCAAGGACGATCCCGAAAAAAGCTGTATTAGAAGGGATGGGAAAGGATCCTCTGGCTCGAGCTAGTGGAAACAGCGGTGAAAAGCAGGCTAGAAATAAGGAGCGGGCAGCACTTCAATTTAAACCCTCTGCTATACGTACGTGCAGTTTTTCTCAGTGTACGGTCTCTATTTCGTGCGTAAATTTATCGTATTTTTGATACGCGCCGATATTCAATTGAAAGTGCCCTTGGATTATTCTTGTTCGGTATCCGCGATTTGGTATTTATATAGTTGTGGTGTGAGTCCCGACCCAACTTGCTATTCTAGTTTGATCCCGAGTCTCGTTCGAACTCGGTCGAGTTGGCCCAGTAGAAGTGCCGTTGCTACCGGTCGAAAAATCAAAGTGTGCATTTACTTTGGCGCAGTGGGGCTGGAAGCAGTGAGGGGCGACGGGTCGACTTGGGGGGCGAGCGATGGCACGCCAAACTCGGGTGGCCCGGGGTGAAACGGTGCGGAGCCAGACCGAGACGGGGCTCGACGCGCAGCCCGATCGGCAGCGGCGCGACGAGATCCGCTCGGGACGAGTTTCGGAGGCGGTGGCGCGGCCGGGCCGCTCGGGGCCGGGCGGGCTTGATCCGGGCGTCGGGGCGACGCGAGCCGCGGCCCGCTGGCGAGGGCGCGGGGGCCGTGGCGGGGCCCCGGAGCCCGGGCCGGCCACGTCGGCGCCCCGCGCCCCGGCCGCTCGAGCGGCGGCGACTCGGGCCGGGGGCGGGCCGGGGCCGGGGGGGCCGACTCGCCGCCCGGGCCGACGCTCGCACGGAGGCCGGCGCGGCGTCGGGGGGCCGTTGGGCCGGCCCGGGGCCCGGCTACGGCCCGGCCCGAGCGGCGAACGCGTACCGCCACCAGAGCTGGCTCGGCTCGCGGCCAAGGCCCAGCCGCGCGGGGTCTCTCTCCGACGTCCGCGCGGCCCCCTCACACTCGCCCGCCAACTCCGAGCCGCTCCACTGCAGCCCAGTGCAAAGCCCGAGTCGCTGCTGTGCGCAAGTCTCGCGCGTCAGCTCGCCCCTGCACCTGCATATACATAGCAGCTTCTGTGCGCGCGCCCGCGCCCGACTTTGCCAAGCAAGAGTAACGTACTGTTTGTCCGCGCGATATCGCATAAACTCGCGCGAACGATGACCAGCACGAGCGGACTACCCTCGGGTGCGGCGCTCGCCACGGCCAAGAAGGCCGCAGCCAAGAAGGCGAGGGCCGCGGCCAAGGCGAGGAAGGCGACGAGTCCCGCGAGGAAGCCCAAGGCCGCCAGGCCCAAGGCCCAGGTGAAGCCGAGAAGCGGCGGCGGCAAGAACAAGTCGGGCCAGCCCAACACCGGGCAGCTGGTCCTCGGGGCGATCGCCGCCCTCGGCGACAAGGCCGGCTCCTCGCTGCAGGCCATAAAAAAGTACATCGCCAACAGCCAGAGGCTCGACGCGGACAAGCTCGCGCCCTTCATCAAAAGGTACATCAAGCAGGCGCTGGCCAAGGGCCAGCTGGTGCAGGCCAAGGGCACCGGCGCCTCGGGCAGCTTCAAGATCGCCACCGCCGCGGCCCCGGCCCGGGCCCGCTCGCCCGCCAAGAAGACCCTCGCGCCGACCCCGGCCGCGAAAAAGCCCAGCTCCAAGCCCAAGCCCAAGACCAGCAGCTCCAAGCCCAAGCCCAAGCCCAAGCCCAAGAAGAAGGTCGCCAAGGTGCTGTCCACCAAGGCAAAACCCAAGCCCAAGCCCAGGGCCAGACCCAACAAGTAAACGGCCCGTCTCTCGACTCAACCTAATCAACTATTATAACATATGTATCAGTGTATCCACCCCTATATATAACTGTCTGCATCATTTTCGACACAATTCCTTCATTAACGCACGTTCACTCTTAGTAAGGATATACTACTAGCAAATTTAGCAATGTTTATTAAGCTCATAGTCTGTACGCATACATATATAATGCATCATATATTGCATCGACATGTATAGATGTTGCGTTTTCATAAATAGACTTTATCGGTACATGTATAGCTTTGACCATTGTCTATCAGATACCTTTATTGATATTATACACACAGTGTTTCCGCGTATTCGAATGTGTGAATAAAATACAATAATTATACAGTAAACTCATATGGAAATATTTGAATATATCAAAATGCTCTCTGTGAGATGTTGACGGCCTGGTGATAGGCATCGTACTGTATCTGCTATCTGGATGTTTCTTGAAGGTGGGCGCAAAGGTGCAATAAATATCCAGGTCAAAACTGGCCGTCGGTCCATCCTTATCTATATGTATGTGTAATTCCAACAACATATATTATAGATTCATATGTATCCATGTTCACTATATATTTTGTGTCTGTTCGCCGTCGACGAATTTTGATATTTTACGTCGAACGAGCCATGCGAGTGAAGATGAAAAAAATATGATCTCTGTGAATACGCGCGTCGATCCATTTCACGTGCATCCATTTCGTCATTTCATCAGTATTTATATCATTTCCAGTACAAATTATATTAATGTTATATCATATTGTTATGGATCTTTTGTTACACCAAAAAAAACATATACGTATACAAATATATACATATTTATTTTTAATAAAAAAGAAAACTGAGGATAACAAAGTGTTGTCCCGAGTTTGAAAGAATAAAAAAAATAAGAGGTGTGTATTGATTGCCCGATCCAATCCGAGACGATGCCAACTTTCTAAAATGATTGTAACGCGCGATATGACGGCAACAATCGTTATATTATGTGTGTATCCGCGCACGTACTGTATCCCCCCGTTCGCTCGTTGCCTTTCGCTCGATCGTATTATTCGGCTGTAACAATCGCGCGGGCAACAAATTGTCATTCGTTTTGCAAAACGGTTTGGATAAGCGCAACGAAGATCGCGGAGGTGTCGTCGCTTTGTACCGCGCCAAGAGTCCTTTGTTTGCGCGCGGCTCGCGGGGTTGACTTGTGCGCTCGCGCGCGCGCATGTATATATGTATGCACACACGCAACCAGAGAGTGAAATATATACGATAGAAAGTGCAGCTGCGCAGTATATATAGGATCCCGGACGAAGCGATATCGCTATGCACTCTCTAATGATGTATATGCGCGATTCGCGAAACCTTGCTCCACAACGTCGCGCCACCATAATTACCTGAATACGCGCTGGTGTACCGATAGATTTGACCAAACCTGCGCATATCCATCGATCGACCTTTGTTCAATCCTCGCAGCTGTAATAATTGTCGCGGGCGCGCGCGCGAGAGCCGCACCGTACTTTGGAACGCGTCCGATTTAAATGGCCGTGTCCGTGTGTTTACAAGCGCGAGCTGCGCGTGTGTTATTGTTTTGATGCGAGCGCGGCCCGCGAGACACATCGCTTCCTCGGCAATTCCTACGTAAATCTTTCCAAACATGGCGACTTGCGCGACGCGACGCGCTCAGCTGATCCGATCCAGTGCGCGGGCGCAAGCTGGCGACTTTAATTATATGCGACCATGGGATATATGTGTAACCCAGATATATACATATGTTTGCTTGCAACTCTTGTGCAGATTCTCAGCGGTTGACACGCGCTCGTTTATACTCGAAATAACACAGCGACGAGTGTGTACGATTCTAATAAAAATGCAATCGAACCTAATATTCGAACTGCGTTGAAAATTGAAACGCGCTTTCGTGACGATCGTACACCTATCCCTTATCATTGTTTTCCCGACACGACTTGGAGTATACTTTGGATTCGACTGCGTCACAAATAGCCTACCATCTAAATTCGACAATTTCACATTGATACCAAAATATATGTTCTTGAAGATTTTCTGTAGATTTTACGTTTAGGTTGTATTTCATGAATATAACACTTGATAAGGTTGTTTTTCACAGCTTTAAAAATAAAAAGTATATTGATAATCGATCATTTTAACAACTGAAATTTCAATATATTGAGAGAGTATAGCAAGAAGATTCAACAAATGTCGGAGCATAACCATATCTTCCTAATGCAACGAAAGCGCGTCTGGCACTGTTCGGCCTTTTCTACTGATCCCTGTCAGGGTTCTGATTTCATGGATGACGGAATCGAAAGGATGCGTTTAGACGCTACAATCGCTGCAGCGTCGTGGCCCAATCTCGTCAACGAGAAAGACAAAAACCGACGATATATGTGTTCTCTCTCTCTCTCTCTCTCTTTCTTTTTTTTTTCCTGATTCCGATTGCGCCAACTAGGGCATGTATCGGTTTACCATGAACCTCCCAGGACCAAAAGTTGAATTATAATTTATCTCGTAAATGCTGCAATCTGCAAGTCTCTCTCTCTCTCTCTCTCTCTCTCTCTCTCTCTCTCTCACACACATTATGCATGATACAGGCAGTCGCTGTAGCGAATAGCGTGTATCCGCCAATGCGCCCGGATTTGTTTTCGTTTTGACCGCGCCACTTGACAACCTATACAACTGCAGTACAACGATACAAATATGCAGCTGGCTTATGATTCATGCGCGGAGACATCATTTGACATCGAGTCCATCCGTGTTCTCATATTTCAGACTTTCAAGAGATCTCTATCTTAATTAGTAAATTGTGCATTATAGCGGTGAGCGCGGACTGCAGATGGTTGCGCGCCGCGCAGACTGCAGCGAATATACTGACACTTCTCTCCAAAGATGGCGACGATCAGCTGGTCGTATAGCCTCTCATCGTGCCTCTGCCTCTCACACAGCTGAGTCGCGGCTGGTCGCGGCATGCTCTTCTGCGCGTATACGACAGCGTACAAGCAGATACAGGCGTTGAATATATAAGTAACAGATTTTGCACGAGTCCCAGGCTCAGACGATGGCGTGGCTCTCGGGCCTGGCCGGCAGAGCCGAGGAGGTGCTGAACAACATCGACAGGAGCACCGCAGCCGTCCTCAAGAAGGATGACAAGTGCGATGCTGCCGAATCGAATCTGCTCGAGGTTAGATCCCTCCCGCCCGACTCAAACCTCACCGTCGAGGAGTTCCTCAGAAATGAAGCGAGGTGAGCCTTTTACAACATCTTCTTCCAACAATTTTCATCAAATCCTCCCACATAATTACAAGAAATCTCCCAATGAACAATTTGACAATTGCGCCTATATGTATAATCCCACAAATTTCTGTCAATTACATCTCTTCATTCTCCTGATCCCATTCTACATAGTGTATTGTGAAATGTTCCAGCTATTTGGATTCAAGGACATTTGTAGATGGGAAGTTATTTCCAAATAAAATGGCTGTATCTGCACCACCAACGCCAGGACGCGGAGATCGATCAATGAAGCTACAATCTGAATCTCTTGCGTGGCTGGATAAGGCATCCCTCAATGTTGATGTGGCAGGAAATCCATCAGAAAATTCTCATAATAACAAACACAACAACTTGGGATCCCATCAAATTGATGCTGTGATTAATGTGATTGATGAGCCAAAAGTTCAATCAGAGACATTGAACCAATTAGCAGATTTTAATGGTTGGTGGATATTATTTTGCTCTCGATTTCTCACCTCTGTCACTTGAATTGTTAACATATTTCCCAATCCGAATTTAGCTTCTCTTGACGAATCTATAAGCTTATCGCAGTTGAAAAGTGAGAGGGCAAAGTTTGCGGAAAAAGAGCAACAAATGAAAACTGAATACCTCAGAGAAATTGAGTCTCTGCGTGAGAAAATAAGTACAGTCACATCAGAGAGGACACGATTTGTAAGAGAAATCTCAGACCTCAGTTCAACTCTAGAAAAAACTAGGTCTGAACTTAAAAATGTTGAATCAGAACTTGATCAGCATCGTGCCAGAGCATTAAGGACATTGCAAGAAAGAGATAAACTTATAGCAGACTTGAGGAATAATTCTGAAGCTCAATTAGATGATACCAGTGTCCTTGTTGAACTCAATCAACTCAGGTGAATTATAATTTCTCTGGCGCCTGATTTGATGAAATCTTTTCAGTGTTGTAACTAATTCCCAAACTCTATGTAAAGTGATATATGTTTGAACTTTTTTTTTTTTATTCTAGGCAAGAGCGTGAAAGTCTGAGGGAAGAAAATCGCCAAATTAGTGAAAAACTGAGATTGGCTCGTCAAGAATGTATTGATGCTGATCTTAATGCGGAAAAAATGAGACAAAGATCTATGGAAGCTGGTATACAAGCTAGAGAATCCATAGCTAATGAGAAGAGAAGACGATTAGATGCCGAAGAAGATGCAAAACTCAGGAGCGAGGTATGATTCTATTAGAAATTGCTTAGTTCTGGCGTTTAACATTGAAATATCTTGTTATTAATAGGAAGTACGTTCATTGCGTGAAGAACTGAGACTCCGACAAGAAACATTCTCAGCAAAACTCCAAAAACAAGAATCTGAAATTTCAAGATTGAGATCACAATTTTCAGCAGCATCTACTCCTAGTTCTGAAGTTGAAAAAAGACTGTCAAATTTAACAAGAACCTTAGTACTAAAGCAACAGGAACTGGAACATTTAACTACAGATAGAAATGCACTAAGACTACGACTTGAAAAACTGGAGGTAAGATAGTTTTTTAAACGTTTCAACGTGAAATTATTCGGCGTATCAAGAGTTTAATTTAGCTTGCTCGCGGGGGTATTTAGAAATCCTACTTTCGGTTTTTCATCAAAGTTCAAAATCAATTCTTGTGCGAAAAATAATTATTGACTCCTGTTTGATTGTTACCGGAGAGAAGCAAACAAGTGAATACACTCTCATGCAAGAATCAGCTCCCTTGCACTATTATAGAAATCTACTGCAATTTTTGAACATTTGACTAAAAATAAAAAATGTATATAAGCAGTGGAGAGAAGAAAAATGGTACATAATTTTTAACTGTAACTTTTCAGCATGAATACCAGAACTGGAGGAAGAATTTACCGTTCAACAGTATTAACGACACTGATGATGCAAAGGCTTTAATGCCAAGTTTCCTTATGGAAAGTCCATTTGACACTGGAGTTGCCAGACGAGTCAAGCGGGCCTACTCATCACTCGACGCTGTTAGTATAAGAATAGGAGTATTTTTACGGCGTTATCCACTAGCGAGGATTTTTGTATTGATTTATATGGTATGAAAATATATTATTCCATTAATTTCTAATAATAATAATGAATACAACCAATTAATTTTAATTTTTTTTTCCAGGCTTTATTGCAATTTTGGGTCGTCATTGTGCTCTTTTCACAGTCACCTGAAGCGCATTGAATCGTGACTAATATACATCATTTATCCACTTTGTATATATATTTATTAAAATTGAAATTGTACATATATTTGTAAAATTAACCCGTAAAGTTATTGGTTACACTTGTACATCAAATATATATTTTTTGAAATAAAAATTATTTTACAAAATTTTATAAATGTGATGAATGTTGTCCATACAATCCACTCACTAATCGAAATTGAACTGAAATTTATATTTGTACGTACAATATACATTAGTGTACAATTAGTACTAATTTTTTTTATTTTTTTTTCTTCCAAAAGCTATAACCACCGGGTCATGTGCCTTAATTAGTACTCATTAATGTTACATATTGTATATACAAATTTATGTGTGTGTTGTATAGATATGCAAACCTGCGTATAGTTCGAATATAATTTTAACACTGATTTAACTTGACTATACAGTACACGGTCATCTATATATATACATATATATCACTGTGCACTGAGACTGTGTGAGACTGTGCTACACGGCGACATCACGAATTATAGGTTATGTTCCATCAGTCTGACGTTAATGATTTCTTACTGTGCTATGGTTCAAATTCTTATCTCATAATTGTCTTGGCTAATCGCAGCTTACGATAATAAAGTGAAGAAGGCTGGAAACTTTCTTTGGAAATATTTAGAAGGTGATCTATATTCGAACGTCTTTTTTATTTCATGAATGTTTTGATAATCTAGTTATGAAACGTTCCAATTCAGCAGCATTTGGAAAAATTAATCTTTATTTATTTACAGCTCTCAGATTATTGGACAATCGCCAAATTGACCGAGGAAAACATGAGTTTGTACAGTGTGTAGAAATAGTGGAAAAGTTTGATACATAAATGTAAAATCATTTGATACAGTATACAAATGATTGAGTCATGTTTCAAAGGGTGAGGAATTTCTTATACAACCACAGACGTAAATTTTTGTTTAGTGGAGTATTTTTTGGCACTGTGGTCATACTAGCAAGATATGCTAGGAGCAAACTTCGAGAATGGCAAGAAAAAGAAGTGAATGAACTGATTGAAAGGAGTCGGAAAAGGCAATACTTCGAAAGCACTGAAAGAACATGCGACCAGACTGTGCTCAAGCTCTCTGGTAATTTGCGAGCTGCGACTACCAAGTGTCTCGACTGTGAGAAAATTGTTAATGAGCTGCGAGATGGGACTGCAGATAAAATTTCTGCTTGGAACAAGCTCAAAGTCCTTGCCATAGCAAGGACAGCAACAATCATTTATTCTTACACGATGCTTGTTATTACTCTGAGAGTACAGTTGAATATTCTTGTTGGATCCATGTTCAAGGATTTGAAAATTCCAGAAAATTCCCCTGAAAGCTTGGAAAAAGTAGACGATAGGATAAAAGAAAAGTATCTGTCGTTGTGTGAATTTTTGATGAAAAGCGGAGTACAAAAGTTGTCATTGTTGATTCAAGAGAAAGTTGAAGAAATCACAGGCAGCTTTGCCCTTACCGACAAACTACACCTCCGGGATCTTCAGCACATATACTGGGCAATAACGTCTACATTATCGGTAGCAGAAAATCGAGATCCTGTAAAGAATATTTCTTCATACATCATAGCTGAAGATTTTATAAAAAATAATCAATCTGACAAAACTCTGGTTAAGTTACTCGATCAAACCTTGGATCTTTTAGAGAGCCAAGAAATCCAAGATTTGATGCAGACTAATCTAAGGAGTGGTTTTGCTTTATTAATTGACAGAATCTCGGAATATTTTAATGAAAATGCAAAAAGTGACGTTCAAACATCAATGGAAGATGCTTTTGTGAATTTGAATGCATTAACTATGCCAATGGCAAAAATAATTCCTATATTGAATGGACAAGTGCCAGAGAACGAAACAAGTGGAGATTTACCATCTGACTGGTTGCAAAGACTTCTTTTTAGCGAAGAACTCAAAGCTCTTGGAGCTAACATTTTTGAAGCATTTAGTTATTAATTTTAAGTGTATAATTTTGTTTGTTATGTGAATGGTGTAAGCTTCTCCAAAGTGCGTGGAAGCATGATTTTTGTTACTTAATGGTAAGGGTCTCAACAACTCAAGCATTCCCTGTATATATATATATATATATATATTTATATGTGTGTGGTATATATATGTATATATATATTTGAGTGCAGGTGCATTTCCTGGAATGTTGAAATAGTTTTTACTATAAAAAAACAATAAAAGGAAAAAAATTCTATTCTGTGTCTACATTTATTATTTCGATTATTCATTCTAATGAAAAAATAAAAAGAATTAGTGTACGTATGTGATTGATTTGGTCGAAGCAAATATATTTCTTTTCATTTTTTTTCATATTTTGTTTTATTTACAAAACTTTAACATAGAATATACAATAATTAATATTGTAGATAATATAAATGATTATACCTACTTATAGTTACAAACCTATTTACTGTAACGGGAATTCATGTCATTTTAATGTTTACCTGTGCTTGTAACTTTCAAAATGACATGAACTCATTTTGCTCTTAAAATCCCAGCATAATTCAGTCAAAACGAAAGAACTTGGATACTCTGTTAGTTCGACTATACCGATTAAAATTTTCCGACAATTATATATATGTAGTATCGAAATTCTCCCGTTCGTGTGTCAACGTGATATTTTTTTTTTACAAAAATTCGCCCTCGTTGCATAACAAACAAGACAATGGCCGTTCTTATATTTTGTTGAAGTAAAAGAAAAAAAAAGTAAAATACTGAATTTTGTCGGTTGGACGCGGTTATTCTGATTTACTCGAATATAATCAAAGGCGTATTTTGTGGTGGTCGCAGTCAATTTTACAATTCCGGGCTCGGGTTGCTCCGGCGAACGTAGCGGTTGAAATAGTCGGGGCGCCAACATTTGCAGCTGCCAGGAACGAGGAACCAATCGTAGTACAATCGAACCTGCAAAAAAATCGTTCATCGCGTGTGAGTTTGAATTTGCGAAGGGGCGAGGAGGGAAGAACAAGAATAATGCGGTGTGCAGTGTGTGCGTGTGACCTGGAAGCATCCCATGTCGTCGACGCCGTCACAGTGGTGGGGCGTGCCGCCGGCCGCGGCGGAGGAGAAGCTGGTTCCGGAGCTGCTGCGTCCCTCGGACTCGCCGGCGCGCTTCTGCAGGTACTGCTGGTAGTTTTGGAAGTCGTGGACCGGTGGCGGAGAGCCGGCGACTGGCTCGCGGTGTCCGGGCAGTCGTCCGTTACCGTTGGCGTTGGCGTTGATGTTCGGGTTGACGTTCGAGTTGACGCTCGGGTTGGCATTGCCGCCGCTCTCCTCCAGGAACGTGTCCGGGTAGAAAATCTCGGCAACGAGCAGACTCGTCCAGCGGGGCGACGAGAGGCAACCGCCGTCCAGGTAGTGGCATCTTGATTGCCTGCCCGATCAAAAACCCATTACTCCCGTTTCTTTATATGATCGCATTTGCAAATTAACGATTGCTCAAGTGAGTTCTTTTTGATCGTATCATTGCCCACGCGACAAAGCACGTCGGAAGCAAGCTTTCTCGGAACCTTTTTTTTCTTGGAACCAGAGAACGCGGTTGTCGAGGAACGCTGTCCATTGTGCGAAAAAGTTCCGAGGAACGTCGAGGATCGTTGCTAAGACACGTCATTTGAAAAATAATTGTTACTTTCAGTTGAGAATTTCGTAAGTCAGATTTACTTATGTTTAGCGATCGACGTCAAATAAGAACATTGACCAAGATGATTTTTGCAGTTGGGAATGTATTCCGCATTGAATAGTTTTATAGTTTCAAAGTCGACACCAGGTGGTGTATACCAAAACACAACTCTCGCTCGACATTCTCATAACGTTCTCACGTCGATCGCTCAATGGTTCTGGCTAGTTTTCAATTGTGTGTGTGTGAGTGACAGTGATTTTTAACGTTACCATAACGTGTTAAATGGCGAAGATCATTGATCGCATGTTTCACGGCCATCATCATATGGTACGTAAACATTTTGCACATAACGTCGCTATTTGAATGTGGGAATGCTGCTCGACAAGACTGTTTGATTGGTGGAAAAGAAAACGTGGCGAGAACTGGTTGCAAGTTGCAAGTACGAAACGTGGACACACGGTTCCCGATTACAATCTCAACTAATTCTTTTTGAGGAACTTTCGATGAAATCCGAATTTGGATGCATTTTAGTAAAACTTCTTTCGCCTTTAAGAATAGTGTGCACATTATGTTTTTGAAGAAGTTTTAAAATCCGAAAGAAATTAAATCTCGGCAAGATATCAGTATTAATTTTATCTGTCGAAAATGGTTCAGCTGGAATTTTGATTGTTTCAGATTTTAAATCTACAAATGATCAGTCGAACTTCGTCTCCTTCAAGAACAGTGCACGTGAGTGTTTACATTATTTATATATGAATTAGGTGTAGCTGCGTCTCACATGCAACGGGTGAGCTCGATCGTCTGGGTGAAGTAGCCCTCGTAAGGTATCTGCACGACGTATCGCCAGACGCCCTGGTAGTTCTTGGCGAACACGGGGGTGGCGTACTCGACCTTGGCCGGGCAGGGGGTCGGCGGCCCGCTGTACTCGGGCTTCTCCTGGCCCGGTACTCCCGCTACTCCGGACACCACCCCCGGGGGGCTGCGCTGCCTGTACTCGAGCTTGACGTTCGGCCCGGGCCCCGGGCCCGCCGCCGGCTCGTCTCTGCGCTCGGCCGGGCCACCACCGCCGCTGGCGCCCCCTAGCGGCTCGCCCTGGATCGCCTTGTACAGCATGCACACCCTGTACAACAACACACGCAATTGATGGGGTTGAAAGTCCCGTGTCATAATATATATATATATATATATATATATATATATATATATGCTCGTAAGCTTACACGCCCCCTCCGTTCTCGCAAAACTTCCTGGCGCCGCGGACCACGCCGTCCTTGGCCTCTGCGACCGCCTCGGCAACCGCGTCCCTCTTCTTCCTCAGACTGCGCTTCTTCTGGTCGGTCTCCACCCTGCGAACGCACCAACACATGTATATATGTGTACACGCCGATCCATTTTCGCTGTATTATATATATATATATCCGACTTACGAGTTGAGGGAAAACGGCTGGACCTTGGCGACCTTTGGCAGCGAGTCGTCAGCCTTGAGTATGGGCAGGGCTTTGCTCAAGAACTTCAACGTGTGGTTCCTCATTAGCTCGCTGTCGGCATGAACGCGTGTATGCATATGTGAATCGTGCGCGTAGATTTATGTATGTATGTACATACAATGTATGTGCGTATGTGTGCGGGGGAGGGCTTACAATGGGTAAGAAGATCCAGCGAAGCTCTGCTTCATGGGGTTCCTCGGGATGAATCCCTTGTTGAGGTCGCCGCATATGTTGTGGATCGAGACGAATCCTTTGCCCTGCTTGCCCGTGTCTGCAGTGAGCGCATTATATTACATTACTCTACACTTGTCGTTGTTGATATAAGAGTAGTATATACGGAGTGATTCGTATGGGAATTGATGTAATTACCGTGGCACTCGGTGTCAGTGTCATGGTAAGGCGGCGGCCTCACCTTGGGCGGCTCCGCGTTTGGAGCCTCGACGAACGCGTAGTATCCTTCTGGCGGCTCGTCCCCTATCGTATTCTTGTCCGCGCCGCTATCCTTCTCCCTCTCGCCTTGTCTCAGCTCGTCGGCAAAACACGACGACGCGCAGAGCAAAATCATCTGCAATATTAAAAGCCGTTCAATAGTAAAAGTGTCTTTATTAAAATCCATCGTATTCTGTCGCCCGAATCTACATTTGCTGGAATTTCCCTCATTTGATGCAGTGGACACCCTGCGATTTGTCAATCGTTGTTCCATATGTGATTAGTTTTAATTTGGATAAGTTATGATATGAAGAATATAATGCATAATTACAATATAATATTATGTAATGTCATGCGTCAGTGTGTGGGATTGAAAAATAACCACTCCTCTCTACTGAACCAATGAATCGAATTTGTCAAATACTTAAACTATTCTTCTATTATTTTTATCAGAAGCTTCAGAATATTGTCCGTTAAATACGATAGCAGCTACTAACACGAATGAAATTTGACAGCGCGTGGATAAAAATATGTTGACGCATCTACATAATTGCAACTGTAGAAACACCAGTGAAATTCAGTACTTGTTGATACTAAATCTCATGGAAATCAGATAAATTTATAACTCGGAGTAATTTTCACCAAACTCGAACACAAAGCAACATTTTCTAGAAATCATATATATTTACTGAGTATACCGCGCGTTTTCCATCCGTCTATATAGTGAAAATCAAGGGAGAGAGAGAATCTGCAGCCGGTCGCGCGCGCGGCGCAAAGAAGAAAAACAAGTGCGGCGAGAAGTATATAGGGCGATTGGTATTACGCGCGTGCGGCACGTGCTGTAGCTCTCGACGGAAATAAGGAAAAGAGGACGAGAGGCGAGCTCAAGCGGACGCGCTGCAGCTCGAAAGGAATGTTGGCGCAATTATATATGTATGTATATATTGCCGCGTACGAGCACGCATGTATGTATACACTCGAGTATATCTGGAAAGAAGCGAGCACTCTTTGAAACTTATCATGCAGCCGCTTGCGACTGGGGTGGTTTTATAACACTGTGGATTTTCGAAATCCCGCGGCTTACCCGCGGACGATCAGCGTCAAATCATAGATAGGACTGTGCGAAGGAGCAGCGCGCGAATAAAATAGGCGATAGCAGGTGGGTTTAAGTGAATCGGCCGATATCCCCCGACTCCCGTTAGCGCGTAATATATGCACGCGCACGCGCTCGTTTGGCCTTTTAACTGTTGTTAACGGTACCTGGTCCAGTCTCGCTGCTCTCTCTCTCTCTCTCTCTCTCTCTCTCTCTCTCTCGCTCTCGAGAGTTACCCGGCCCCGGGGCATCCACACACGCATATACATACTCGCGCAAGCGCGTATACGCTATAGCTTATATACGCGTATATACGTCAGTTTCGCGCAACGTGCGCCAACTGTTCAATTGATCTTTTGACAACTCGGATACGTTCTATTCTTATCGTGGGCGCGCGTCAATTTCATTGCTGACCAAAACCACACTGATGCGCACAATTAACAATACTTGCGGCGTGCGCCACTCGAAGCAACGTCAAACCTCGACACTCGACTCTAACAGGTTCCCCGTAACGATTGTTTTTCTTTCGTTTTCGCGCGAACGAACGCGTGAAATTGTCCGTATTGCGAGAATGATTTTTCATCGCGGTATATATATACCGATCGGTATACACACGAGATTTTGAGCTCATCGACTGATTGGCGAGCGCAACAAATTCGGGGATCGGCTGCACGTAAAACTAACGCGGCTGATTCGACGACGAGACAATGTACATAATATTCGAAGCATATTCAGAATGCGCGGAGAGCATGGTAGAATAAGATATTAGGCGGCGGACATGGGACGACTTTCTCTGATTTCCGTAACGTTTTACATAATAATCTTGATTACAGTCATCGGCTTGCTATCTTTCACGTGGGACAGAACAGCAAAAAAAAACAAGGAATCGCATGTTCAAATTTATTCACGTCCATCTGATTCGGTAAGCAGTTATGAACTGTTATAAATGCGGGCACAGCGCGGCAGCGGTATGTGTTGGAGCTGCGCGGAACGAATCGATTAAAATGAGGAGAACGCTTCGGATTATACTCGGAATGGGAGTCTTTCTTATTTAATTCGACGCGAATTGGTTGGCTGCTCGTGGTAACCTGGAAGGATAATTTTAAGCATACTTCGCCGAACAGATTAGCGAGTGATGAGGGTATTAGAATGTAGACAAAGTTGGAAGAGGCGCGGATTATTTTTTTACCTCATTTATTATTTATGGAATTACCTGAAGTTTCTCAAACAATAAATCTCCAAGGCCATAAGAACAAATACAAGGATCTAGTTAGCCGATTGTAGGCATAAAAAGTGATTCCTCAAATGGTTCAAACACCACTAGGGTCACTTATATATACTTGTGATTGTTTTTAGTATTCAAAGTTCAACATATAAACACTTGATACTAAAATTATGAAGAAATGAGTCAGAGCTTGAGATTCGTAACTTTCACATTAGTTGGATATGCACTATATGGGAAAACAGCAAAATAAGTTACTCTGGCTCTACGATAGTGTGTACATTACGAAGAAGAAAACCTCGACCTCCCAACATATTTTTCGTGCTCAAACGATTTTCTATCGAATTATCCGTAAACAAGCGTGTGGTAGGAGTCGGCTGGATACGAGCTATTTTGACTTTGGTGCGCTAACCTACTTGGCCGGCTAATTGTCGGGGTTAATTGTCCTGCGGACTGGATGCTCGCGCGCGCGCGCGCGCGCGCAATTGAAGGAAATGTGTGGCATGCGCGCGCGGCGAGAGCCAAGTGCGACGATACAGTTAGGTGGTGCTGTCTCGCGTGCGAGAGACGATGACCCGTGAAAAACCGGTTCCACAAAGCCGCGGCCGTCCCGTTGCGACATTTTGTTGTTCGAATTTTATCCCGGCATCGCGCGGTATGTGCAGCGTATACATAGGCAAACATTTCAACCCCCCGCACTTTTTTCAACTTCCGCGCCGCATCTCACTCGCACTCGTCAACTAAACTTTCCGCGCGCACTTTGCCCCCGCGTAATCCCGGCCGCGCGCGCGCAACTTTTCAAATTCACCACGATTTACGAGAGACGTATATTGAGTATCGCTCGAATTTTTATCGTATATATTGGTCGGGGAAAAAAGGTACAAGTATATATATACACGGAGGGTTAGATGCGCGCATTTATATGTATGTGTATGTATATGTAGGGCAGTTGTTTCTCACAATGAAAGTTCGGAACTGCATGGCGCTGGTATGATAGGATTGTGCTGTTTGGCGGCGCGCAACTGGGCCGCTGCAGCGGGGCTATCGCAGCTCTCAACACACAGTGCGTACTTATATGAGCGTGCGTATTGGTGTGTTTGCGCGCGCGCGTAGGATAAGCCGCGTTGGCGCGTCGACCAAAACTGCCGTGCGCGTCGAGGCTCGCGGGGCTCTCGGGGGGCCCGATGCGCCGACCGGCGCGCGGAGGGGGCCCGACCACGCGCGAGACCCGGCCCAGCTGTTCCACGGATAACGGCCCCCGCATTCCTCGACCCGCCGCCCGTATATACCTATACGGCTCGCGTCGTCACCAACGCCTTCCCACCATGCGATGTACGCGATATATGCACGTAAGTCTTGTGGGCCCAGTACTGCAGCGCATCCCCGCGTCAAACATGTATATACTGCACTCTCGTTGGAAATCAGTGGTGTGTGTATCCGACGATTGATTTTTTCCCACTAAACAATGAATTGTATATAATTTCAAGAAGTCAACCAAAACTACGGTATACGCACAACGAGTTTTTCGATATTGGTATCGAGGAAAAACATTTGCCATTTAAAATAGTTGAAAAATTAGTATTGTGAATATTTATTGTTCATCGGTATAACGAATAATAATTCTTAACTATTTTGAATTTTGAGAGTATACCTACGACTTGCTCGAACGCATCTTCAAATTTTCATTATCTCAAACCATTCGCTCGCGATTAGTATTATTATAATCAAGTGTTGACACGCTGCGAATGATCTTATCAGGCGTTGAGCGACAAATCAACTCATTACCCACTTTGTCCAGATCTTCCTTGTCGACACGAACTTATACAATATGAATATGTAAAAATCTGCAATTTGAAATCATCGACGAATGAGATGAGTAATAAGAGACAATGCTCGGTTGTTGATAATGTACATTATTAATGAATCTGTTATTCGGTCAAAAACGTACAAAATTTTGGTCACAGTCTCAATTGTAGCGTGAAACATTGGAAATACGCGAGATATTTACTAAAAATAGATTGGTAAAGTAATTGCGGGAGGTCAATGTTTTAAACTGATTCGTAACAGCCCATATAGTTCATTCATTCAGCCATGCGCGCGCGCGCGTGCAATAAAGCTACGCCGCGCATTGTTGAATAACTTGTACCCACCATAATAAATAGAGTACGCCGAAAGCGGAGTGACATATATATAACACGTTGCCCGGCGCGCATACATGTATGCAAATAGCACATATGAATATGGGATTCGACGACGCGGTGCCATATGGATATGCGTATGAAACTTTTCATTGTAAAATTGTACGAGTGACGAGAATGGATGTGTAGAGCACACATCCATCCTCAGCCATTGATGCTTGAAATTGCTCCTTTCCTGCAGTCTGTCTAACTGTACAGTCTAGCTCGCGTAACAGTACATTACACACAATACCATATACATTAAAACTGGCTCATTTTGTCATGCCAGCTCGAATATACATACAAAATTGTGATACTCCTCTTAATATGCCTGTGTGTGTGTGTGTGTGTGTGTGTGTGTGTGTGTCCGGCTCACGCTCCATCAACGTCTTCGTGCGAAATTACATTTGATATAATAAAAATCAATAGAATCAATTTATATTCAAACGAGTATTCTATTTTTGGTCGGGATGTTTCTCAACAGTGAATAGGAGAAAATGATGACGATGTACACGATTATTATTTTCCAAATACAATCGCTTCTAATTAGTGTGCGCACGCACGCGCATTTAAATGCAACATAAGATGACAGTCGATACTTTTTGCATCCCGATTATACAGTTAATTTGGAGAAGCTACTCGTCAAGATTCAAAACAACAAATCTTCATGCAATCGGACCTGCGTTTGACACTTTCAACTTGAATGATCAATACGAAGGAAAAGGGCTGTGAGCAATAAAAAAAAATTAAATTTTTTTGTTGTGAATGAAATTCAAAGTTTTTTACGCAATTGCAAGTGCATTGGAGAGGAAGAATTTATAAAAAGAATGAATTGGTTGTAGAAAAAGTATTTATTGGAATAATCGAAGTGAAACAATCAAGCTGGGATGTTGACAGATCAGAAGTGAATGGTGGGGTCGTGCTGGGGCTTGTGGTATATGATCACGTCCTTCCAGAAGAAGTTGGGTCCCTTGAAGTCGAAGGGCCGCGTGATGGGCCTGTCGAGGGGGTAGCCGAAGGGCCGGTTGTCGAGGAGCGACTCGCCGAAGACGCGCGACGAGTAGTTGACCGGCTCGGGGCTGAGGGGCGCGACGTGCACGAACAGCTGG
Organism: Aphelinus atriplicis; assembly: GCA_020882685.1. Lineage (NCBI taxonomy): Eukaryota > Metazoa > Arthropoda > Insecta > Hymenoptera > Aphelinidae > Aphelinus > Aphelinus atriplicis. Next base: position 97,224,763 of record CM037073.1, read on the forward strand.
TACTCGATGCCGTCGGGCCGGCCTCTGGGCAGCAGCAGCCGCTGGGGGAACGCGAGGATGCGCTTCTCCTGCTTCAGCGGCTCGCCACCCTCGATCGCCTTCAGCAGCTTCGCGTACAGCCGCTCGCTCGGCTCCGGGTCCGAGTCGACGAAGAAGAAGTCGTGGCAGTTGCGCTCGATCTTGTTTGCCCCTGCGCTCACTGCTCCCGCCCGCAACCACAAACAAAACAACACAAACCGTATGTTACCAGTGTTAAGTGGTACGAAATAATTCGTGGTCAAACATTCACAAGAGTGTTCAACTACATGTACATGAACAAAGTGAGAACGTTTTGTCTGTTATTTTCATTTGTACATTTATGAGGACATTTAATCCCCCATTTCCTAGAATGCACAAATGTGCAAGAATATGGGCAAAGGTGCGATGTGATAAAAATAAAAAATAGTACACAAATGTACGAAACTTTACGAAAAAGTACAAAAAAGTAGCAATTACTTTTAGCGCTGTTTCAATTGGGGCTCTCATACTAGGTAATCATATGCACCAAATCTGTACTCACACTCCCAAATGAAGTTGTCCATCTCGTAGAAGTACTCGTGGCGCTGGTTGAAGTCGATCAGTTTGTTTTGCACGTTGTACTTGGGCCCGAGGAATATCCTGATGGCAGCCTTGCCCGGCTTGGCCGCGTTCACGTTGATCCGCACGTTGAAGTGCTCGTGATTGAGTCTGTGCTGGCGCACCTGCACCAGGTACGCGTCCGCCTGCTGCTCGCTCGCAACCGCCACTCCGTTGCTCACCGTCGCGTCAAAGTGATCGAAGTACGTTATCAGCTTGTCCACGTCGACCGACTCGATTTTAAAATCGGGGTACCTTATATCCGCCACCTTGTACGGACCTAAGTTATCCTTGTACCTGCACACATGCGCAAATTCATACCATTTGATTCATTCAATACGCAAATATGACAGATGTTTGTACGCGATCAAAGTTTTAGGACACATCGGATTTAGATACAGTAAACGAATGCATGTATTCGACTACTTTATTGCAAATACATTTGAAATGCGGATTTTAAAATACTCGTATTCAATTACTGCGATGGAAAAAATTGCAGGCTAAATCAATGCGTCCATTGTGTACGTTCCCCTAAAAAAACTAAAGTTGTTTTGATATTGTAGGTGAGATATTGTATTCCAGCTTTCCACAATGTACAAACCCCACATCAATTTCAAAAGTTTGAATTTTTCAAATAGACAAGTAACGTTTCATCACTCAATTTTGGTGGAATGAGACAAACCGTGCGACGTCTGATTGTGAAATTTGCTGCACATTTGTTAGTTAGCTAACAATGGAAAGCTCTTCACATTGGTCCATATTTATGCTCGGAAAAAGGTTATGATATTTTTCAACACTTCTTATATCTCGGTTTTTTAACTGTCCAATATCAAAATAGTAAATGTAGCACTTGAGCTCGTGAATCTTATAGGGAAGCATATACCATTTCGTAAAAACCTTTTTCTAGTGGGATATATTGTGAATCATCGTGACACTCAGATATAGCACTGTCAACTCGGCAAATCGCGGTGATGGATGCTAACTCACTCATGAATTCCATTCACTTTCAGTTGAATATATTACACTGGATGTAACAATCCAATTCAAGGATGAAACGGAATAATTTATCATGAATTACTTTACCGGAAGAAAAAAAAACTATTTCTCCCTAATCAGTGGGACGTTGGAATAACATAATATGGAGACTTGGCGGATTCTCCATTTATTTAATCTGCTCCAGCTTAACGCGTAACAATTCCGAAAAATGTTATTGTCGGCTTACTTGTAGTAATAGTGCAAGATCCTCTTGTAAATTCTCCAGAAGGCCGGGTCTCTCAAGCTCGTGCTGAACTGTTGGAGCGCGCTCGGCTGCACCTTGTACCCGTCCAGGGGGATCACGTTGAAGCTGAGTATGTCGCGCTGCAGCTTGTCGATGTTGCCGTAGTACATGTCGTTCAGCGAGTCGCCGTTGCCCTCGATCAAGTTGCCAAGAATGTTCAGACCTTCCGGCCCGAAGATCTTGGCCGTCTTTTGCTCCTTCGTGTACACGATGCCCGAGTCTACTGCCTGCCCAATCCTCGTCTCGTACTCCTCTGCTTCCTGCGCGTTTCACCATATTAACACATTCAATTCCACGCTCCAATACATGAGGATCCAGTTGCAACAAACGCTTATTTTCATGATACATATGTCACTGTTTGTTGCTCGGAACTGGTATATACACGCGTTCAGGGCATCAAACGGTCGAGTCAGTCAAGATGAGTCGCACTTATTTGCATCTTGTGCGTATATTAGAGACGAAACCGCAAATGCGGCTCGGTGCAACAAAAAGTCTTGGACGTGACGTGATTGCTTCGAACTCTATAGCGCTGTACATGACTGTTTGTTTCCCTCGGACAATCTTAAATGCCAAATGGGTAATCTTGTGAAAATGAAGATGATCGTTTGTTTCACCGGGTGCAGCGAGAAAAGTTTCCGTTAAAATGTTGGCTGGAATAATCGGTAAAAAAGACGAACGCTAATCGCACAGTAGTTTTTACGCAACGCCTTAGTAGAATTGGAGATTGAGTAGAATGTCAAATACACCGGGAAGTGGCTTTTTACCCAAGATTACTTTGCTTTGCGGAAGTAGTTTTTAACCGAACATTTTCTCATTACCGCGGGGAATGGTTTCTGCACCTTTGGTAGCACCGCTACGACGAAACTTTTTGAAAAAATATAAAGCGAATGGTGTAGGATTATCTGGGGTGCTATTTGATCATCGTCGGTGCAGCGAGCTGGAAAGGCAATGTACAACAGCGTATTGCCGTTTCCGACGATGACTAGCCGTTTGGGAAACGTTCGGAAATGTTTAGAAAACTCGAGAGCCGACACGTACGTGTATCTGGTGTAGCTTGGCCTTGGGGAGGAAGCTGTTCCAGGGCCTGGACGGGAACTGCATCCCGTTGGGGTACCTGAGGGTTGGCCAGAAGCCGGCGTAGAACGGCCTGTTGTAGTCGTAGTCCTCGATGCTGCCCAGCTGGTTGGAGAGGCGCTCGAGGTAGTAGCGAGCGAGCAGCTGCTTGTGGCCGAACAGGTACTCCTCGCCTCTGTACGGGTGGCCGCTGCCACCCCAGCCGAGATCGGCCGAGCCGAGGAAGAACGGCAGCTGGTTGCGGAAGAAGAAGTAGTAGTTGTTCAGGCCGATGTCCTCGGTGAAGTAGTTAACCCGCTGCTCGTAGTCGTACTCGTCGCTCAGGTAGTGGTTCGAGTAGTTGTACGGCAGGATGTAGCAGTCGTAGCCGGCGCTGTGCTTCGGCTCTGTTCCCCCGAACAAATATCTCGTATATAATATGTATGTAACACCCGCGCGAAATGAGTACACACACACACACACGATCATTGGGAAGTGAAATGGGTGATACTCATAAATTGGCTCTTATGGGAGCTGCAAAGTGATTACTGCAGTTTTATCGAAACTATGAACTCTGTTGAGTTTCCCTCAAGATCAGAATGAAAATTTACTTGTGTTAACGTGATTGATTACTTGAAGATTGTTGAGTTTGAAGATCGGAAGAGATTAGTAAAAATACATTACTTCCAAGCTTCAAACTCCGATCGATCTTTCAGGAATGAGCCAAGCATAGCGTAAACTCGTAACAGGTGTCACATTTTTCGGAGGGTAGATTGGTAAGTGCGCCACTACCTCGACCACTGCATCGATTATTCTTTCCTGTTATATTTTCCCACTTAACTCAAGTCAAAAACTCGGCAGACTTGATAAGTTTTGACGCAACTGGTAATTATACCGAGCAGCTCTTGCAATGAGAGCCAATGTATGCGTATCAGCACAATGACCCGAGAATCACCGATTTCCCATCAGACTCACCCAGCTTGCCGAACTCGGTGACGTGGTGCAGCTTCTCGAGCAGCTCCGAGTTGTAGAAGAAGGAGGGCGCGAGCTCGTAGAGGGGCGGCAGCCGGATGTACTTGGTGTCGGGCCGCTGGATGACGGCGAGGCTGAACGAGTAGGCGAACAGGCCGTGGTTCATGTGGTTGCGGAGGAACAGGGCCGTCTTGTAGAACGTGTCAAAGTCCTTGGCGGCCAAGAGCAGCTTGAACAGGCAGCGGGCCTCGTCCTGATGGTTCGAGTAGTACACGGAGAAGATCGAGTCGTGGGGCAGCATGCCCTGCTCGAACCTCTGCCCGAACTCAACCACCACATCCTGCCGGACCCCAAACGCAAATCAAAATCAGCCAATTTTACTATTTGATTCGCTTTGTAAATTCAAAATGCAAAATATTTTATTTGATAATAGTATCTGGACTATTCGTACTTGAGATTCATGTATTGCACTACTGTACACTCTGTAAATATAAAATTAAAAAAAATACTATTTAATAGTACAAATAGCATAATTGATGAAAATAGTATATTTATTAATGAAATAGTAACATTTTACTAATACTTTAGCAAATATTTACTATTTTCATTAGTTATGCAATTTTTATAGATCGACGGCCCTTACGAAGATCAAATCTCCGACGAAAAAAAACACATTTCGACCTTCCAGCGAAGAAAAGCACATTTCACGGTTTACGACGAAGAAAAACACATTTCAGCTTCTCGGACGAAAAAAAGCACATTTCGGCTTCTCGGACGAAGAAAAGTACATTTCAGCTACGTAGTATATTGAATGATGAGATGTATGAAATTGGGTATCTCAATACTCGTGAGAGTGTGTGAGAACGTGCAATGTATTATTTTACTACGTGGTAATGCGCAGTTAATTTTCTACAGCATCGAATAACCTGAAATGTGCTTTTTTTCGTCCGAGAAGCCGAAATGTGTTTTTCTTCGGCTGAGAAACTGAAACGTGCTTTTTTTCGCCTGAGAAGCTGGAATGTGTTTTTCTTCGTCCGATAAACGAAATGTTGTTTTTTTCGTCGGAGATTTGAAATGTGCTTTTCTTCGTAAGAGCCGTCGAGATTTACTATTGTATATTTAGAGAGCATCGCTACAGGCACTGGTGGGTGCAGTGAGTAGAATACCTTGTTAGTGTAGCTGTCTATGTTGGCGAGGATGCTCCATTCCTCGCCCTCCTTGTACAGCTCCGGCTTGATCTCGGGCTGGGTGAGGTGGTACAGGATGTTGAATACGCGCTTCTGCTTCAGAAGCATATCCTTGTCGAGCAGCACTTCATTCTGGTAGTCGGGCTTGTAGGCCTGTGAGCCGAGCACGAGCAGGCTCAGCACAGCCAGCCGACCCAACATCGCGACACCACCAAAAACACCTGAAGATACAGTTTAAAATGATAATCACTCCCCTGTGTATATTCGTTTTACTCATCTATCCCACTCTATACTTGTATGCCTTGCCAGATCTTCTGACCGCTACGAACCGTGACGGAAAAATCTATTTTTTTTCAATTTTACGAAACAAAATACTTCGATACAACTTTTCTCTCTGAAAATGTATTCAGCATGCGAGTCGAACTTGTGCAAATGTTATCTATCCAAAGAATTAGTAAGATATATGGCTGCATGTTCAATTGAAGAACAGTTCAAATTACAATGAACGAATATATTCAAATCATAATTAAGATGGAAGTACGGTGAATGAATTAGGGACAAAATTAATGCTTCACTCACTAAGGAGGAGAGGAAAATTATTGCTTAACAATTTGGCTCGATCCAGAAAGAATAAACATAATATACTTTTTTTATCTCTAGTCAGTATATTACTCTCTTAAAAGCTTAGAGTGAAGAACTAGTGTGTGAAAGTGAAAAATCACCGTACGAAAGTGATTGAGTGGAACTGCAGTTGATCTTTCATCTATTCTAATTCGTAAACTTATTTTATAAACAATATACGCGTGACAATTATATCGATTACTGGATAACGGAAAAAATGAGCGGTTTTTGCTTGTAGCGTTTTGTTTGGCCCGAGATATCCGAATGAACTAATGATACTACGAAGAATAATAAAAGAATAACCTTGGATTGGCGATGAAAGAAAAAGAGAGAGAGATGAAGTAGTAGTGGTGGTGGTGCGCGAGACTTTGGAACGACGCGCACTGCCGGCACGGAAACTTCGCCCTCGAGCTTTATATATGCACGCCTAGTGAATCGTACGCACGCGGGGGATAATCGTCGTTGTCAGCAACGACAGGTCAAATCGCGTTGACCTAAGTTTCACTGCGGCTCTATACGTACCAATTTTACAAGGGTTCTTATGATGATTCAAACGAGAGGGAGAGAAAAAAAAAGAGAATCTCGATAACACACGTTTGTCTTGCACCCGCGAGTCACGACGGACTTTTTTGTCCTCGTGTTTTGTCACATTTCACATTAATTTTCATTATTAACTATCCACGCGCGGGAACTACAGCCCCGCGCACTCCCGTGCACATATCGCCACAGGCAGATATATGTATACAAGCTGCCTGAGTACGCAGATATGCATCGTATACGTTCGACAGCTCAATTTGACTGACAGCACAGCTAATCGTGGATCGGCGCAGTCCACCACTTCTTATTATACCACTTCTTATACCACTTGCTATTTCTCACTCGCATCTAGTGATGGGCAGTAATTAATTACGTTTAGTTGAGTATTCTGTAAATACATGCATATAAATACAATTTTGCAATTACTCCGATGAAATAGAAATATCTTTTACTTTGTATTTAATGAATTGAATACTGATTTTTTCCCCATATACGCTCGCATCAACGTCCAATAATATTCCTTCCTGGAGCAATTGTTTCACAAATGTTCACTTTTAAAAACAAGTAGCTCTATATGGTGACTCGAAATTTATAGTGATTCTTTATGACAAATCGACAGCTAAACATATTTTTTCGTGCTTTAGAACCTCACGATATTTCCTGATTCTTCCATATTTAAATGATCCGTGGGTTAAAACGTGTATCACACTAACAAATGTGTATCACGTCGAACAATTGGGGTTTCCCAGGTATTCCAGGTATTCCTGGGAAGCCCATTGAGGTTCATTATCAATATATTGATATAAGGGTGTGCATGAGTGCAAGTGAATTTTTTCAGTGGACGATTTTCCGTAAACGGGTGGCTTACCGTTCTATCGATTGAAAAAAATGAGGCAAAGTATAGCTGCAAATTGAGTAGGTTCTAAACAAGTGGCATGGTAAATTACGGTCTAGTTGACAGGAAAATGCATCAAAATTTCTATATATCAACTTTTCAACTTTCTTATTTTGAAAAATTAGTAATGAAAATGCGAGATCATTACAAATAGTGTTTTACAAATTCCAGCGCACTAGTGCGTCAATTGTCCCAAACCAGTAGTACTCGGTGTAAGAAAATTGCTTGTCATTACATGAGTAAAAAGTTTTCCGACAATTGTTTTCAGATATTTGACTTCTTTAGTATAGGGTGACTTGTCAACACATGTTCTTCTCTTATCCAACAGTAGATACATCTATCCGCTTTATCGAATCGTCTTTTAGATTATTCCAGAGGTATTTTAACTTTTTTCTCGAGTTAAAAGTCATGAAACGTTGTAAAAAAAACAGTGATATGGCGAATCTCCTTTTGCGCACATTGTACGCCGAGTGCATACAAAAATAAAATTATCTTATATCGGCGAGTGCAGAGTGAAGACCGTTCCTTAAAGTGATTTTATTTTTGAAAATACATCATCTATTCATCGCAAAATTGACCATCAATGGTGATGGAAAGCCAAACAAAGTTTCAGCCGAATACTTTCTGGAGAATTCTGGTCAAATGCTTTCTGAAAATACGTTATTACACTGGCTCACTATATTTACACCTTCGATACATTATATTATGAGGATTTTTTTATCGTTATAGATATTCCAGGTATTCAGTATTTGCAAGATATTATTTTTTGATTTATGAAGTTTCGAAAGCGGAAAACGATATAACTTGGATACCAATTCGATTTTTAGACGACGCGACGAAGAAGAATTCATGAGAATTTGTATATTTCAAAATTATTTTTGACGATTGCAGAAGATATAATGTACCGATCGTGCTATTTACCTACCTTTTGGAATAGGCAATGGAGAGGCTGACTGAAATAACAGCTCAAGTCAACTTCATACTTTTTTTTCTTTTTCTTCATTTTCGCACTTAACACATTTTCGAGAGACAGTAATCATTTCCTTCTTTTTAGTATTTAATTTCGTAAAAAGAAATTTGAAAACGTTCTTTCACAAATTTTTTTCCGAGCGATTCACAATTGTTACGAGTTATATCCTGATAAGTTATGTTGGCTCGCAGATGTGTAATAGCTGCATCTGTGCTGTTGGGGCCAATAACTCTCTTGCAGCCAAACTTTAGTCGAAACTTTTAAATTGTATATACTCACTCCAAGCCACTACTTTTTAATAAAGAAAAAGATTTTTTCGAGGAATATTTTCACGTATCGTGGAATGTTTTTGGCCAATGAGGTTGCCAATTGCCAGATATTTAGCCGATAGAGAGGAGCACTGAGCAGGACTACCAGTTGAGAAAGGGGTGGTCAGTTTTATCAATGAGGATAAAGCTGTTTTGAGTTTTGAGATTCTAATGATCAAATCTTATTTTCAAAAGTTGTATAAAATATAAATGTAGCTTTTGAAAATGTATTTACTGAGACGAATAAATCAAAAAAATAATCGTATTTTGATTGGTTGCTCAAATATTTAGCCGTCAAATTTGTAGGTATCTAGGTTAAATCATTTGTTTGCGAAGAATATAAAGATAAATAAAGAATCTGACTCGAGTTGAGTGTGAGAAAAAGAAATAATTAATTTGATTTAGTTGTCTGTATGTTCGTAACTATTCTTACTTGAAAATTGGGAAGTGAATCATCAAAAAAATGGAAGATAGATAAAGCAAGATTATGCACATTTTTTGAGCTCCGACTAGGAATTTGAATAGATTTTAACTGGAATATCTCTGGGGAGTGAAATAATTTGATTCAGAAAAGCTAACTTAAAAATGTCTACAGGCTTGTTATAAATGTTATAATCTTCCATTTTCCTGATTTCTAGGAAAAATTGAACGAAATTCACCGAAAATTGAAAGTGGCACGAGCATTCATGCTTGGAAGTGGGAAGGAAGGGGGCATTAACCGCTAAATGCTGGGACGTTTGTATGACATCATACTGATGTCATCGGCCGCGATTCGAGCCTTACCTGCTTGGAAATATCATATTTATCTCTCGTGATTTTTGACAAAGTCAACGATCAAACGAATACAAAGCGATTATTTTTAGGAGTTTCACTTACTGGATAGATTTTTGAAATTCAAGGTTACGCGTATTCCCAATTAGTTTTAATTAATAAATCTGGCAATATTCCAGTCAGTTTATAAAAAGTCAAATATTCTCAGAAATGTATTCACTTTCCAACTCAAACTCGTGGCTCAAGAATTTCAAGCACAGAATATGTTCTAGATGAGACTCAAATGTTTTCTTGAATTGTAAAAAGGGATCAATATTTAAATTTTTTATAAGTACTAGGTACACCCAATATGCACCACCCTTCGTATTTCATATTATGTACGTCTAGAGCAGTGCCACGGCACAGAAATTTGTCGGTAATACATAAAAATGAGGGAAGAAAACATTTTGACCAGTCGCGAACACTTACACCAACTTGTTGCAGCTCATTTTCTCCATTTTTTTTTATCATTTCTGATTCTTGATCTAATTTGACTCATGTAAGTCCGAATTTTTTAGGGCACTCTTAGAATGGGCCATAATACCATTCGATTTCTCGGTACTCCATCTTCATCATCCGATTTCGCTTTTCATCATAAGTCCTTTCTATCAACCGTTTCAATAGCTCTTATTTTTCTAGTTTTTTTTTTTTTTCAAGTGTACCTAATATGCGTCACCTCCCAAATCATGGATTTTTTGTCTTTTTCTCAATTTTATGCGTCTAATGACCAAAAAACAGCATTTTTTGAAAATACTATTATTCAGCGTTGAAAAGTCGGAGCAAGATGGAGCTTGGCTCATTTTGAAGATATCTAATAGACCTTTTTAAAAATGGCCTATTTCGTAATAATTTCAATGAAGCTTGGCCTGACGAGAAGTTTACATAACGCTGATCGTCCGTGCTCGTATACTTACTCGTCATTATTTCCGAATATTTTGGAAAGAAACAATATAAGATATTTGTGCAAAATTGATTTATTCGCTAATGATCACAAACATTTCAATGTTTCATTTGATACAACGTCAAAGTTTTGCCGCGCCTTGTATTATCAGACATGCATCATATTGAGATCGCCCATCATGCCGATTCTGTCAGCGTTCCTGATGTTCCCGTACTTGTGCTCGTCGCTTCCTCTCGTGATTTGTACGTTGTCGGTGTCTACCATTGTCATGCTCTCGTCGATATCCTTCATGCTTTTCATACTGATGATCTCGTCGTCGTTCATTCTCATCATTCTATCGTAACTCATCATCGTGTTGTCGCTGTGACCACTCATCATTTCGCGGTCGATCACGTTGTAGATGAGCACGTCCTTGAGGTAAATGTTGCCGAGGTTGAGGAACCACGGCTGCATTGGTCGGTCGAGTGGGAAACCGCACGATTTACCGTACACCATACGTTTTCCGAAGATTGGCAAGTCGATGAGTTTGCCCTGCTCGTATGGGCCGATGTAGAAGAACAGTTTGAACCTCATGCCGTCAACCGAACCCTTGGGCAGCATCAAGTGCTCGGGGAAGCCCCACATGCGCTCGTTCAGCATGAGCGGCTCTTTGCCCTCGATTGATTGCATGATTCTCTTGTAGAACTTGTCGCCGCTCATGAGGTCCTTCTTGAACAGGATGGAGTCGCTGCTCAGACGCTCAATTTCGTTCATTCCCTCTTTCACTGCAACAAATCAAACGATCAATCAAATATTGTTCACCGTTTCCTCGTTGTTACACGGGGCTGGGGGAAAAAGAGGTACGACATCAACTTACCGTTAACTTCAAACTCGTCAAGCATGAAGAAGTATTGATAGTAGTTGAGGAGGTAGGAGTAGTCGTTGGTTGTCTCTCCTTCGACAGCCGGTCCAAGGAATATGCGCATTATGCCCTTTGTAGATTTGTCGCTGTTTATCGCGAATTTGTAGGTGAAGGGTTTGTAGTTGAGCTGGTATTGCCAAGCCTTGATGTTGAACGAGCGACCGTCTCTCAAAGTTGGAACGTCAACAGCGTTGTTGATCAAAAAGTCCTTGGCGTCCCAGTAAGTAACGAGTTTGCCAACATCTACGTTCTCAATCTTGACACCACTGAATTCCAACTCGTTTCTCGTGTATCTCGTCAGCAAAGATTTGAATCTGCGGATGACGCGCGAGGCAACAACACACCATCACATCAATCGGTATAGTTCAACATATCAATTCTTTGAGAATAGTACATGATGGATAATGTATATTCACCTGAGGAAGTAGTGTACGATTCTGTTGTAAATCCTGTAGAAAGCAGGATCTCTCATGCTCATTTCCCACAGTTGTAGAGAGCTGGGAATGTAACTGTTTTTGCTCATAGTTTCTTGGTTGTTGCCAAGAATAAGACGAGAGAGTACGTCGTAACTGCCGTAATATTTCAAATTGATGGAGTCCAAGTTACCCTCGATGATGTTACCGAGGATGTTGAGACCCGTGGGAGTCTTTAGGCTCACTTGTTTGCCCATGTCGTCCAAAACGAAGCCGGAATCTATGGCTTCGGCGATGCGGATCTCCAACTTTTTGAGGTACTGTGCATATAAAAATTTAATGTTTAAGTGCCCCACTGCCACCAGCTGTCTTTGCTCGACAGTGGCACTGGTTTGCTACTGGATGCGAGAGGTTAAAATCGCAAATATTCGCTTATTTTTGCGATGACTACTTATAGCGCTAAAACTTCCAGCCTACCTCGAGGTATTTGAGTTTGTACATGGGTACCATGTTCCACCAATCACGTCTCGGCATAGCGACACCATTCGAGTACATCATGTTGATGTTGTAGCCCGGCAAGTTCATTCTGCTCCAAGTGAAGTCTTCCAACGGTCCAAGCCCGTTTGAAATCCTTTCGAGGTTGTACCTGGCCATGAGCTGGTGATGGACGAAGTAATAGATATCACCACGAAAATCTTTGGGCACATTGTACTCCTTGGTATTCATCCAGAAGGGGAACATCATGCGGAAGTAGTAGTAATATGAGTTGAGACCAGCATCGTTCATGAAGTAACTCAGTCTGTTCTCTGATTCCGATATTGGGCTGATCGACATGTCCGTGAAGTTGGAGTAAAGATGATAAGTCTCAATTGAATCCATGTCATTTCTGCCCATGGCTGGGTGACGTCCAAGATTATTTACACCGCGAGTCATTATAATACGTTGAGCATCACGAATCAGCTGTTGAGAAAATATTATTTTGCCTTTCGTAAAAATAGTATAGTTTTGTTAGTCTATTTAATTGCATTGCTGTGTGCATCAAGTACAATAATAATGTTGTCTATGAAGGAACCATTGACTTGGATAAAAAATGTAAATTCAATAATGACCGTGAAACAAGATTATTCCAAAGATTCATAATTAAACTGTACCTTTGAGTCGAAGAATAGATTGGGGTAGAGCTCATACACGGCTGGAAGTCGGATGAATCTAGTATCATCTCGATAAATGACAGCAGTAGTGAAGGCCGTAATGAACATGCCAGGGTTCATGTGCAGACGAGCCCAGCAAGAGGTCTTGTAGAAAGTGGTGAAGTCCTTGGCGAAGTAGAACAGACGGTACAAAATCATCACTTCCTCGCGTTGCTGCTGTTCATAGTAAGTGAACAAAGCATCTTTCTGGAGCATTCCCAACCTCCATCTCGTCAAGAAGTTCAACACTACATCCTAAAATATGATTATAAGTAAACAGAAAATCCTTCAGTCCATGTACAGTAACAACACCAATCAGTAAATGAAGTTATTTGCACACTAAATGAAGTATACGTAAAGTAATATTAACGCAACTGCTGTGTGAAAAAATTGAAAGACGCGTGTGGACTAACGCACTAGTCGGATACAATATTACATGATCTGGAGGCTCGTTTTAAGACTCTATAAAAAACGCACTAGTGCGTAAAATGGCGTTCACGCATCGAGTAACATACAATAATATTCTTCAATTTTTCCTATTGAAATAAATGCGTAAAGATCGTACTCGGTTAGTGTAGCGATCGATGTTGCTCATGATGTCATAGTTGCGTCCAATTTCAAAGTACTCGGCGTCGGGCAAGACGTTGTTGTTCACGTACATGAGCAGATCGAACACCTTTTTCTGTCTGTTGAGCATCTCCATGTCGGCGGGCTTGGCGGCGTAATTGATGGAGTTGGCAGCCGTCATGGCCACTGCCACCACGGCTAGCACAAGACACTTGCACAGAATCATGTTTGTCAGCTGCGGACGAACCGGATCGTTTGTCGCTATTGTCCGGTTAACCGGGCGCTTATATACTTTGAAGTTAGGCGATAACTGGTAAAATCTACTGACCCCCCCGACCTGCATTTCACACATCGGAGACTCCGAACAAAAATGAAGATTGAAGTTATTCGAAAACTCACACACGTCGTTTATGCACACGTTTGCACTGTATCTTCATCGGTATCTTTCATTCTCCGCATATACTTGCTCGATATAATATTTCAAATATACTATTTCAAATATATCACCTTCTTGATTTCGATAGATATATACTCTTTGAATTCCTCATAGTGAAAATCTTACTATAAACTTCAGTGAAACATTTTCTACTGTGCTAACAGTGGATTATTCACTGTACTACAGTGAAATTTCACTGTACCTTCTGTTAATTTAGACTGTAACTACAGTCATTCAAACGATAAATATAAAAAAACCGATTTTCACTGTTACAGTGACACAAGTTACAGTGAATTTTCACTGTAATACAGTTAGCAACATTTGACTGAGACTCACAGTGAATATTCACTGAAGTACAGTGAGTTTTTAAAGTAAGAAATTTAGCGAGCAGATGCATCTCGCAAGGTAAACAAATTACTTTGCGCAAACATTTCGATCACAGGTTTTCGGACAACTATTTATACCTCCGCGAGCTATGTTAACATCATGATCGCTTTGTCTTTACTATACATCCGAAAAATTCTCCAAAATTTCAATTTTATTCTATCGAAAAATGAATAACAATTTCATGATCATTCATACATCGTTCTCGATTCAAGCATACACATACACCTTTATTCAGTCTCAATTGAAATTGGGAGTGAACCTATGATAAGACGTACTGTGAATCTACAATTATGTGATGGTGGTCAATGGTCTATTGATTTTATCAAACAATTTTGATTGGGTCATAAAATGAGAGACCTAAAGTTATTGATATGATTATTTTTTTGAAGAAATAAACATTTGAAGACAATAGGTGAAAGAAGTTGGAGGGAATAAAATCTGTATGAAACCGGATTGGTTACCATGGTAATATTCCAGTTAAGTCCGGATTAAAAACCAATTTTATCTGGACGTTTCGGACGTTCAAGCACATTAATAAAATGTTTGTCTCAGGAATTGCATATGGCATCGATAAGCTTCATTATGCATTTTTCATATCGAAAGTTAATAGTTATAATCACTTGACATTGATAATTTTATTATGAATTCCAAAAGATCATTCTTTTCAAATAAAACGTAGTGATTATTAATATTCAGCCAATCAGTTTCTTTCTAACGTTTTAAATTATTTCTAGAGGTAGTAAGAAGCTTTTCGATATTTATCGTTGTTTTTCAGTAATAATTCGCAATAAATAGTTCCAAAACATTTGTTCTGTTTTTTCTTGAAATGATCAACTTTGTATTATCTTTGACTTCATTGAAGTTCATTCTTCAAGAAACCAGAATCGATACAGCTTTTCAAAAATGTTTATTATAACGTGTTCATTCGTTTCAGTTATGCAGATAATATTTTTTCATATTTTCCATAATTTCCGATTAGATAAGTCGATCTAATATCAGAGTGACCAAATTAAAAGCTTATTGAAAAAGCTTGAATTACTTTTGTGTAGAATATTGCTTCACCTTTTAAGTTAATTCAAGCTTCCTCAAGAGTAGTAAAAGCTCACTCTGTTTGAAAGACCTGATCTTTGCTCAATTATTTTGGTTAAATTTTTAATATTGTTTGTACGATCCTTTTCTTACATTAACCAACAAGAGAACATTTTTTAAAATTCAATTACATGATATTCCAAAAAGTGAAATACGCACTTTTTCATAATAATTGCATCCTCGAAAAAGGTAGCCTCATGTATATGAGTACCTTTTTAGTGTAAAATAAAGGTTGAATGAAAACTAGAGTCAACCTTTTTAATTTTTTCTATGAGTCATTTATAATTGTTTATTCTATAATCTGAAAAATTCAGACAAATTCAATTGATTGACATTCTTTTAATTACGGTCTGTCAAATTTATTCTTATTCATCTGCGGAATACTTATGATTTTTCACAAAATTTCATAACCAATGATACTTGCAAGTGTGCTCTGTATACCGAGATCGTTTTCGTAAGTGCAAATCTTGGAACTGGCTTATCAGCAAAGTAGAGCCAGAGATATGTGGCCGTTTTAGCTGTAAAACCTGTTTCAAGTCATCAACTCCTCGCGTTCTCAAGGGATAAACTTACCTTGAATCTTCAAAATGATTCTCATAACAAAATTAGCTGTCACTCTAGCTCTAAAGGCTCACCTTATTGTAAATTAAAAGCAATTATTTTATTCTTGTAAGTTTGCATTTTCATATTTTCTCATTCCATTCAGCACGCGATTGTGCCCTTTACAGCAATATAGTAGTATAAAATACAGTAATCAAATACGTATCGAAAAATGTTAACTTGTACACCATATACTTGCACAAATACCTGCACTCGTATTGAGTAAATTTGCTCGCGATTATGGTCAGTTTGGGATTCATTTAATCAAAATTTCACAACATCATCCCATGATGAGAGAGTGCGAATTTATACATTGTAGCTACACAACTTGTTCATAAATCATGCCTATCAAATAGCTGAAATCACTACTCCATAGTTTTGATGCAAGCCAGTGATTCTAAAATGAACTGAATGGTAAAGAATCATTGAATGACTCATGGCTACAACCATAATTACGACCACCTTACAACTTATTAAAAGCGCTATTTGTGCTTGTTAACAAAGGGGAAACATGTCCATTGAAATATATTGCGATTGAAGGTATCAGTTGTTTTAATCTTGCAAATACGGCTTTCAATAATATAAACCGAACAAAACTTGAGATATTTTGGTTTGTAATTGACAGATACAAGGTAAACACAATGACATGAATTTCTTTTGTAATTGTTAAGAATTCTGAAATAATACTTAAGAATTACCCAAACATTAGACGAGTTTCTTATTGATCGAAATTTAGTTCAGGATGTTAAAATCTCATTATCTAGGTATAAAAATGAAGTTTCTTTGTGGAAGTGAAGTGGGCTGAAGTGGGTGAAAGTGCAGTCGGTAGCATATTTTGAATCGTGATGATCTTCAAAAGCGTTGCTAATACATAATATTCCCATATTATTCCTGTAAAAGTTTTGATTTTTCGAGCAAAATTGTTCCTTGCATATTGGTTTATAAGCACGTAATCAATAGTGTTGCATATTCTTATATGCAAGAATCGTTTCTAGAATCATTTAATATTGATGAATGAGTATCAGTTAAGAAATTCTAAGAAATTCATTTCAAATTTTCTAAATCAATTATCAAGATCGACTCTGAGAAACTTTTTCTTATCATGAATTCAAATAATTGAAAGTATTTTTTTCTTTTTTCGAAAAAAAGCCTGAGGTCATGGGATCGAGGTAAAGGATATCTATACATATTTTAGTATGTATAAGACTTTATAACAAGATGTTAAGTTTAAATTTTCTTTTTATTGAAAATGTTTGTATTCCAAAAGAATTCCTGTTGAAGGAATACTCAAGGAATGGTTTTAAATTAATTCAATAAAAAATACTTATAACTAGGTTTCGTCAGTACTCTTGCTCTCTTTGTAAAGTAAAAGCGCAGCGCAGTAGTAGTTGGTTGAATCGGACGCGCGCTTCAAGCGCTCGCTTTACTCGGTATAGCTTCTAATATTGACGGTTGTAGTTGTATTTCTGTTCGTAGTCCTTGAGATGGTAGATGAAGACATCCTTGAAGTAGAGGTTATCTAGCTTGAAGAACCATGGGTACATGGGTCGGTCGAGTGGGAAGCCGAATGATTTTCCGTAGTATTTGAAGTAGTTGAAGATGGGCATGTCGACGACCTTGGCTTCTTCGTACGGGCCGATGTAGAAGAACATCTTGAATTTCATGCCGTCAACTGAACCCTTGGGCAGCATCAAGTGGTCGGGCATACCACCCATCTTGGTGTTGTATTGGAATGCCTCGTTGCCTTCGATGGCCTTCAAGATTTGCTTGTAGTACTTGTCTCCGGTGAGGTATCCGTAGTTGAAGAAGTTGGACTCGCTGCTGTGGTGGTCGAAGTTGTTGATTCCAGATTTCACTGTTGACCAAAGAAATATGATTTGAGTAAGGGAACTTCAAACGACTCATTGGGTTTTAATGGTAGTAGCAAGCAAAAACTTACGGTTGAGCTCGAACTCGTCAAGCATGAAGAAGTATTGGTAGTAGTTGAGGAGGTAAGAGTAGTCGTCGTATTTGTCTCCTTCGATGGCTGGTCCCAAGAAGATGCGCATAACCGCCTTGGTGTCTTTGTCGCTGTTGATGGCGAATTTGTAGGTGAAAGGTTTGTAGTTGAGGTAGTACTGCCACGCCTTGATGCTGAAGGATTTGCCCTCCTTGTAGCTGTCGACCGCGACTGCGTTGTTGATGAAGTACTCTCGCGAGTCGAAGTACGTAACGAGCTTATCAACGTCAACGTTTTCGAATCTCACTCCTGGGAATTCCAATTCAGTTTTGGAGTATTTGGTAAGGGAAGACTTGTATCTGCGTGTAAACAAGAGACAATGTGTTAAATCCATCAAATTTACGATGTTCGAATGGCTGTTGATGACTTACTTCATGAAGAACCACATGATCTTGTCGTACAATCTGTAGAAGGCAGGGTCCCTCATGCTGGTGGAGAAGTATTCGAGCGAGCTGGGGACGTAGTAGTCCTTGCACTTGCAGTCGAAGTTCATGCCGAGGATGTCACGGGCGAGGACATCGTAGGCACCGTAGTATTTGAGGTTGTATGAGTCGCAGTTACCCTCGATCAGATTACCCAAGTAGTTCAGACCCTCTGGAGTGTAGAGGCTCATTTGTTTGCCCATGTCGTCGTAGAAGAAGCCAGAGTCGATCGCTTCCAAGATGCGTGTTTCCAGTTTCTTGATGTACTGAAGCACAATGATTCGTTAGTATAGAGACGGTTTTGGAGTTTGGGAGTTTGAGGATAACAAGGCACACTCACCTCGAGGTATTTGTACTTGTAGCTGGGGATCATGTTCCACCAGTCACGCTTGGGTTGGGCGATGCCGTTCGAGTATGTGATGTCGGAGTAGTAGCCGGGCAGGCTCATCTTGTCCCACGAGAACTCTTGGATCTCACCAAGTCCGTTGGAGATTCTTTCGAGGTAGTACCTGGACATGAGCTGCTTGTGGAAGAAGTAGTAGATGTCACCACGGAAGTTCTTGGGCAGGTTGTACTCCTTGAGGTCCATCCAGAATGGGTAGGCCATACGGAAGTAGTAGTAGTAGGCGTTGAGGCCGACGTCTTCCATGAAGTAGTTGAGTTTGTAGTCCTGGGTGTAGGCGGGGTTGTAGCACACATCGGTGTAGTTGGAGTAGACGTAGTAGGTCTCAACGCTGTCCATGCTGTCGGCGTGCTTCATCATGCCCATGTCGTATTTGTTGTAGCCGTAGCCGCGGCTCATCTTCATGAGGTGCGCGTCGCGGATCAACTTCGAGTCGAAGAACATGCTCGGGTAGATCTCGTAGATGGCCGGCAGCTTGATGAACTTTGTGTCGCTACGGTAGATGACCGCGCTGGTGAAAGCCGCGACGAACATGCCGGGGTTCATGTGCAGACGAGCCCAGCAAGCGGTCTTGTAGAAAGTGGTGAAGTCCTTGGCGAAGTAGAACAGACGGTACAACATGATCATCTCGTCGCGGTGCTGTTGGTGGTAGTAGGTGAACAGGGCATTCTTGCTCAGCATACCAGCTTTGTACATGTACAGGAACTCTTGGACTGCTTCCTGCGTACAAATTCAAAAATCGATTTTGTCCCCGGTTTCAGATGTGTGCACTCACTAAAATCTTTGCAGTGAAAAACCATCGTGTGAAAGTGGATGAATCGTGATACTACAAAGTAACATTTTTACTTTCGTACAACTCAATATAGTTCCATTCAATATACCGTGGTTTTTGATGCACAAAGAATTCGAGAGAACATGATATAGATAGAGTATACGGATATATATGTACCTTGTTGGTGTAGTAGTCCATGTTACTGGCGATGTCGTAGCTGCGGCCGATTTCGAAGTACTCGGCGTCGGTGAGGACGTTCTGGTCGACGTACATGAGCAGGTCGTACATCTTCTTCGACTTGTGCAGCCACTCCATGTCGGCGGTCTTGGTGTACATGTAGTGTTGGGCTGGGTACTGGCCGACTGGGTACTGGCCAACCTGGTACGAGCTGGAGGCCGCGACGGCGACCAGCAGGGCGCTGAGCAACATGCAGCACCGCATCTTGATGCTATGAGTCAGAGCTGATATACAACCCCACTCTACCACAAGACTAAGTCGCTCTGCCTTGGATGAAGGCAGAGAATGGATACAAACACTGCGTCGCCCGCGGCTTTTATACCCACGAAAATTCGTCGGCTAAGCACTGATTAGCCCAGCTGCCCCACCGACCTCTGACCTCCGCCGCGCGCATCGAGCCTCAAATCTGACTCGACACCTCGTCGCGCCGCCCGCGCCCACCCAACGCCTCGATACTTACACGATTCCTCTACTTCTTCATTATTCACTTCACACCATAGACACACTCACACACGCACATATACATATATAAACTAGCATCAAACTAGTCAATGTGATGCGAAAATCAGCATTTCACTTAATATTTGACTTATCCAGCTCGATATTGATTCTTTCGATTCAACACTTTGCCAATAGTGTTGGGACATTTACGTAAGATAAATCTATGCCGATCATGCTATTGTTTTTTCATATTCAGATTCTTTTGCAGGCATCTTTTCCAAGTTCAAGTATAGATTCAAAAAGTCAAACAAAAAGGAATCATTGTCATAGCCAATGCGTAACGCACCTGCAGTACATTTTCCTGTCTAAGCTACTCACTGCAATTTATTAGTAAGTAGAAATTTAGATATCCTCGTTACAGTTAATATGAAGTATTCATTGCCGTGGTACACACACAATATATCTTCAACAAAATATTGGAGATAAAATAATTTTGGCATAATTTGAGCTACTTTGATTTTTCCAAGTTACAACTAATGGACTAATAACTTTTTTTGACAACTATTTTTAAAACTAAAAAACTAAATTAAATTGTTAGATGTACTAATCAAATCAGAACGTTTCTACGGTCGGAATATAATGTATTTCGTAATGAATGCTTGACGGGTACCTTATGCTCCGGGCTGTTTTCAATACGTACGAGAGATGTAACAAGCACTATTATTATATGTAACATTACTACTTGCGCGTAAGGTTTTACATGTGAAAAGACAGAAAATAGTGTAAAGTCGTTAAAGTACTATTTATGAGAAATGAAATAGTATGGTTCACTCTCAGAGAATCACTTGCTAACTTGTTTGTAAACTAGGCACATGCAGTTATAGTCTGACACAGCTGGGCAATTTCTACTGAAATATAATATTATTTTCTTTTTTTACAAGCAGTTCACTAGACGATTTTTTTCTGAAATGGGACCTCACTGGTAAGAAAGAGACAGTATAGCTCGAGGCCATCAGTATCTATTGTATTATTAACAATTTTGCAGCGAACAATGTCCAAATAACGAGTGAGAAAGAAAAGAAAAATGTATCTCGTTTACTGGCTAAGATGAAAGTGCATCTTTATATAAATTGAAACGGATGAATTTTCGGAAAAAGCATCATTTCCATTACTTTTTTTGAAGTTCAATATTTATTTGCGGTTTAATAGAAATAAATTATGAAAATTTCTTCCGTCGTTTCGACAAGTCAGATAGTAGCATAACATGAATGAGCTATCTTGATTTTCCCGTCGAAAATTTTGATATTGATCTACGAAGATTTTCCGATGTGAAATTTAAGTTATATCCAATTGAATTACAATTTTATATTGTAATCTGGCGACATTTTTATCATAAATTTTGCATTCTCTAGAAAATTAGATTATGAAATTCATTTTCAACATCTTCAAATTCGATCAGATTCATAAAATCTCATTTTGAACAAAAATTCTTAGCTTGAATAAAATTAACGATCATTATTTGATATTTAACAATATTACACTCTGTTTTTGTAATTCTGTTTAAAATGTGTAAGAAGTTTTAAGATAACATCACATAAGAAAGATGATGATAAATAGTGGTATGAGCGTATGGTTGAGATATTTGATTTTTTTATTATTTTAATGAAGAGATATTGATACAAAAGAAATGTATGGAATTTTATTAACTATTCCCTCATCTGATTAAAAAATGTCAGTGATTCTATATGAAATTTTCTTTTGTTTTCGTTTACAAATCATTATTTTGATATCATAGCGAAAGAATCGATCCAGCGAATGAATAATATTGTGAAATGAAAATTCGGTGGACATATTTCAAGTGCAAAAGAAAATATTTTATATATCATAAATATTTTATCATACGTCGAATCGTTGAATTAACTTTTGTATTTCAATCGTAAAATTCAATTGTGTCTTTTCGCATATATACAGTAGCGCATGTTTGATCTTTCCCAGAGTCAGCAGAGCTAAATAATGCATTCCTATGATACAGTTGGTCATTCTCAGATTTGACTCATCAATGAGTAATAGCAATATTGAGCTATCTTGAAGCATATATAAGCTGAACTTTACGATGGGTAAATAAATTGTATAGGAACGAACGTTGAAAATTGTTATTGAAACATGTTTACAATGAAACATTTTTTCTTCCCATATTCATCACGTTGGCATAAAGTCGAAGAGATGCCAGTACCTCCGGGTACCTCCGGGATGATCATTGCAAAACTTCCCGAGATTCCAGTTCTGAAGTACCTAAATATATATGCTTTCATCTGAAGTCATTCAGTCACCGTTTTGACTTCTCAGATTATTCTGTCTCGATTATTTCCGATTTATGCATGCACGGTATAATTATACGATGAATCATGAATATCTGCGGGAAACCGAATTGTTGAGCTAAATTTCCGTTAGTATACAAGCTATTTGAGTATCCGAAAACTCGTAAAGTTTCGTCGTGATTATCTAAGGTCAACTCTCCTTGCCCGACTCGTTCAGATTCGTGCGTTTTTCCGGAAAATATCTCTCGTAACGATGAAAATTCAAATCCGCTAGGGGATGTCTGTTTGAAGTTGGGAGTGTGCGTGCATATGTCGCGAGATTGGCGGTAAAGATGCGAGCCACGCTCGAATGCTCAATGATTATTCAAGAGGACCAAGGTTAATTTTAATCTATACACAAGCAATGCACGTATGCGAGTTGGAATCGAGTATATACACCGGATCGGCAATAATCCGCCGGATAAAGAGCGAAAAACAAGATAGAGATGCGAGACGATCATCACTTATTGCAGCTCTGGTTTATCCGCATCGCTTGGCCCCGCGGTTGCCTAATTATGCACTAATATTATCTCTCAACTTCAATACACGTATATATCGTATCCGCTAAGCTTCGACAAAAAAATTTTCTTCATTAATAATCAAGCTCGCGAGATTAGCTTATTTGCTGCGTTTTGAGAGAGAAATTTGATTATAAAACAATAATTAACATATTGAAGCACACTTTCGTACTTGTCTGATTCTCATTCGATTTAGAGTATTTGAAAATTATAATCCCTCTGAATAGTTTTTGACGCGACGTTAAAAGATCAGTAATGAATGTGAGGATTTTTCCAATATTTTTCTCGATCTCTTATTTTCTGCAAAACATACTTCACAAAAAGTGACGAGCCTGAAATTGAAGCGAATTTTGATTGGAACTCTGAGAGAGCATGATAAATGCGCACCGACAGCACATACGTATATAAAAATATAGCTGTTGGACCAGTCAGTTTTGTTAGTTCCAGAGAATTTAATTCAACAACGAACGGCAAAGTTTTCGGGATGTTTTCGATTAATTATTTTCAAATATGGATCGAAAAGAATTTTATATTTTGCAAATGTAATCATTATTCATTATTCGTTGAATTATTTAAATCATAATCTTCATTGTTGGCTTTCAGCATCAATTTCCGCGCGATATTTTGAGGCGACATGACATCTTAATGAAAATGTGTACGGGTCGGGATCTCGCGCGAAACAGGTACATTTTCCATATCCTCCATGATTTCAGCTTTGAAAAGAACAATTTCTGCGGTTCTGACACGAGCCTACATCTACTTCAAATCATTCATGTTCTTCAAGTTCAAACAGGTTTTCATTTCGTATATCATCAGCCCACCA
This sequence comes from Aphelinus atriplicis, assembly GCA_020882685.1. Classification (NCBI taxonomy): domain Eukaryota; kingdom Metazoa; phylum Arthropoda; class Insecta; order Hymenoptera; family Aphelinidae; genus Aphelinus; species Aphelinus atriplicis. The sequence continues at coordinate 97,248,466 of CM037073.1, forward strand.
AAACAGGTCCAAACGGCACCTAAAGCCTTTTAAACTAAATTTTTCACCTTTCTAATAGCATTCCAAATTCGTTTCTCGGGTCCAGAATCAATGATTCTGTTCGATTCGTTATCCACCTAACAAGATTTTGTAACATTCATAGATACTGGTAAACGCTCACAATTCACAATGCTGGAATCATAATCGTAAGAACGATAAAATACGTAAGTTTTGTTCTCATTTGTTTGTTTGAAGGATCAAAGATTAATCAAAGGTAAAGTCATACAAAATATCACTTTTTTTTTACTAATGACAGTCAATAACACCGTTGAAAGGTTGAAGCGGATATGACGAAAAAATAATTCAAACAAAACTCCAGTATTTTTTCACTGTTCTAAATTTAGAAATAAATGAACTGTAAACTTATTCCATGAAACGCATCATCATCGTAACAGCCAAAAAATCATGTAATCAGGAGATGACTGAAAAGAATATATGCGTTATGGTGATTTTGAAAGACTACAAAAAGTTTTAGCTTATGCTGGTACCGAGAAGCATAATTAATGCAGAGGAAATTATTGAGAAGATGATGAATTAGATATTTCCATTTTGGTCATAAAGAAATATCGTTTTCTTGACAATTCGACTCGAGTAGAAATCGATGCAGTTGGAAAGTTATACGTTGTCAATAATTGATTTGAACATTTTTTTTAACATTTTTCCATCCGATGCTTTACTAAAGGTTAATTATTCTATGACTTCAATCATGGAAAATTCTAGATTCCAGCAATCATAAAGTTCGCCTTCATCAGAGGCGCTAATCACCAGACTATATTTAATCAAATCAGTGCCATATTTTTAGTTACATTGAATTTTGGGAGTTTATTAATGTAAAAACAAACATATATAGAAAAACAGAGTGACATTAAAATTATATTATGCAAGTGATTATTACCTGCAGATATGTCTAATGATTATAAGTAATAATCAGTTAGTTAAATAACCCTAACTAGGATACTCATTCCAGTGGAATCAATAAAAGACAGAAAAATCTATTCGGAAAAATATCTAATTTAAGAACGTACTTCAGAAATGGAATTATAAATCGTATAAATTGTTTGATGACATTTATTACTGATAATAAAAATCGTCTATCGCTCATTAAATAACTATGAGAAACCATAATACTTACTTTGAAAAGGATTCATTATAAACATTATTGTCATAGAAAAATTATGTAGCAAGGTCCCACAGCTGTTTTAATTTAATATAATCAGTTCTTGTAAGACCATTTAACAGGTTTATTTGGGACAGGTAAACAAATATACATTCTAATGATTGTGAAATAAAAATAAGAATTTATTCATAATATTACAAGAATTTAAAACAAATAATGGAGAAATAAAATGTAAGACGTAACTCCTTGACTTTTATACGTATCCAAAAATGTTCCATTTGGATCAAGGAAATAAGTTCAAATTGTATGACTTTTTTACAGAAGAAAGTTTAAGGGGGTTATACCAAAGGGGTAACATGAATTAGTTTTCGTTGAATCGTTGATGCATTGAAATTTAATACCGGTTAATAATGATATGATAGCTGAATCGCCATGCGAATGTTTTTTTTTTTACAAATTCAACCCAGTATTCACGTTATTTGGGTAATATTCTTCATTTTTTTATAGCTTATGGTTTATGTACTAGAACAATTATAAAAACTCCAGTAATTCTTGTCGGCTGTTATTTCAATTAACGTTAAATTGTCAATGCGCGTCTTAAGTTAATTTGGTTGATAATATGATAGGAACTGTCGCAAATACTTTTGTTCTTGCAGATTGAATCGATCGTTCATGTTTTCTGGCTTATGTTACTCCGTTGGTAAGACTTTGGAGCCCTCTCCCCCCTCCCTTTATAATGCAGTTATCATATAGGAACTAGTGAAAAAAATATATAATTCTTCCAATTCAACTTCAAGTTATATATGTATGCTTTGAACATTTTCAACATAATACTAATACTAAGCAAACTTGTTGAAAAACAATGAAGAATTTAAGATGTAATATAACAAATCCATTCAATATATTTTATTTTTCAACAAAGCTATGAATAAACAAGCAAAAAATTGTCAGATTTAACTATTTGCTATTATTGCATGAGAAATCGAATAAAAATATCACTGCAGTCATAGCATTTCCTGAACATACTATATATTCTTTTCTCAAGCATTTCAAGTCTTCAAATTAACAACTAAGTTCTATCGTGTAAAAATTCATTAAAAAGTATTTCTTTATTGTTATATACTCTATGAACAATGTATAAATACACAAGGGATGCGATGATTATCGAAAAATACAGTAGAGGGAACTTTGACGTTTATGGATGTTTGTACACGAGATTGGCGTTTCTTTGAAAAAAAATTAATTTACAATTTACGGTTTAGCCATTAATCCGAACTGCATATCGAAGCATCATCATCTGATTTCCCGTTTTCTACGTCTACTTGCATTTGGTCTTGATCTGAAGTTTCTTCCCAATTATCATCCGACTCACTCCCAAGTTCAACTTTGCCTATATCTGTCTCATCCTCTGATGAATCTGATGGATAACAAAAATTTAATCAAATAATTGAACATGAGCATTAAACGATTGAGGAAATTTCAGTAAAATTGTTAAGAAATATGAGTTTCTTACCTTGGTCCTGATATACTAATAAGCACTCCTCTGTGACATCTTTTTCTTGTTTTTCCATTCGCTGTGTAATTTGTCCCGTTATGAGTTCTACTCGTCCTTTTAGTCTCGTTATATCTGTTAAAAGCAATTGTTTGGCGTCAATTATATTCAAAATCGGAGCTAATGCGTCATGTATATCGGGATGCTCAATCATCTGGGCTGCATGTGTAGATACCAAAGCTTTCAACCACATTACAGCGATTTGGCACCTGAAAAAAAAAGTCATTATGAGATTTCACAAATATGTAGAGACTAGTAGTCAAATAAGTAGAAAATGTCAAATGAAGTTTATCTCAAGATTTGAAATTAAGAAAGTAATATCTACTCATGTTACATATTCATAATATTATAAAATAATATAGCATGATTTTGTCTGAAAATTCAAAATTTCACTTACGGATAAGTTTTGCCTCTGAGCATACTAGTAAGTTGTCTCAAAAGAGGCACTATTGCTTGCACTGGAAGTCTTGCAACTGTATTCTTTATTACACTCTCTTTCTTAATGTACAATACGTTTGCCAACAGTTTCTTGTCTTCACTATGCAATCCTTGTATTAACAGTTGAGCCATATTTTCCCCTTTCGATATCGTTTTATCTGGAGTACTCGTTTCTGAATTCAAACTTAAATTTTCTAATCTGACTTTGAAAGGGAGTTGTGAACCTGCACCTGATTTACCCCTCTTCATTGCTGATGTACTTGCTTCAGCTCCTAAAAAATTAATCAAAAAAATATAATGGATTTTCATTTGTTAGAAAAGAAGTGTTGAAAATAAATATTTACCAATTGTTAAATATTCAGCTTGTTCGTTAGGATCTTCTAGTTTTACTTTTGTAACAGCTTCTTCTCTTTTTTCTTTAATTTTTCTTATATCTGTCCTTACAAGACATTGTACTTTGTCACAAAAATCAGGAATAACTTTTTCAATCGTCAACCCTAGGAACGAACCATAAGCTAACATCATTTTTCCATCTTCTGTTAATTCTCCAGCTACAATAGGAATTTGTTGCACTGACTCCTTTTGTTTAGAATCAGCGGCTACCATAACATTCAACATTGGCTTTACAGGTTTTGTACTTGTGCCATTCGCTTGATACTTAAAAAGTTGTGAGTGTCCTGATCTGGTTACAGTGAGGGCCCAAATTTGTGCGTCTTTCATAGCTTTGACAGAAAATGATACAGCCTCGTCTGGCAAAGTTAATGTTGCTACTGGTATTTTGTCTTTTTTTGCCTGAAAAATATTGTTCAAAAATCAATATTTAAAACCATAGACATGAGATCCAACATTTTTGAATCCATTGTTAACAAGTAAATTGAAAAAATTAAAAATTCTTACTTCGTTGAGTGACCAAACACTCAAATAATCTTCTCCACTGCCGCTACTGAATAAGTAACTTGTTTCATTTGTTACTTTTACACAACACAAAGCATTTACTTGGCTTGCATGACCAGTAAATGTTCCAATAATTTGTTTTGTTTCTAAATCCCACCATTTTATTGTCCTCTCTCCTGATAAAAGAGATTTTCCACCAGGTAAAATTGCAAGAGATGTTATTTTGCCCTTGCCAGCTTTCCATTTACATTTAACAGTTTTTTCTTGAAGATTCCATTCTACAATTTGTTTGTCTTCTGCTGCAGAGTATAAGCCAGCATCTCGAGACCATGTCAGTGCTGTGATTGTTGAACTATGCCCATTTATTAACTGATCACTAATTGAAGAGGTAGTTACATCATACAGGGTAATGGTTCCATTGGTAGAACCCATGGCTACAATTTCTTTGTGCTCTACATCTTCGCTCACTGACTTTTTCCTGCGTTTCTTCCATGGCGTGGTCTGAAATAATCAAATACAACCTTGTAGAGGTGAGTGAGATAGTAATACATATTTCAAAAATACGATTTTTTAGCGGGTATTCGATTCTGTTCTTAGCTTCATCTAAAAATCAATTTAGCAACTTTGCAATAACAATCTAATTTATTGAATAAAACCGATTAAATAGAAATATTGAAGTGGATCACAATCAATTCCTTGAATATTGTCAAAATGATCAAAGTGTACAATTGGACTTTCAAGTTTTACAGTTCAATAATTGAAGATTAGTTTGGGGGAAAAAGAATCGAGAAACATTGGGAAAGCGCGAAAAGCGGAAAAAAAAATTGGAGCGAGAAAAGTGCTGTTTCCGATTTAAAAACCTAACCTCGAAGAGAGCACGTGAGCGAGGGGGGACACCGGTGCAAACGTCAACGTCGACGCGCGAGCCAAGTCGACACCCGGGGGGCTGTTACCCCCGAAGAATCGACAGGAACGAGCCGCGAGTTAAAATCTTGGCCAGGTCAACGGGCACTCGAGCGGCCGACGAACGCGGGCGCGGAGTGAAAAAGTTATTGTGCCGCGAGCACATGGCACATACCGAGTGGGTGCCAACGGAGATCCAGCCGAGGACGCTGCAGGGCGAGGACAGGTGCAGATTCGGCACGAATTCCTGCTTCAACCGGGCGGTCGCCGTCTCCCATATCTTCAGCTTGCCGTCCGTTCCACAGAAAGCAAGAAATTGACCATCGTGTGAGAAAACACAGTGGCTCGAGCTCGCCATTCTTCTGCAGTCTCTCTGCAGTGTTGTTTTCCTATACTCTCTGATGGAACGGGTCCGCTCCCGCATGCAGTGTTTCTCTCGAACGAGTCGCGCGCGAGGCGGCCCACGGAATGCGGAATGCCTTCGAACTTCGCTCGCGCGCGCTACCTCTATATACAGTCGCATGTATAATGACGGCGCAGCGGCCCGAATTGGAAAATTTTGAATTCGATTGTGGATGGGCAACTGGACACGTTAAAACACTGTATTTCATTAAAAAGAATAGTTTATTATCTAACTATGCAATTTGTTAAAATACAAAAATTTAAAATTACACATAAGCTCTCTGCCTTGTGGTAAAGACTGCGACCTCATTTTTTACAGCTTAGTTCTCAAATGGGTTATGCCAGTTTTGATAAAAATCAACGCTTCATTTATAGTTAGGCACTTAGGCAAATATGAAAGTGCAAATGAGAATGAATTACTTACAAATTAATTTTCTACCTTATTCTAAGACTTATTTAACACATTCTATAGAGTTAATTTTCAATAAATTCAGTCAGTTTGGGCTAAATCATGTTTGATATTCACTCTACCTTCAAATTATTGAAGCTAAATCTTGTTCAACTTTCTCGTACAACATTCACCCAAGGGTAATTAATTTTGACGATACATTAGAAGTAAGACATGATTGCAGTATTATTTTCCAGTTTCCAAAGTTTTCAACCAATATTTTGGTTGTTTTATAATTAAAGTTTTTCCCTTGCATGCTGCTAAAAGTTATTTATAATAATTTGTTATTTTCAGATCTAATCTATCATGCAATCTGTCATACTTCTAACAACAGTCTAATGTAAAACTTTAGCCAAGTGGCTCTGTAGAATCTTGAGTTGATGTCTTGTCTCATCATCTAAGTGTACATTTTCTGTGAGTGAAGTCTCGTGGAATGGAAGCAAAGATATGACTTGTCCATTCTTCAATGGGACATTGATATTGGCTGTTTTATCATTGACAGTAGTTGATACAAGGAGAGGACTGCCTTGGGTACTGAAAACCATTTCCCCATCCTTGGGCTTCCTTAAGACATTAATAGCAGAGTTCAATTTGATCTTTGGAGTGATAACAAAGCTGTTTGAGGTCTTGCAATTTGGGGTTTTCAACAAATCCTTGTTGAGCTGCGCCTTATTCGGTACGCTAGATTGAGTCAGCTTTGATTTTCTGTCCCGCGACAGGCTACGCATCCTCACTTTTGCTTCTTGAGACACACTTTTGGAGCGTCGCTTGATTTCCTTGGTCATTTTTGAGGCTTGGCTAGTCTGTGACTCACTCTGGTAGCCATCATCTGATGCCGCAGTTACTCTTTTTGGCTTTACACTATTTTGGAGCTTGGCTGAGGTGTTCTTTGAATCTTTGTGTCGTGGAGTCTTTGGAGGGTGATTCTCCTTCTTGGGGCTCTCGTCAGGAGTAAAAAGTTCCCGGAGCGTCATGTTCTGGATTTCCGCAGGGTAACGACTTAGGGTCACTTGCATCGACGTCTCGAACTTCTCTGCCATTCCCTTGAACTCAAGTTCTACTTTTTGTATTTTCAGCTGGACCAATCTGTTGAAATCGCGAACGATTTGTTCACAGCCTGTGCTGTTTCGTTTTGCTTTTCTCTGCTTGGTCCTCGGCATTTTGGATTGTTTATCTCCGAAAACGGCTCCGGCGTTTTTTAATCAGATGATGCCGCCTGTAATGAAACGTCATTTCACATGAAAATTTCACCGCAAAATAAGCATTTATGAATAAATCGTAGCCCTAATGTAATTCTTGATGTATTGAACACACGAAAATCATACTTTTATTTGACAAAATGATGCATTATTTACCTTTGGATCCAGAAAACTTCAGAGAGGAAAATTGGCGGTAATGGCGACAAAACGATCCTCAACACACAACCGACTTTTCAATTCACAGTCGTGGACTTGTAGATGCGGACTCAGACAGGCAACACAATACACGCATTCGATTTCTTAGGCTCATCCTACAACGAGTCAAAATTCAACAATGTATCCTGAAATGAACGAGCGAATGCATTAACGATCACGAAATATAAATATTGAATGTTTAAAAGGATAGTTCACTGTCATAAGAATAATTTATTTGAGATTGGGTGAATGTCTGAGAAATAAATAAAGGTGACTTGACATGATTGTTCTCATTGATCTTTGGAGACTCAGTCTGCAGATCGACGTCAAAGCATGAATGCAAATAAATGATCACAGTATTGCCAACTTATAGAATCAGCAAATGCCAACAGTGCCAATCTTATGTTTACCCTGTAGGTATTATAGGAGTATACCTACTATCTTGACATTCGCTAGATTATTTTCCATAAAAAATGGAAGATTGCTTTTTTATTGCCCAATAACTCAGCGTATGTATTACAAAATGCATGTACTTTTATAATTCAATAAACAACATTTGCTCAGTAACTCAATCAATGAGTGTAAAGTAACCTCAACATATTCTATGAGTCATTTTAAGAAGACCAATACAGAATGGTAAGTTTATTAATAAAATATTGTATTTTGATACTTGATATTATTTAATTCTAACGGAATGTAATCTATTTCATTGATTTATGTATTTGAATATACACAGAAGCGACATAGTTATGAAATATTGAACTAAATAATTTCATGGAGATGAAATAGAATTTTATTAATGTATAATTTATATTCTCTTGCTCAAGACTTTGCCACTCAACGACATACAACTGCCAGAAAAAGTACCTGAGTTGCTGTTGGAGAAGCATACTGATTACCTTCTCAATTATGGAAAGAATAAAAGTGAATATGTATGTTCAGTAGTGTATATCACATAGCTGTAGCAACTTCCGTGTGTGATCTTGTATTTTTTCATTGTGTTTCAGATCATTTGTATGACAGAACATCTTCGTGTTTCTGGAATGTATTGGGGTCTAACTGCGCTTGATTTAATGGGCAAGATAGACCAAACAGAAAAGGAAGAAGTGATTGATTTTATAACAAAGTGTCAGCATGATTGTGGGGGAATCAGTGCAAGTATTGATCATGACCCACACATGCTTCATACACTCAGTGCTATTCAGATTTTGTGCATATATGATTCTGTAGATGCGATTGATATTGAAAAAGTTGTTAAATACATAAAAGAAAGACAGGAACCAAATGGAAGCTTTACTGCTGATATATGGGGTGAAGTGGATACCAGATTTTCATTTTGTGCAATTGCTTCTCTAGCTCTACTTGTGAGTTTACATTTTGATTTATTCTTCATTGTTTACTTCAAAGTACCAAGCTTAAGAGAAATATATTTTCCAGGGTCGTCTGGATGCTATAGATGTTGAAAAAGCTGTTGATTATATTGCAAGTTGCATGAACTTTGATGGTGGATTTGGTTCCAAACCACACTCTGAAAGTCATGCCGGTTTGATTTACTGCTGTGTAGGAGCTTTATCCATAACTGGTTAAGTACATTTAAAGATCATGCAGTATACATAACTCTTCTGGATCTTGTCAGAAAGTCATTGTAGAAATTTTTCTGAAACAGGACATCTACACTTAGTAGATGCAGATACCCTTGGCTGGTGGCTTTGCGAAAGACAATTGCCTTCAGGAGGTCTAAATGGTAGACCAGAAAAACTACCTGATGTATGCTATTCGTGGTGGGTCTTATCCTCACTGACAATCCTAGGGCGACTAAACTGGATTGATAAAGAGAAAATGGTAAGGGCTCGTATAAATTTTTGTAAAAATTCAGTGGATATTGTTCTTTGAAATCTGGTCAGATATAAAATAATTAGCTGTAGAAAGTGGGATTCAGTGGAATTTGAAAGATATAATGATTTGTTTCTTATTATATTTCAGATGAAATTTATACTGTGTTGTCAGGATTCAGAAACTGGTGGCTTCAGTGATCGGCCTGGCGATATGCCTGATCCGTTCCACACTTTGTTTGGCCTCGCTGCAATTTCCATGTTAGGTACTGATGATTCGCTGAAAGAAGTTAATCCAACATTCTGCATGCCAGAATATGTGATTCAACGATTAGGATTGAAACCTGAACGTTTAGATAGGTGATCAGTAATTCCAGTAGAGTATGTAAGATAATATTTTGTAATTTTTAAATTTGCAGTAATAAAGATGATTGTAATAAATAAAAACAGATACAGACAGGGATTTTTCATCTGATTCCTTTTACCTAAATGAATTGTGAAAATGTGTGTTTTCTTTGAAAAAAACAACAACAACAATTAACTAATTTATTGTTTATTAGTATAATAATTGCGAATGGGCTATCAGTAATCATGGTCAATATATGATGGCTGATTGACATTAGACAATGATCATTACCAAATATTCAATACTAAAGTTAGTAACAATTACACGTTAATCACCTGCATTTTGCGCTACCGTCGTTATAGTATATTTTTATGCGTTTATCAGACTCGCTCATATACAGGATAAGTAATAGAAACGCGGCATACAGAAACCCTTTTTTTTTTCCTTTACTCGTATCCATGATAATTTTTCTCGAAGAGTTTCCTTTTCATTTTTCGTAAGGAGACACACACCACGAATTCTTTTTAGAAAATGCTGAGTAACCTCCAGAATGATGACAAATTCATGGACACTGGAAAGTTTATGCATCAACGACGAGAATAATGTTATTGATTATGTGATACACAATACAAAAATTATTGCACAAGCATTTTCTAAAAACTAGATTTGAAATCGTAGTGTTAGAATGTTGTAAGAAATGAATAGATGAGCATACGTATCTCCACCTATAGTTGCGGTTAATGCCCCTAATTAATTATCTCAATTTGAATTGACTATTTCATAAATCACTTTTAAAACTTTTACTAAATTATATTTTCATTTCGTACACATCTATTCTCGTCAGACAATGAAAAAGCATTATTTTCCATTAGTTTTTCAATATATATATATGTGTGTGTATATATATATATATATTTTTATTCATCTATTTATTAATTTATTCATTTTAATTTATTACGGATGTCTCGTGATTTCTCACATTGCTTCCTTACATCGTCGTCTTACAAAGTAATTTCAGCGGTGCCTTCTCTTTCATGCAAATCCATTGTTTCATACTTTTTAAAAACTCTTCCTCGAATATCAGTTTGATTATAAATGTCACTTTCTTCAAATACTTTTTTGCGAGTACTCGCGTACGAGAAATTACACGTTGCGTTAAAAAATGTAATCGTTAAAGAGAAGCAATATTTTCTGATTTGATTTTAGATTTGAAAACCGAGGCATCGTTTGATTATTATACATCCATCAAATAAAATCGCGAGAAACATATTTATAAGAAAGATATATATATATATTGTCTTGAACGAGAGCATAATCATTATAAGCGACTGAGTATAATATTTGAATCGTATGTACAAAAATATCTGTAGAATCAAAGGAAAACGGGGAAATCTTGTCAGAATTCACAAAGCTCACTTTCTCGTATTTGTTATTAAAAAAATAAACACGATCAGGCCTACATGCATGAAAGTATTTTGTAAGACTATACACTTATTTACTCATTTTTTTCCTTTTTTTTTTAACAAAGTGGCGGTACTAAACTAGTTATTGTATTTTTTTCCATACAGCGTTTTCTTTTAAAGGGAAGACACGTGACGTCGCATAAAATTCGAAATTCTCTTTCTTTCTCTCTTTCTCGTACTCTCAAGGGCTTACGCGCGAGCAAACGGTCGCATTCTTTTGAGGAATATGCAAGACACGACGGAACGTTACATACAAGTATATATATAATGTGTATATATATACTCAAGTACAGAAACAATCGTAATACGCGAGATTGTACAAAAATAAAGAAAAGAAAATTCAATTGTGCATGAAGACTTTCGTTGTTCGGACTTGGACAGCGAAGTTCGACGCAGTATGCACACATATTCCTTTCGCACGTACACAGCGTTATAGAATTATTGAATTGCTCATCGCCACCGTTGATTCATTTCTCTTGCTTTCTCTGATGAATTATGCAATTTTTGGCCTCCACCAATCGACCACACCTCGGAATCAAAATATATTTGGATAATTCAAGTAACACACTTTGTTCGTCGAAAAAGAAAAAAAGTCTTTCCAAGGATCTGGAAGAATCTGGAATGAATTTTTTTTCACGATTTACAACTTTGAGAAATTTGCTTTAGTAGAGTTTGCTGGAGTTATTGATATTTACATCGTTCCGTATGGCAGATAGTCGACAATAAATTATTTATCGTAGCGAAGAAAAGATACTAATAGCAATATACGCTAAATCATTGATTTCATCATCAAACTCTTTGATTTCGTCCTAGCGAAATAACGAACATCTTAAATACATTTCCTGTTAATATAATATTTTCCTTCCAAATCACGTTCGATATATCGACGTTCGAACGAGATATAAATACTTTTTTTTATATATTATATTTCGGCTATGTAATTGCGCATACTTTAAATCATATAAAATAGAAAACAAATACAACTCGTCGTCTAGAAGCTCAATAAGTATTTTACAAAGTTTTGCGTGCAGGTACAGATAATGACTGAATCCCAATGAATTTGAAACGAATCATCAAAATTTCGGATACTTTTATACTGCCAATCAGTGAATACAGCGAAGCTGATTCGAATTAACTAAATATATATTTATATGGATTCAAATTATTCGATCGCTGCGCAAGTGTACCGCATAGTGCTCGAATCATCAGTAAAATACTATTATGGCACAATAAAAAACATTCATATATATATATTTATATTTCTCTCAGTATGTATAATAATAAATAGTTACAATAAAATTCGCTCTTAAGTACAAAAAGCTAAAAAGTAATGTATCATATTCAAACACTTTTCGTCGTATATCCGTTTGCAACTGTGTACGCAGTTTGATAAAAACATAATATACTCTATTATGTATATTCGTATATGATATATATGTCTATATATATTTATCCATATATATATATATATATATATATATATATATATACATACATAGAAAAAAAGGGAAGATACATACCGGCTCTTCCCTCCCTTGTAATGTGATGTAATAATTCAACAATACGCATGTCATCAAGTATAATATCATTTTGAATTGTCAACCAGATAACAAAATTTTGTAGATGTAGTGTACGTAAGCGCGGTAATTTCCTCGTGTTTACATACTTATTTCAAATGAAGAATCTTACTCGATGCACGCATACACGCATAGACGTATTGAAGTACTTATATCTGAAGTCGCTATACACGTTTCCTCGTTCATCGTTTGGTTTTGCCATATTGTTGCGTGAGTATATATATATATATATTATAATATATATATATATATATTATATATATATATATATATATATAGTATGGTGTCTCTGTCGCGATACCGTTGGGGGTACAATCTCGGGAGGAACGTTGGACTGTGACAATTGTTAATTTTCAAGCGAGGTGTTTGTGTGTGTGTGAGTTCGGGTAGGTCGTTCGGTTGGTTGCGGTTGCGCGCGGGGGATGATTGTTGGGACGCTGGCCGGGCGAGCGTTGGCGGCAGTGGGGGGTGGGTACCTGCGCGGAGACGGTCGCTTACTTGCCCCGGTAGATCTCGATGATGCGGTCCTGGTCGACGTACTCGAAAATGTGCGGGGCGTCCATGAGGATGCCGATCGTGCCGGCTGTCGTGACTATGAAGAACAGGTACAGCTGCAGCCGGTCGATAACCATCGCCACGTACTTCCAGTCCTCCCGCGTCTTTGTTGCGCAAAACGTCATTGTTACTCGGGTGGGTACGTATTAATCATACGCGTTATGCGATTTCAGTCGCGAAGGGAAAGACTCGCAGGAGTCTCGGAAATAATGTGACTATATACTCGGGACACCGCGGGAAGGATGACGGAGATGAAGAATGAAGGCGAATCGAGGCGACAGCTGAGAAGGAGTATAGCGGAGATAATTGCCAAGGACAAAAGGGAAAGAAAGAATGAGCAGCAATGATATATGTATTATGCGGGAATATACGGGGATGGATGGAGCATAAGAGTATGGAGAGGATAACAGGGTGAATACATTGAGTGGGCATTGACGTTGAATAAAACTATGCCAGTTATCCAGCAGGTTAGTTCTTTGTTAACCAAACAGGTGATATTTGCAGTCATTCGTCAGCTAAGGCTATTTGACTTTCTAGAGGTATCCTTGCAAATTTTATGCGACGATAACTGCATATATATAAGGTAACTGTACCCAATGTGCCCCCCCCTAAGGGTTTTTCGCGAATTTGACTATGATAGACTTCGAATTTTAAAATTTTGTGAACGGCATCTCAAAGCTTAGCTCAATACCTATTAGAAACCATCTTCATAATCATCATTCGACTACTTTAACCTATCGAAAATCGCAATTTAAAAAAAAACGCAAAAAGGCTAAATGCACAAAACGTGTACCCAATTTGGCACAATTTTTTAATCATTAGCTACAGCCTATATAGGCCTACAGGGACGATCCAATTGGCATTGAAATAAACTCTCAATTATGTTCCCAGTGATATTTATACAAAATTTTTAACATACAACTCAAAAATACGCGTCTAAATCATCGTAATATGTCTATACAAATATTCAATGATTTCACTCAATCTTCCCATTTAAAAACGCGTAGAGGGGCACATTGGGTACACTTTTTTTTGATGCGAAAAACAGCAATTTGAGTAGGATAAAAAATAATTTTAGGAAAACTGATGAGACCAATCGAAAGCTGAGATGTTTTTACACAAAAAAGAGTAATTGAGAGATAAAAATTATCGACACCTGATTTTTGAGGTTGAGTGTGAAAAGTGAAATAAGAAAATGGTGAAAAAATGAGTAAGTGAAAGTTCAAAGTGTTGTAGGAGAGTGGTTTTAAGGGCTAAATGGGCGGGGAAGATACCGAAAATTTTCTTTTAATTCCCCCAACATAACCCAAGAGCGACTGATGCTCAGAGAGCACCGGAAATACGAAATCTGACGATTGTGCCAAATTGGGTACAGTGCCAAATTGGGTACAGTTACCTTATACATAATACTTGTGCAAAAACAAGAGAATACCTCCGAGAAATTTGAACGTTAGCTGATGACGGCATATATATTATTTATTTAGGTAACTTCAAACTTTATTTCCAAAAGTTTCAGCGGGATCGGGTCGACCCAAATCCCAAGTAGTTGAAGACAAAAAGAGATGAATTGACAATGAGGGCTGGGAGGAGAGCCTTGAAATATGAAGGGAAAATCTGGAGAGGCAAGCTTGTCATAATGAAAGAATGTGCCAGTGTGAAAAACAGTTGAAAACTACATGAGCGAAAGGTGGAAAAAAATAGAGAGGATTATTTGAACAAATTTGGGTGGTCGTCAAAGTATTATATGGCTAGAAGAAGGTGGTTCAACGTGGAGAGAATTGTAACTAATCGAATACCGCTAAATTCTATGAGGAATCGGTGCCGGAACAGATGAAATACCAACTTATCTAAGAATTAATGAAAAAGTACCAAGAAATTGTTGCTAGAAATCTTGGCAACATTTAGGATAGGATGTGAAGCAAGAGTAAATATATCACTGAACAAAGGATGGAAGAGAAAGAGTCTATGCAGATTATGTGATAAGAAAGTATGAGTTATATTTTCGGGGAGCGTGAAGTATCGGGAAAGACGGATACAACAATGAAAATGTAACTAGAACGCAGAAACGTGGTAAGCTGCAAGCTCTGGGGAATAATATGGTCAAGAGTAAGATTGGAACACGGAGAACCAGTGCAAGAAGAGTAAATTGGGGAGGATTAGGAAGGATTTGTCACTTAACGGGGGGCTTGAGGGGGAATATATATAGGTGTAAGATATAGGCGCGTGTACCTGTATGTAGAGATCCTCATTGCGCAGGTGCTCGGCGATGAACTCGACGGCCTCGGTGGCCTTGGTCGCCTCGGGGCTGAGCAGGATCGAGTCTGAGCTCTCGGAGCCGCGCCGGTCGTTGAGCGCTTCGGAGCCGGGGGGCCCGGCGGCGGACGAGCCGCCCTGCATCTTGCGGTTGATCTTGCAGTTGGGGTGGTGCAGGTCCGACAGCTCCATCACCTCCATCTTGGGCTTGGACGAGAGCGAGCCCTGCAGGTGCTTGGGCAGCTCGGTCGGCGAGCCTGTCGAGTACGTCGACGTCGGCAGCGTCGCGTTCGGGATCTCCATCATCCAGCGCAGCCTCGTCTTTTTCGGCCGGCGCATCAGCAGGATCGCCGGGAGGATTTTCAAAAACACTCTGGCGGAATTTTCACCCGCGACAGGTTGGATTAGATCAGATTTGATCCCGTCAATGTATACATCATGTCACGTGCAATTCACATGGGTTTTTACTGATTAAGAGAGTCGGCACAATCTTTGGGTGACCGATCATGACGAAACTTTGTAAGATGGTTCATGGGTACCATAGTAGCTTATATTTACAACCATAGAGTTTAACATTTTGATTTCCAGGAGATATTCTGGCCATTTTATTCGATTTCATACATTTACAGTATAACTGTATCTGTGACTTTAATCGTTGATAAATCCAACGTGTTTATCAGGATATTTTCGGAAAAACAAAATGTCAGATACTGTAGATTTGAGATTCAAGCTACTAGGTGTCTAAGAACCATCTTCCAAAGTTTCATCGTGATTGGATTCCCAAAGGTTCTGGCCACTCTTAGTCAGTGAATAAAAGCTGATACTACACAATGAAGTTAATGTCGAGATGAGTAGAGACTGAGGTTGAGTTAGCAAATTAAGATGATGATGAATGGTTTAACAAAAAGAGACAAAGGGCGTATGAGTGTGTTAATGAATCAGACACCAGAATTGCCTAAGCTGGCAAACGGGTACTTTAAAAAGTGAAATTTTAATGAGCTGGGTGAAGTGACAGCGTGAACCTCCGCTGATATGACATTCCAAATGTTTGTAGAGCTGATGCAAAGAGAAAAGTAGTTCATACAGGAGAGGATATATATGTACCTGCGAGTCATGGCAGGCATCCGGTGGGTGCGGGGTCCTCGGAAGTTCCAGTTGATTATGATGACGGTGACCAATATACTGACGGTGTTCATGATGAAGGTAAACAGAAGGTATTTGGCTATGAGGGGCAGCACCAGAGACGTCGGCGGCAATATCTTACTAACCAGCAGGAGGAACACGACGAGTGACAGGAGAATACTTATTCCTGAAGTGGTATTAATGTTAAAACTCGAGCTGAAGCTTTTGAGACATGGCGAATGAATAGTGAGCCGGAATAATTACCAAGAGTAACCTTCTCGCCAGCCTCGGCGGGTAGGTAAAACACGAGGACGCAGAGGAATGAGATGAGTACGGTGGGTAGGATCAAATTGACCGTGTAGAACAGGGTCTTGCGCCGGATGATTATGTAGAAGGTTATGTCCGTCTCGGTGGGGAGTTCTTCGTAGACGTTGAGGAAGGCCGGCACGTTGATGATGTCCCAAGTGCCGCTCTTCCAGTAGTCGGACAGGTCGACAAAGTTCTTGTCGTTGTAGAGGGCGAGCGAGACCTGGTCGCCGTTGAAAGTCCACGAGCCGAACTTCATTATGCACGTCTGCTGGTCGAACGGGAAGTACGTCACGTCGATGGTGCACGAGCTCTGGTAGATGGCCGGTGGAACCCACAGCACCTCGCCGTTCGGGTAGATGAGTACGTTGCTCTTGTAGCGCACCTCGTAGTTGCCATCAGCGCTGCAAGTGTCAACAACAACAACAACAATCAATCAATCAATCGATCAATCAAATATCATTTGGCAATATAAGTTGAAGGGAAAGATGTATACTGACTTGTTGAAGAGGACTATGTCGGGCTTCCACACTTTATCGGGTGGCAGCCTCAGCACGGAGATGCCCCCGTAATCCGCCTCGTCCCATTGCAGCTGGTAGTCGGTCCACACGAAACGCAGCCACACGTTCGACTTCATGATCTGGTTCTTCTCATTCTGCGATACACGCGGGCAACGTTGATTATTGTACCGAATGGGAGGGGCAACGGGTAAACAAAAAATCGCGCAGGGAATTCGCGCGCGCGCGCGCGCCCGAGTGAAGTAGGAGCGCGCGAGAGGGGGCGTGGGCACAGAGGAAATAAGAGCTTTGCTGGGGTGCGCGCTGGCGCCCCAGAGAGAGACACACATCAGAGAGAAAGATACTCACGACGTTGATGAGCTGGACAAAGGCCAGGCCGAACTTGACGTTGACGGTGTCGGTCATGTTCTGCACGGGCCTGATGAGCTTGTTGTAGCCGCGGAACAGGTCGCGCACCAGCCTCTCCTCATCCTCCGAGCACAGGCCTATAAACGACGCGTATCAGCATCTTTCGAGCTGGGGGGAAGAAGCGAGGGAAAGAAGCCAAGCGTAGAGAACTCACCTATGCAGAAGACCGCGGAGACGAGAAGATACCTGAGCAGCTCCATGGCCCAGCCGCAGCACTGCTGGCGCTGGAAGGGTGTTGCCCACCACCACCACCACCACCACCACTGGCAGACGTCGCGCGGCGCAGAGCGTGGCGATCGCAGTGCTGCAGAGACAGATGCGACCAGTTGGCCGCTGCGCGCGGCAGACTCGCGGCGGCGGAGGCGGCGGCGGCGCGCGCGCAAACACCCACCCCAGCCCCAGCAGCAGCAGCAGCAGCAGCAGCAGCCCCCCACCCGCGCGCGCGCGAACCATCCCCCACAACGGCCAGCGCTCGGTCCAAATCAATAGGGGCGCGCGCGCACTGCACCGCCGCGCCTATACACCACCGTCCGGCGTGCGCGCAGCATCAGCGCGATTCTCCCGCGCGATATGTGTATATGCAGCACCCCTCGGTGCAGTCTCGCGACCCCTCCCCTCCCCCCACGCACAAAGTCACGGACGCGCCCTTTCGACTTCCCGAACACCCATATCCAACCATTACACTCGATCTAATACCGCTAATTTGGCTTGTTTGTAAATCCAGCCGAGCCCACCGCGTACTCCACCCGTTTCTTTCAACTCAAGTCTCCTTTCTCTGTATTTATACATTTCGAACCATATTAGATTAACTTAACAAGTTAGCACGAGATCATTTTGCACGGATAACACGATCAACAATTATTTATCCCGTCCCTTCTCGACTCCGTGCTTTGGATACGCAATCCTGTATATATCAGCAAGGCTTTTCTGTCTCCAATTGAGAAAACCTTGTGACGAGATTAAAATCCAACTTCCAAATCGCACCGGACGGATCGGCATTCTTGTAATCTACTACTCGATCAATATCGAACCCTACAAATGATGTCGTGTACGTATGTATAGGAGGAATGACCCGGCTTTCCTGAAATTATGCCGATGCAGATGTGAGCCGAGTTCAATTTTCAGTAGCAACCGTTGCTAACGTGTGTTGTGGAAGTTTCTCATTAATGATCATTGGGACTCGACTACTCATGAGGATCGATAAGAATCAATGAGACATTTGTCACAGTGACCGTTGCTACGGGCGAGGCAAAATCAAAGTTGAAATCCGTTTTCTGAATTTCCGATGGCGAAAGAAACACAACCCTCAAAAGTTTTCTTAGCGACTGTTGTTTACTTCCATAGCAACCGTTGTTAAGGTAGGAAATATTAATTGAAGTTGCATTTCTACAAATTTCGACGGCAAAGATTACGAATTCATATAATTGAATCTATCAGCAATGAGGAAGCTGATGTTGTTTGCCAATAAATTGATTATATTCATGGGTTGTATCAATGTTACTGTAAAAGAGTAACAGTGATTTGTTTTCATGGATAAGAATACTCATTGAAAATATATAAAAGATTACGAATCTTCATAATTTTGTTTTCCGTAGCGACTGTTTTTGATATACCTAGCGCCGGTTGGGGGTGAATTCATTGGTGCTGTCATTGAATCATGAATTGTGATATCATCAAACGAACACGTGAAAATCTTGATTCAGCTGTAATTGCTGAAAACAATCTCTTTATTGACTTTTCATATCTAAAAAAAGTGAACTATGTTTTGGGTAGACTCACCAAACATCGAAGAATTTTAAGAGTCTTATTTGATTAATGAAGCCATAACAGTATTATGAATATTCACTCATATGCGTAGTTATAACGCAAGTACTATATAAATCGATAGATTTTATACTTTGTTATGCATAGTCATTTGAGCCAACAGGGAATACAAAATTTGAAACTGAAGATGAGACATGTGTTGAATGTGTTCCTGGTTATTCTACCAATACTCGCAGAAACTTTTGCGGGTGTCCCAGAAGAACGTAAGTATAACATGTTCATTGCATTATATATCGTATGGTTCCCCGAAATTGATACTATTTTCTTATTCATAACAGTAACGTCAATACTTGCCGAATATGCTGGTCTTTTTAGTAAGTACATTCAATAATAATATTGACAGTATGAAATACAGTCATGTATGAGCAAGCAAAACTATTCGCGGATAAACTTCAACTCATCATGTTATTTTCCAGATTTTCCATTGGGAACTTGCGAATATGATGGTCTTATAGTTAGTGCTGTAGCGTGCGAAGGGTTGTGCAAGAGAAATTTTTGGACTTCTGGAGATTGCGAAGGAACAAGTTGTGTGTGTCGAGGTCCCAGACGGTGCGAGTGGAAAGCCTTGTCTATATCTACTAGAAAATGCGATTTAGAATGTCGGCTTCACGGATGGACTGGAGGAAGATGTAAAAGACAAGTATGTCGATGCATCAGGCCAAAGATAAATGTTCATCGACAAGTACTGTAAAATGTGAGAGAATAAATAAAATCTTAGCGAATTATTGAGAAATAATGTCGTTGGATTGACTTGAGAATTGATTTTCATTTTTAATATATAAGGTATAAGTGTATAATCCAAACTTAATGTATAAGAGTTGCGCTGCCCCCAGGTGCCGTTACTCGCTCGAAGGGGGCGTTAGCGCACCCCTGGACTCAATAAGATGCGCTGAATCTCCCAACGCGGCTGGTGGTAAATGGAATATTTAATCAATAACTTAAAAATTATCATTGTGGCGAGAATTTTGTATTTACGTGGCGTATAGTAAAATTATAGATTTTTCAATTTTTGTATTTTGTTTTTCGATCGTAAATCTTATAATAGAAACGGACAACAAATGATGAATTGTATGAAGTAAAACAAAATTACTTTTATCGTAACTTATATGTCAGAGACCTAGAAAATCTAGTATGCTCCGGTTTTTTCGATCAAAGTATCAGACAATATACGGCTTTTTTAATATTTTTCATAATTCTCAAAACTTGTAGCGATTGACGGGTACTTGAGCCTGGCCCGAGCCCGACGGGTCGGGTTTTAACACTTGCATTCCGGAAATTCCGGGAAACTGCACATTCTTACTGGAAGCGTCGCAAAAGCCTCAAGACATGTTTACAGTGTTTACACGTCAGCTGTTTCCGTCATCTTCATGGCATAATTTCCTTAGTGCACGATATATATAGTGATTTTATATACATCCGCCAATTAAAATTACAGAAAATTCATCCGCTATCTTTCACATGAAAAATTATACAATATAATTGACTCTATTTCAAGTAGAATATGTCGAAACATACAGGTCAATTAACCACCGCTTCATGGCCATTATGGTTAAGTGCGTGTTTGTAAATATTCTGATAATTACGTCTCAAAACTTAGACTAGTTTTAATCAGGTGTTCACCGATTCTATGATCCTTGAAGAATATATTTATTTTCCCCAGAATAGATCTGTGTTTTCTCTCTTTTTGTCTACTCTGAGATAAGGATTTTCGTGTTCAGTAGGCCTTATGGAATCTGTTGTCGGTGTCGTAACTATTTTATCTTTCCGATCAGCTCGAGACGCCCCTTCCATATATATACATACTTGCCAGACACGTCAGACGTATAGAAGGCTAGAGCGAGCGATATCGACTGCCTGATTTAACATTCCTATACGGGCACGGCCGACATAGCCCGATTGGAAATTTTGATCGGGCTGCCTGGCCAGATCGCGTGGCCCAGGCCAGGCTGCCTGATCAGGGCGCAGCATGGCAGGGGACGGCGCTTTAGCAAGGGCGCCGCGTGGGCCTGACTTGCCAAAAAATAAGTATGGCATATATCTGGCATAGTGAACTAATGCCAGAGTTATTCCAGACTTAAGTATTGTTCATTCAGAAAATCTCTCATAGAAAGTCTAGCCTAAACAATCAATTAATTATTTCTGTGATTACAATTTTGTATTGTATTTTAACTTGGAGTACCTGACCCTTGACCCGAACGATGTCCAGGTAGTCAGGGTACCCGATGACGGTGTTCCAAGGGTGCGCTCCTGGTATTTTTGGTTGGAGTACCTGACCCTAGACTCGAACGATGTCCAGGTAGTCAGGGTACCCGATGACGGTGTTCCAACGGTGCGCTCCTGGTATTTTTCGTTGGAGGACCTGACCCTTGACCCGAACGATGTCCAGGTAGTCAGGGTACCCGATGAAGGTGTTCCAAGGGTGCGCTCCTGGTATTTTTGGTTGGAGTACCTGACCCTAGACTCGAACGATGTCCAGGTAGTCAGGGTACCCGATGACGGTGTTCCAACGGTGCGCTCCTGGTATTTTTGGTTGGAGTGTCTGACCCTGGACCCGAACGATGTCCAGGTAGTCAGGGTACCCGATGACGGTGTTCCAACGGTGCGCTCCTGGTATTTTTGGTTGGAGTGCCTGACCCTGGACCCGAACGATGTCCAGGTAGTCAGGGTACCTGATGTCGGTTTTCCAACGGTGCGCTACTGGAATTTTCGCTTGAAGCAGCTGACCCTGGACCCGAACGATGTCCAGGTAGTCAGGGTACCCGATGAAGGTGTTCCAAGGGTGCGCTCCTGGTATTTTTCGTTTGAGGACCTGACCCTGGACCCGAACGATGTTCAGGTAGTCAGGGTACCCGATGTAGGTGTTCTGAGGGTGCACTCCTGATATTTTTGTTTCGAAAATCTGACCCTAGACCCAAATAACTCCAGGTAGTTAAGATTAGCTTCAGCTTAAGAAATACCAGAAGCGCATCTTTGGAACAGCGTCATCGGGTACCCTGGCTACCTGGACATCATTCGGATCCAGGGTCGGCTACTCCAACAAAAATCCCAGGAGCGCACCCTCGGAACAGCGTCATCGGATACCCTGACTACCTGGACATCGTTCGGGTCCAGGGTCAGCTGCTGCAAGCGAAAATTCCAGTAGCGCACCTTCGGAACACCGACATCAGGTAGCCTGACTACCTGGACATCGTTCGGGTCCAGGGTCAGCTGCTTCAAGCGAAAATTCCAGTAGCGCACCCTTGGAACACCGTCATCGGGTACCCTGACTACCTGGACATCGTTCGGGACAAGGGTCAGGCACTCCAACCAAAAATACCAGGAGCGCACCCTTGGAACACCGTCATCGGGTACCCTGACTACCTAAACATCGTTCGAGTCTAGGGTCAGGTACTCCAACTAAAAATACCAGGAGCGCACCCTTGGAACACCGTCATCGGGTACCCTGACTACCTGGACATCGTTCGGGTCCAGGGTCAGCTGCTTCAAGCTAAAATTCCAGTAGCGCACCCTTGGAACACCGACATCAGGTACCCTGACTACCTGGACATCGTTCGGGTCTAGGGTTAGGTACTCCAACCAAAAATACCAGGAGCGCACCCTTGGAACGCCGTCATCGGGTACTCTGACTACCTGGACATCGTTCGGGTCTAGGGTCAGGCACTCCAACCAAAAATACCAGGAGCGCACCCTTGGAACACCGTCATCGGGTACCCTGACTACCTGGACATCGTTCGGGTCCAGGGTCAGCTGCTTCAAGCTAAAATTCCAGTAGCGCACCCTTGGAACACCGACATCAGGTACCCTGACTACCTGGACATCGTTCGGGTCCAGGGCCCGCTACTCCAACCAAAAATACCTGGGGCGCACCGTTGGAACACCGTCATCGGGTACCCTGACTACCTGGACATCGTTCGGGGCAAGGGTCAGGTACTCAAAGTTATAATACAATACAAAATTGTAATCACAGGAATAATTAATTGATTGTGTTCGGGATAGAAAATACTCTACAACTGCTGCAGGCAATGATGAACAGCTGACACATATAAACTCGCGCCCCTCGGCTCGCCATGCTCTTGCCAAGTCTGGCCCAGATCACAGCGCCGTCCCCTGCCATGCTGTGCCCATATCAGGCTGATCAGGCACCCTGCCCGGGCCCAAGTTTGCGCCTGATTTCAATTTCCACTCGGGAGGCTCCATAGCTCAGCTGGTTAGAGCGTCGTGCTAATAACGCGAAGGTCGTGAGTTCGATCCTCTCTGGAGCCATTTTTTTTTTTGTAAAAAATCAGTATTCATGAATAATTTTGGCATAAGAGTATTCTATGACATGTACTTATTCTATTCGTGATGGAATTATTGCAAAGCTCTTTAATGTATATGAAGAAAACAATTAGCTTGGAACTTTGCTCAAGTTTTTTCCCACATCTATGAGTATAAATCGATTTTTCTTTGAAATGTTATTATCTCTCTTTGAGCTGTCAAGATTACTGAAACTCTCAAAACTTTGTAAGTTTTCGAAAATAAATCAAATCCACTCATTTTCTTCAGTTACATTAAAATTTATGGATTGTCTGAATCACGAGTAAACATAACACGGAGAGGGAATAGAAAATGAGATTGTTTAACTCTTTAAAGTTAGTGTACTTTTAGGAAATCCTTGAATAACATGAAAAGATAAATCAATTTCCAATTACTTGATTGAAGTATGTTAAATCAATTGTTGTTCTTTATTTTTCATTTTTTGTCGCAAAAAGAAATGAAAGTCTCGTTGCATTCAATATTCTCAGTAGTACAATGAGAAAAATTGAAGTTATCAACCGATTAAATAATTCTATGATGTTGAATTCATTGACTAATGATTTCTGCGAACAAATTGATAAGCGTATTTTATACGTGGCAAGAGACAGCTCGTATGCGCCATCTCTCATCAAACTCACAAGATTTTACTCAAACATGAAAAAATCTTGGTAACAACTGAAAAATGAAGAAAAATAATTATTAGCTGAATGAAAGTACAATACAATATGAATATATCGATCATTGGCTTTATTTACTCAGCTGGTTTATATGTAACAATGGTCTATATGGCAACTGCGCGTTGACAAGTTACAATTTCACACGCGTACGTTACATAAATTGCTTAAAAAAATTGTAATTTTCTCCTTACAAAAGTGATATCATTCACAATTCGCTCTTAAAAATCAACCTGAGTATTTTCAACTTATCCCTTGTCATGTGTACAATATTAATATCTATAGATAAATAAAAAAGGAAAGACGAATTCACAGTTAGAAGCTAAAGTAATATCATTCTCTTTAAAACGTCACCAGTAACATTACTTTGTTCAGTCTTGCAATGCGCACTTAATCGGTCTTTGCACAAAAAAGGCCTTGTAAAAATATACGTTACATATACGCTTATATAATACGTATCATCAGATCGTGGTTGAAAGATTTGTCTCCGAGTTACGAAGTAGAAACGCAGTTCTACTCTAGCTTTGGTCCCATTTGCTGTCTTATACATAAACCTTAACAGAATACGCCCGTACGGTTAGCGCGTAACAAACGTTGTATAAAAAAAAACTATACGTATAAAGATATGAAAGTGAGCGAGAGAAAGAGAGTGATTGTCAAAATCGTGCTCTCGCAGCGGTAGAACAATTCAATTTCGAACTAAATTCGATAGCGAGTATTGGAAAAGATCACCCGTTACAAAACTAACGTAGCTATATGCTTGGGAGGCAATCGCTCGGGCATTAAGTATATAATACACTCGTCACTAGGGCACCGCGGACGCGCCCGTCAATGTCATGGGTGAAAGAGGGAGATAGGGATAGAGAGAGAAGATTGTACAATATGTAAAAATAGTGTTCGTTTGATGTGGGCTTGGTCAGACGGTGGTGCACTGGGGCGCTCTTATCTCGAAGCCATCCTCCTTCATGTTCTTGTTGATCTCCTTGACGGCGTGCATGATGCCGTTGCTCTTGGGCGCCAGCTCGGGGAGCTTCTTGCAGCTGGTGTCGTCGTCGGGGTCTGCCGCCGCCGCCGCCGCGGCCGGGCTGCTCTTGCGCGACAGCTTGGGCTTGCGGGGCATGGCGTACCTGAGCTTCTGCCAGAACCACGGGTCGCCCCACTTGAGGTAGGTGTTGGTGGCGAGGTACGACCTGAGCTCGGGCTCGAGCTTCATCGGGTCGACCTGGTTGAGGAGGACGACGATGAGCCTGGTCCGCCGGTCGGCCAGGGCCTGCTTGTGCGCCGCCTGGAACTCGAGCCGGCTCCACACGCTCTCGACGAAGTTGTCCGAGAGGACGATTATCGTGCGGCTCGACTGCTCGACGCTCCTCTCGATCTGCCGGGGGATCCACTCGCCGGCGAGCCAGTCCCGCTCGTGGATGCACAGCTTGTAGGGGCCGCTGCCCGGGCTCTTGTCGTCCTCCAGCCCGGCGACCAGCTGCTTCACCACCAGCTCCTCGTCCTTGTGCGAGTAGCTCACGAACGCGTCGTACAGCTTCGAGTCCGACTCGAGCTTGTCCAGCTCGTCCTCGCTCACCAGCCAGCGGCACCACTTGGTCGAGAACAGCCAGACGCTGAGGCGCTGCCGGTGGCAGAGGCACAGCCCCAGCAGGAGCAGCCCGAGCAGCGAGCCCGCCAGCCCGAGCGCCACCAGCACGAGCAGGGCCACCTGCTCGCCCGCGGGCCCGCCCCGCGACCACCAGCCCCGGCACAGCTCGTCGACCGACAGGCTCGAGAGCCGCTGGCCCGTCGCGGCGCAGCTCACCTCCAGCAGCTCGGGCATCGCCAGCAGGTTCGACTGGACGAACGAGAGCAGCTGCCGGGCCGAGCAGTCGCAGGAGAACGGGTTGCCCGCCAGGCTCAATTTAGAGATGTGCGACGAGTTGGACAGCCTCGTCAGGATTTTAGAGTCTATCGACGTCAGGTTGTTGCCGTCGAGCACCAGCGTCTGCAACAACAATGCAAAACCCTTAAAAACATCCTCTGGGCAATACTCTCGAAATTACATACGGGGCACAATTTAATTCCGGTTGTGCAGTGAAGTCGCGGGGGGATTTGTGCTTCGTGTATTATTGTCAAACTCGCACACGTAGTCCTGGGAGCTTTTGTACTAACCAAAACACGCGGGAGTAAAATTGAAATCGTTTTTTTCTTCAGGGTGAAAACGTTTGAATAGAGGAAATCTTCAGCCTCGATTCTTTTTCCGTAACTAATTAATATGTAACAAAGAAATGCAGACCAAAGGCCATTTTATCTGATACTCTCTCAATCTTATTACGTAGAGTATAAGAAAAAAATAATACGGGGTTTCCCGTTGATTTAATTATTTCAGGGATTTTTTTGCAGACATTCTAAGAATGAAATTATATTTTTTAGACGATTGTGGATGAATCCTTCGAGAGCTGCGATTGATTAGCAGAGTATGAATCGGTTCCCTGGAGAAAAAAAACTCTAAAACTCTGAGCTGTTGCGTTTTCAAATTTCGACCAAATTATCATCGTTCTTTGCCGTGTCGCCGAACTACAAATTTCTACACAGTGCGAAGAAGAACAATTTTTTTTTATACACATCTGGTCATTGACTTTATGGTGAATCTTTTCAACAATCAGAAGTCATATAATTTCATAAGGGCTTGCGAACTGGGTCGTTTATCATATAAAAATATGAATTGGGTTCTCTTTCTCTCTCAATTTGGATTGACTGCAAGCGGGTGCAGTAGAATCGAGAGCATACATGTACGCGGGATATTGTGCGAAAGAAGGTTTACCTTGAGGCTGGGCGAGAGCAGCCTCTCGTCTATGAAGGCTATGTCGTTGTCGGCGAGGTTGAGGCTGGTGAGCTTGTCGTAGCCCTTCTTGTACATGGAGGGCGGCTCGCGCAGGTGGTTGCCGCTGAGGTCGAGCTCGACCCTGGCGACGGCGCGCGCGTCTATCCACTCGGGGGCGCGGCTGAGGTTGCGCTGGGCGCAGTCGAGCAGCAGGGCCTTGTCCTCGGGGCGCAGCCAGCAGGCGCAAGCGTCGCCCAGGGGCGAGCACGGGTCGCCGGGCCGGTGCTGTTCGCTCTCCACCAGGCACTTCAGCGTCTTTGCCCTCAGATCCATCACCTGTCCTCACAAATCGGTGTTTTTATATTTACCCAGCAAAACGATGGACAATTGACCATGAGCAACATTCTCAATTCACCCCAGTAATCCGGTTTTCCAAAATCAAGAATCCTTGAAGTACGACTGATTATACAGTTTCATTGTAACGATCGATTGACGATCTTTAGTAAGTTATTCGTATAGTGTTGGCTTTAGGCGGACAAAGTTTCGGTGGCTAGATACTGTCGCCCTTTCCAAAAGACCCATCACGTGATGAGCGTCATCAAGCTAATGTTACGATAATCATTGCTCAATTTTTCTCAATCATTCTCAACTCTATTTCTTTCACTTCTTCATAATCATACGTTAATAATTTAACAACAATTTGAACTACCGCGAATATACTTTTTTTTGCAAATTGAATCGATTATTAATGCCATTTGAGCGATTTTGTTCATTTCTAGAGCACATAGTTCATGTACACAAATGATTATGAATTGACCGTCATCTGTTGAGACTCAATAATTACTGCCAATCGTCAATTCGCGTCTAAAATTGATTCGTCTAAGGTTGATAATTATATGACAGCTGAATTGCCGCGCGAATACTTTTTTTCTTGCAGAGCCAAGGATCGATTATTGAATTGATTTGGGCAATATCGTTAGATTTTTCATAGGTCATGTTACTCATGTGGAAAAATAGTGGAAAAATAGTTTACCTGGTAGCCACGCATGTAGTCGGGAGTGTCGCAACTCAAGTTGCCCGGCTTGAGGTGGACGTAGTTGTGGACGTAGGGGTGCATGTCGCCGTTGAGGTAGCGCAGCAGCTCGTACACCTCGCAGTCGCAGCGGATCGGGTTGTCGGACATGTCCACCATTACGTTGCGCGGCTCCGTCTGGTTCACCGATATCTGCTCGAGCCGCGACAGGACGATCCGCGATATGTTGTTGTGCCTCAGGTCCACGTTCACCCTGCTCGAGATGAACTGCAGGTCCTCCGTCTGTTCATTTTAGCACAACGTTACAATACAATCACGTGCAATTACGGATCGAATTATCGAAAAAAACGGATATTTATAAAAGCCCATTTTGCACTTCATTCCTTTTTCTCTCGGTCTATCATGTTTCTCGCTCAAGCTTCAACCACGTGTGGCCTTCCCGAACACCTTTTCTCATTATTCATTTCCTTGTTGTTATGATTTTACCTCAATTGTTACTACGACGACGCGTTTTACGCAGCGATAACGTTTACAATGCATTCGTTCTTGAATCTCAGATAGAGTAGTTCCTCAAATAAAACGGAAAAAATACAAAAGTTTTTTGAATGTCGGGACGATTGATATACAGCGTTATAATGGGTGAATGATGGATAGTTAAGCGAGATTCACGAACTGTGCTGATTCAATCACAAGGTCCAAATTGCCAAATTCATTGAATTACCATTCAATTGTGATATGAATGGTTAGAAAATGAATTAATTGGTGCGGACTGTGGTCTGAACCACTATCTCAAGTACATTTTTTGTAGTGCCTTTGAGCTGGAGATCGTAAAAATCGGCAATACAGGATAAAGAGTAAGTGATTCAGTTTCAAAGTGAAACGGTAACAAAAAAGTATTCTGCAAGAAGAAAAAAAAAGGAAAATGTATATAGATGAAACGCGTCAACCGTCAATGATGATTCAGAATGAGCTTTGAGGCTTAAGCCTTTAATTATTCGCATATCTAACATTGGTAACTGTACACAATTTAAACTTGAAGAAATCTAACTAATCGGAAGGAGGTGTAGGCTTATGTCGTGATGGCTCAATCATTTTCTTTTTTTATGCTCAAATTTCGAGGATATAGAAAAAGCCGGTTTCGTGCCTACGAATACGCGCGACCTATCCACATGCATTTCACTATACATATACTGACCAGCGCAATTTTGCCAATCGCAATTTTGCGGGCGGGCGCTTTTATTGCCGCGCGAATCGAGAGCTTAGCTATATAGAACGAGTATAGTTTCGAAGTAGTGGGGGGAGGGGGGAGTAACAAGTGCAGCAGCTCGCGCTGCAGAGGCGTATTAAAAATCAAATGAGCCGCGCGCGCTCGGCAATAAAAGTAAGCGCGCATCCGCTGGGTCATCCACCTCTCCGTCTTAATCTTGAAATGGTAGGTCGGTGCGCGAGTGGAGAGATGTTGCGGAATGAGCGCGATGGCGGCCGGTAAGTCCACGAGGGAGCGTGTAATATATGTGTATATGTGGGGCGCAAGCTGAATTGGTCGGGCGGGCGGCGTGACTCACTTGCAAGTAATTGAACGAGTTGTACTTGAGATCGAGCTCGTGTAGCCTGGTGTTGCTGACGACCCAGTCGCTGTGCATCTCGGTGACGTTGTTGTGCGCGAGGTACAGCTCCTCGAGCGAGTGGCAGTGGTGGAAGGGCGATATGTGGCCGAATATGTCGTACAGCCCGGTGTGCAGGCTCAGCTGGTTGTTGGCGAACTTGGCCACCCTCAGGTTGCCCAGCGAGCCGAACGCGTCGATGTGGATGAACGACAGGTCGTTGTCCTCCATGTTTAGCATGCGCAGCGACTCCAGACCCACCAGCATCTTACTGTGGGTACATTTTTGTTTTTCATTCAATTATCAACGTTGCCCAAGTGCCCCGCGATATACAAGTGGCGAGCAGTAGTTTAATACATAGATTTCTCAAATGTATTTAAATCGATATTTTGTTACGTTTCGTTCCGTGCAAACGTAACAGGAATTTCATATTTATTTTCCGTACTAGACTGCACGAAACGAAATTATTACTTTGATTTCAAATGCATGTATTAGAATATATATATATATTCATTTCAAATAGAAGAACTTGAAAATACAAATATTTTATTTCATATGTATTTGTAATAAGGCCTCAATTCATCTAAAGTCTAGAATTCGCATTTTATTCAAGTATTAGGGCAAATCGTAATATATGGATATGAGCACAAGTAGTTGCGATGACTTACTCGTTGATGGATGTGAGGTGATTCCTGGAGAGATCGAGCCGGGTGAGCTTGGTGGTGTTCTCGAAGACGCGGTCGGGCAGGTGGTTGAGGTCGTTGAAGGACAAGCTCAGCACGTACAGCTCGGTCGTGTCGTGGAATATTTTCGGGGGCAGGCTCTGCAGGTAGTTCCTGTCGATCGTGAGGTTCCTAAGGCCGGTCGCGCCCCAAAACAGGTCCTCGGGCAGCCTCAGCAGGCCGTTCCGCGTCATCATCACCGACTCGAGGCTGGTCAGGTTGGCGAACAAGCCGCTGGGCAGAACAGTCAGGTTCTGCTGGTTGTGCAGCAGCTTCACCACCCGCAGCGCCGAGTTGTTCCTGAACAGACCCTCCGGCAGCGACGTGAAGTTGTTCGAGCTCAGATTCACCACCTTCAGCTTGCCCAGATCCTGTAACCACGAGCAATACAATCCATCATCAGTTACAGAGCTTAATTCGCTAATCTACGATTCTTCTTTTGATCAATTTTTTGAAATTCGCCGACGAGTTGACTTGCTATTGAACCAAGAAAAGGATGCCATTCGTACCTTGAAAATGTGTGGAGGCAGGGTGTTGAGGGCGTTCTGGTTGAGATCGAGCGAGAGCAGAGTGGTGAGGTTGTCAAAGAGGCCGGGCTGCAGCTGTTTGAAGTCGTTCTTCCACAGGTTGAGCAGCTCGAGGCTGTCGAGATGACGGAAAGTGCCGGGCTCGATGTGGCCCAGCTGGTTGCTGCCGAGCTCGAGGACCCGCAGCTGACCCGCCTTGTCGAAGAAGCCCGGCTCGAGCCGGATGTTGGTGTTGCGCACCTCCAGCAGACGCAGCCCCGTCAGATCTGTCAGAGTCAAGTGCCACGCAGTTGTAGGACAATGATTATTTCCGATAGATATATTGCTTTGACGTTATATGAGAAATCATGAGAAATCATGAGAAAGACGATGTACAAGGATTAATACAACGGGATGTGGAGATGCAACTACAAATTGTTAACTTTAGTGCTTAACTTTTCCGACGAAGCTTCACGCGCAGCTACTCAGCTTCTGCATTTATTTAAATTTACACACATTGTGTAAATATTTATCCACATAATCATAGGAAGTGGAAGCAACTTTCACTGCCACTTTCAAACTTATATACCTTCAAGAGCTACCTCATGAGCTGCAAGTAAAGCTTTGCTGGCGAAAAGTCAATAAAATTGAGATTTTAAGTTTACAACTTAATGTTCTCTATATTCCACTGGATTGGCCATAAAACCTCGTCTTTCTCATGATATTCATGATAAATTAACAAATGTACAGTTGTATTTAGTTCATGGTCAGATCGATAGCTTGATCTAAGAAGGAAACAAATATTTCAATCTCGGGGTGAAGAAAATCATGTTTGTAATTTCTCGACGAAGAAACAATCTAGAGGCAAAGCAAAGCACATTTCTTGAAAAATTGTGATTCCGGAATATTTAAGAATTGATAACAATGTAAGAGTTGTGAATTTTAAGATAAGTATGGATACCAAATATCTATCCGAAATTATATAAATTTTTAGAAAAATTTCATCCAAGGTAAAACACAATGTTTTATGATTGTTCGTGAAAAAAAACGCATTCCTCGAATTTTTATCAATATTATGGATTGTCCAAGAATCCGTATGATAGGCTGGAGATAAATCGAGTACAAATTTGTAACTTGTATAGGGAGATTAGGAAAACCATCGTCGAAAGTGCTTTAGTCGTCGAGAAATTTGGAATGTGCCTCTGTTCTTTGGGAGATTATGAAATGTGCTTTCATTCGCAGGAAGTGTCGAGATGATTCTAAAAATATACTTGTGGGTAGAAAAGAACAGCATCTTACCGGCGATGAGGTCGGCGGTGACATTGGAGAGGTCGTTGTTGGAGAGTATGAGGCTGGAGAGTTGGGGGTAGGGCTTGAGGTCGTGTCTGGTGAGCGTGCCATTGAGCAGGACGAACTTGAGGAGCTGGAGGTCGTGCAGGCCGAGGAGGCTGGCGACCCTGGGCGAGTGGAGCTCCCCGGGTGGGCCGCACGAGCTGAACACGAGGCTGCGCACCGGACCGAGCTGGAGGCTCGAGCCGAGCAGGAACTCGGCCCAGTCGGCCTCGCTACCGGTGCACTCGATCAGCAGCCTCTCCCTGCGCTGGTACGTCAGCTCGAAGGGGCTGCTCACCGAGCCGTTGGCCGAGCAAGTCACCCGGAACTCCCCCGCCGACTCCTCCACGCAGTAGCACTGCCGGTTGTCTGGGCAGACCAGGCCCGCGGCCCAGCCCAGCCCCACCACCAGCCCCAGCCCCACTAGCCTCCACATCTAGCCGCGCCCCTGCAACTGCCACCTGCAACAATTCCAACCCGCCCATTAATATCCAAGCTTTGTTATTATATTTCATATCAGGTTCAAACTTCATTGCATATCCGAATTAATTCGTAGGCTGTAATCATGTGGCTGATAGTCTATCAGCTTTCCTAGGGTTGCATCTTTAGTTGATTCCCAAATATCAATCTAACTTGAAAATCAACTATAAATGCAATCTTCGGGAAACGCATGAATTTATGAATTCGTAATCATGCTACAGGATAGAATGAACTACTTTTGGATATTGTTATTCAAGTTTGATTCGACTGATGGTATTAACTGGGTATAATTTAATTGAATCAATGGTATTGAATCTTTAAAACACGAATGATATATATTATACACCTGAAAGTTTATTCACCGAAGAGTCAAAGTATTCTGTTCGTTTCGTTCATTTCGTATCTTTTAAGTCTGTGCAATTTGAAAGTTTCTTCCACGAAATTTGATTTTTGTACTTATTTGTAACGTAAACTAAAAATTCATCGAGTGTCTGCCTATAAAGATTGAAAGGTATAAAAAAAAGAGGTCCTACCCATCATTTTGGATGGTAAGTTTTTGGACGCGTGATTATGCACATCTATTTTTGCTTTACCAGGCAATATTTGGCATATGTTCGCTCACATATCTTTTGGAACTTTTGGAGGTGGTTTATGTGGTTACCCAAATAAATATAGATAATATTTGTAGTCGCATTCATCAGATACCGCTTTTATCTTCTAGAGATATTCGGCCATGTTTTCTACAAACAATGTATCGCGATATACGTATTGGTTATAACATTTTGGGTATATACATACAGATACATATTATATGCATAGATCACAGTAATGATCGGTTAGTATCGCGGACAAATCGCAATGTCAGCTGACGAATGACTGCACGATGAATATGAGCGAGACGGTTCTTATGGGTTACTCGAATAGCCTATATCTCGGACCATTAAGTATAACTAAAGTTTTGTTTTCGTGAAGATATCGGCTGTCAAAAATGGTGGATTTTAAGGATGAACAGTATATCTGTGTATACAATTAACACTAGATACAGATACACCGTTGATGCATAAAATCGGAAAAATTGACAGAATATCTCGCAGTGGGAAATCAAGTCGTTAGACTTTAGGTCTGTAGATACAAGCTATTCATAATCGGTGGCCCAAAAGCTGTGCAGCAGCCACTGTCCTAATCGGCGGAATCTTGATTAGTGAAATATATTTTGTGAAAACTATGTATAATCAAGTTTTGTAAATTGAACTATCATATTGACTAGCTGAGTGATAACAGCCATCTCACATTTTGCCAGTTCCAATTCGACTCATATTTTTTTATGTAGTTTTTTAATGTTACCCGAACAAATGATGTACTAGCAGTCATTCGTCTTGACATTTCGATTATACCGATCATGATTCGATGCGATTCGTGGCACGCATGTATATAAGCATATATAGGTACGTATGAAATGTCATTAACATATAGAGCAATATGCATTCTGTCGTACATGAAAAGACGACGGGATATTTAGGGGAGCGGGTGGGGGGGGGGGTCGTGCAGCTGGTGAATCCGACTCAACAGATATTCCGCCTATATTTGATAAGCATAAACCACGTGGAAAAGTTCGGCTGAGATGACGGAGCGTCAAATGCGCGAGCAAGCGGTGTGCGAGTATTCGGTTGGACTAAATGAATTAAAAGTTTCGACATCCGGCTGGCTGGTGCGGTGATGCATTGACTGGATGCGTGGGCGCGCACTGGCTGATTTGTATTTTGCCGATATGCATACATGCGTATGCGTAAGTACGCGCAGTTTAAGAAGAATCAAGAGGGCCGGGCGCGAGTCCGCGAGTGTGTAATGGGAGTCGAAGGGATTTCGAATGTGTGCGTGGAGGATCGCGCGCGCGCGCGAGGTTGCCTGACGCGCAGTGAAAGTATATACAGCGGGGCCACTTGCTCGCTCGCGCCCGGCATATCAGACGACAAGTACAATTTACTCGCATCACAAGCGAGGCGAGCGTATGTGTATATAGGTATATATGCGTATACGAGAGGGCAAAATTACCGCTCGCGCGGCTCTCGACTCTGTGCTCGAGCTTCATGTGCCCCTTGTCTCCCCCCCCCCCCTGTCCCCCCGACACCGACTGTCCCCGCTTTTGATTTATAACGCCGCGACTGGGTGACCGCTCGCGCACAAGCTTTCCAAATCACTCGTCGCACGTTCGAACTTTGTCCGCGAGTGATGCTGGTTGTCGGATGGACCAGCTAATAGCTCTCATCTCGACTAGCCTTATTGCTTTCCAAAATATATCAACTGTCAATCATTTTATCCATCAGCAGTAGATGTAAAATAGTAAAAGACTACTATATATTGGTAGAAATTGAACTAACTGATGAAAATGCGGTAAATATTCAACTGAAGAAAGAGTGAAAAGCGTCTGAAATCGGATAAATCGACAGCTGATACTCGCAGTGGCAAATCGAAAAGTTAATTAGCGCACGTGGCTGTAATAAGCTATTATTTGATCACGACACCCATGGAGCATGTCTGCATGTATTTGCAGCGACAAAGTTTCGAATCATGACGGGCTTGCGAGCAGCGGAGTCTCCTACATAGTTAGTAATACGTACTCTGGCTATGTATACTTCACGCACGAACCTAAATAAACCGATCGATCCTTTTAATCGTAAGCCGGTGATACGCGCACACGTGCGCGCGCGCGCGAGTATTTAAAAAAGGGAGGTATGCACAACAAAGATATACGCTCGCACGCGATGGTCATACACACTTTGATGATAATTGCGCGTGAGGTCGCGTCGCGGTGGGGGAGAAAGAGAGAGCCGCGAGAGCCGCGCTACCGAGCTGGTGTGTTTACGTAATCATCGTCACGATCGAGTCAACATACGCGCGCGCGCACACACACATCCGCGTGTTCTCGCGCGGGGAAACCCGCAACCAGAGAGACTCCGTAGCGTTCGGAGATGGTCGCCGGAGTATACTGTAATCATCGCTCACGCTCGCTCGATACGTATATTATACTCACGGGCGTTTTTGGAGGTCCGAGCGATTGATGGCAATCAAGAGTACGAGTGTAGCTGGAGCTGTGTCGCGTCGCGGGCACCGGCTAGATCGGCTTCACCAGCTGCGCCGCCTCGTCGCGCAACCCACAAGCATCCCACCCATATGCGCTTGTGCGGCTGATCGACGCAAACACGCACACACACACACACACACACACACCCACGAACACTGCACTGCACAACCACGCGAAACTTGTATGTACGTATGCGAACTCGCCGGCGGGTGCACCGATGGTTTTGAGCCAGGCGAGCGGTGCCGAGACTGGCGAGCGACTGACACTGACGGGCCCGACTGCTGCTGCTGCACAGAGTGAGCGGAGCTGCGCGCTTACGTCAGCGGCCCCCGTCCTCCCCCTCCACCGCCGCCAACCAGCGTACGCCTATACCTATACGCACGACTCTCTAGCTGATAACGCCTAGTCGACCCCCCCCCCTCCCATAGCCGCTGCTTTTCTCGTCCACTTCCTTTAGTCCCGCCAGAGTGCACGGACAACGAAATATGCAGTGATGCATATACCCGCTCCGCGCTCAAAACCGCCTGTTAAAAATGTCGCTGGAATGTATTGAGCTTGAGTAAAGTAAAGAACAGCCAAATTCCCGACAATCCTAAAAATCCAATTAATCGGAACATGATTTCAGGGTAACTATTATTGGGCTACTTATGCTCATGAATTTATCTAATTTTCATGGATTCTCGAGAAATTGACGAGAACTGAATTCCAATATTCATTTTGTAATTATATGGATGAGTTCGATATATTTTTGCCCCGCACTGTCCGAACGAACTACGTTCACTGCGGGTGTTTTGAAGCTCTTGAAAATAAAAGAAGAACCATTCGAATATCGGAAAAATGTCACAAACATCTTTTTTATTTCGTGAAAGGGTTGTCGCACGTATATTTGTCAAGACAAAATAAAATAAGAAAAAATATAATGAGCAAATATGGCCTTTGTTGATTCAAGTAATTGAGCCTTCCTGAAAAACAAATATTCAATTTAACGCAACACATTGATGAGACTTAATTTGAGTACTTCTTCAGTTTTATACTTGAATTATTTGTAGAATCTTGGAGTCAGCACAATTTATTTCATACTTGTTTCAAAGAATCTTTTTGCAGTTTGGTCTGATTTTATACTAGAATGACAGGCAATAATTAAATACAAGTGGATGCCAATATTTATATTATTTTTATTAGTGATTTCTGTAACATGTAATTACTACAAGTACATACTTTTGCGATATTAGTTGATCAGCTGCGTCTCACAATTACAACAGCTGGACCAACTGTATCCGGTGAAATGTACACCTAACACAACACAGATCGATGGTAAATTGATACAAGACATTCATCTCGGATCTATTGTGTATACATATATACATGTATAACTTTATTTCTAATACATTTACGTTAAATGATCAAAATACAAATCAGCACAGTCTCAAATTAATTGTTACCAACCAAAAGTCGAATTTAATACTCGATTCCATAGGTCCCAATGCCAAATATGCTCAAACGAGTATGTAAAACACGACCAGTTCGTTCGCGTTCGATACTATATATATATTCAAACAAAACGAATGAAACGACGAGTGGAAAGAGCAGGTTTTCATACTCGCGCGCAACGGAATTATGATTTTAAATCGCAAAGTGTGAAACAAGTAGGAACGATGGATTTATTAATCGTTCGCAGCCTCGACACACTAGTTTCCTCACACAATGCACACGAGAAACATGAACAATTTCGAATTCAAATGTATCCATGCAAGATTATAGTGAGAATATAAACCTTGTTTCCGGGATATAATCGTTTCCCGGCTGTAGTATCTACTGTACAATTGGGAATCATAGAGTTTGGAGAGGAAAAATAATCATGTTCGCAACAATTATTGTCGACAGTGGCGTTGTGACTCGTATCACAATATCTCCTGTACTAATCTTGAGCACATGGACAAATCAGCTGATCCAAGACTCGCGGCGACAAGTAAATAATAGATAGATATCGATGATCCTCCAGTCGAGTTTTGAATTTTAATAATTATTCAAAATTCAAGCTCGAAATAGACTGCGGAGGGTCATTGAAACGCCATACAAACATCGCATAAAAGCTTATTAACGATTCCGAGAGTGGATGGAAGGACAAGAGGAATAAATCGAAATGAGCTAATGATCGTGTCTCGGATTTGGGTTTCCCCAGCGCACGCTGTACGCGCGCGGCAACAACCGGCTTTTCAGCCCCGACCGGCAGTCGAAGGAGCATCGGCATGGAAAAGATTATACTCGTAAACACTTCTATCCGATC
Organism: Aphelinus atriplicis; assembly: GCA_020882685.1. Lineage (NCBI taxonomy): Eukaryota > Metazoa > Arthropoda > Insecta > Hymenoptera > Aphelinidae > Aphelinus > Aphelinus atriplicis. Next base: position 97,286,679 of record CM037073.1, read on the forward strand.
AGCGCACAGGTCACACGGTGCAGGTAGATGCGTTTGTCCGCTGAGCTGTTACTCACACTTGTGTGCACAACAATGCAGCTCTGGCGAGTCCTGCAATATACAATATTGGACCTGCCGAAAAAAAAGTACTTGCCTTTTTGTACAAACATTGTCAATGCGAGTGATGAAAAAATTGTTAATATCGATGCGCAGATCTCGCTTCAACTTTCAATTCAATATAATTATTCAAAATTGTTGAAATTGTTAAATAATTTTTTGGACAACTGAACAAAATCCGCGAGAACAATTCCAAGTGTGCGTGTGCGCGAGAGTCAGTTTGAGAAGACAAATGTCCTTTGTCTCTTGGGATCCTTTCTTATACGACGCTCCATTCGACTTGAATTTTTAATTATTCTGACCAAGAGTATTGTGATTTCACATCACGTCGTTTCACGGACGGAGCGTTTCACGTGAAAATCGCGCGCAAGATACAGAGGCTATTCGACTTTTCTAAAACCAAACACACTGCCACTTTTTTTTATGCAAAAAAGTCTCGCGATCTGTCAAGAGAGAAAGAATGGCGTATACTTTGTTTGTTTTTTGTGTTTGCTCCGGGTACGAGACCTGGCCCGTGCATCTGTCGCAGTTACGTACTTTTAATAGGTATGTATGTGTGACTAATGCATATCTCATTCATATTCTAAAGATCCAATACAATTGATTCGATTTAATTATAATCAATTAGTAACATCAGTTAATTCAAACATGAATAACGATATTCAATAAAAATGCAGTACTCTGGCAATGTTAATAGAATCCGCCATATGAATTATATCTCACACAATCGATACTAAAACAAATGTTCTCTCTACTTTCGATTTTCTTCAGAATCTCTTCATAAATCATCCGTACTTCGTCTTTGCGACTTACTAAAATTAATTTTCTTTATAAGTCCTTAGATGTTTTTTTCTAAAAAAAAATAGCTGTTCATATTGTTTTGCACATATCTGTAGTTTTCCATTCAACGAAAATTCGAAATTAATTTATTTCACCGTTTCCGATCTCCTCGAGAATTTTCCTTGATTCAATGTATACCGAGACTCGAATTTCAGAAGATGCTTAGACATATTTTTCGAGGCGATTGGCGAGCGAAGCAAGCATGGAACCAAAATGTATAATAGGACACAGGCTGCTAGTTTCTCCGCGCGTCACATCACGCGCGTTTGCGCGTCTGAGTTGTTTGTCGCGCGCAGAGCAGACAGAGAGGATATACAAAAGTATTATAAGTATATATCGGGTATCGGCTGCGATTGTTGCCGCTGGGCCGCAGAGGATAGCAGTATAGGATAGACGGAGGAGGCGGGGACTCGGCGCGCAGGCACGCAGGTATGTAACGGCACGCGATTAGGATTACCCAGATGCTGTCCACTCGAATCGCTCGTCCCGCTTCTCCAAACGTGTACGCTATGTTTTCTTTTTTTCTCCCGAAAATCACAGCTGGCTTGTCTTTGGTCGCATGTGAGTTGCGAGATGGAAAAAGAGAAATAGTTTGTTACTGTTTAAACTGCCGATATTAAATCGATATGGATTTTGATATTAGATTGATGTTTATTTCACATAAAATGGATCCCAAAATCTGACATCCGTTTAATATCGGAAATATGAATAATAACATCTAAATTGCGGGGTTCAGCTTCGATACAATGAATATTTCCTTTTTTACAAATCACAATAGAATGAAACACCAAGCGCTCAATCGCGCACAAATTGTCTGTTGTTATCCGTTTGGAGAACATTTAAACCATTTTTCGATATTAAATCAATGTAATCAATGTGAAATCGTAACATTGAAATCGATGATCATTTTGATACACTGAGAAAAATCGCCTAAGCGAAAAAATCTACTATACGAAATTATTTATTTCACCGTTTGTTTTTGTCAGAATGAACAATATTATTGTAATATCAACATCTTACATTCCGCTTAATCTATTGAAATGTTTAATGATTATTTTACACATTTGGATCATTGCTTCAGCTACTTATTACATTCCAAACCAAGAAATTCTAAAAATGCAGCCAATTTTCGGTGAGATTATTTTATGTGTACTTTTATGAAGCTGCTCGTATAATCATGCAGAAAAAGACAATTTTCGTAATTTTAAAGTTATACGAAATCATTTGTCTAAATGGACAATAAAATTTAATTGAAGTGAGAGAAAGTGGCAGACAAAGACTGTTTCAACCGCAAAATCTCGAACACCACGAGCAATATTTCCTGTACACTTTCACTCATTTTCAGCTGAACATTCACTATTTTCCGTCAATTATGCAATTTCTACTATTTCAATTTTAGAAGGTATGGTTTGTGTAATTAATTCATTCGCGTAGTTCTAGTTGTTTTTTTTTTGGAATAGTCAATATTCAAAGCTTCGTGATTCAGCCTTCGAAAGGTCGAAATTGATGTACAAAAAATCCAGTTAGCCATGATAAATACATTGTGAGAATTATAATCTTTCCATGTTCCAAATCACCGTATTTCCCCCCTAGAATCCGTTATAACAAATATCCGAAATCGACTAAAACCACATTAACAATCGATGCATACTACTATATCGAAAATATATTCCCGTCGGCGTAGTTTAAACGCGGGGTTGCAAGAGATAGGATGAAAGCCGCGCCTGGTCTGCTCCGAGAGAGCGTTTTCCCCGCGAGTCCCTCGTAAAATTGCAGCCCCGCGTCGACAGAGCGCACGTGGGCTCGCACATGGCGGGCTCTCGCGCGCGCGCAGGTATAATCTGCAGTAAGCGGCGGCGCCTCGTCGACGTCCAGTCCAAAAATCTGCTCAACACGTGTCCCGCAGTCCGTGGAAAAACGCTCCCCAGTGGATATCGGCTTTCCTCCGGCCGCGTTTTTCATTTTTTCCTCTCTCTCACTCCCCTCACGCCCATTACGAGTATTGAACTGAGGGTCTGCGAACGGAGACCATGTGTCCACCCGAGCTCGGCCGCCCGCCCGGCCGCGGACGCGTCTCTTATTTCACCCGAATATCCCGGCAGCGCGTCTGTAAATGCTCGTGAGCTGTATATGTATCGCGTTACGCGTGTTTTCCTCTTTGTTGCGCTTTTCGCGCGCAAGCGAGTATTGTCCCTTTCGAGCGAGGGCGACCGAGTTTTTCTTCCGAATCAATCCACACGCGCCTTTTTTTAGCCTCGCATCCTCCAAATAATCTCAATGACTATTGTATACGAGATCGTTATGCGTTATTACACACGCGAGTAGTGGCCGCAGTTTGAGCCGGGCTCGCTCGAGGCTGTGTAACGAGTGTAAGCCGCGTTGCATTATTTAAATGGGCCCGCGGGCGACTTGCTATGCATACGGCGTCGCAGGACTCGCAGGACGAGCGAAGCTGCTCTCGCATGAGGGCATCTGGCGGGAAACCAGATGCCGCGCGTCCTTCTCAGCTCTCGGAACGCTGAGTACTAAGCGGCACTTTTCCTTTATTCTCACGGGTGGCGGTCGCTCTCTCGCCCGCACCAGCAGAAAAATAAAAAAGAACAGCGCGAGCATCTCGCGCAGGGCTACACGGTAAAGCCGAACAATCGCATCATCTGGCTTGGAAGGAAAAAAAACACTTGGTCTTGTTGCAAATACCCTCCCCTCGCCCGTTTCATTTGCATTTTCCTTTTCTCCCTCTTTCTTTCCGTTTATCCATTTCTCTTCTCGTTTTCTTCGCTTTCCCGGGCTTTTGTGTATGCACTGCGAAAACGATTCTTTGATTCGAGAATGAATCTTTACTCAAATTGAGATGCAGCGAATGCGAGGGAGACCGAAGTATGTAAATTGACACTCGGCGCATTTTGTCGCGCATTGAGTATACAATCGAGTACAATAGTTTTAAGTACTGCGACATTTTTGAAAAATTGTCTTTGGAGTGTACCTCTGTGGTCTCACCGCTCTTAATATGATAAATTTAACAATCGCTCCATCTCGCTTGGGAGTAAAAACACTTGGATTTGTTACAAATAACTCCCATTACATTTGAATGTTCATCTTCTCTCCTTTCTTTCGATTTATTCATTTCTTTTCTCATTTTCTTCACTCAGTCAGTCTTGTATACGTATACATTTATCGATGCGATTGCGCACGCGAGACGCTGTTGACACTGCTGCACGGACGTGCTCCATATGGCACATTCAATTGGGTATGTATTTGTGTATCACTGCGCTTCTGAAACTACCAAGACGACTTTGAGTGCTTGGTCTAAACGAATTAATCTCTCTTATATCAGACCCCGGTATATACGTATATAAACAATCATCTCGTACTTATATAAACAAATATATATTTATAAAATATTAACACAGTGGCACTTGAGAAGCCATGCCATGTTTTATTGGTCGCAACCAACTCAACTCGGCAATTAATTCAAATTTTGTTGCTTTGGCGGGAAAATTAATTTCAATAATAGCCCGATAATCGGCTTAAACATCAAATTAACACACCACAATATTATGAAATTGGCGCAGAGCATTTAGGATTTTTACGAGATCCAATTATAATAAAATAATAAATCTTACGGTCATGTGATCCGTGGCCTGAATACTGTTGGTTGTAATGTTGATAATTATATATTGAGTCTAATGTATTGATTTCCCAGGGATATTCCGTCTATTTATCTGGTTTTATGCATTTACTGCAGTACGTCTATAATTATTGCCTTTCGCATATACTGTTCAAGCTGCTGATCAAAAATGACAATACAAAATATCTCTGGAAAATCAAAGCGTTATATATAAACGATTTGGGTACCCAATGACCATCTTACTAATTTCCATCGTAATTCGTTCCCCAAAAATTGTGCCCACTCCTAGTTAGTATAAAATAATCAAAAATTGGTTGTGAGTTTATCCAGCGAGACTTGTATCCCCATTGTATAATGCTGAGGTTGTAAAAGAGAGACTCGCAATAAATAAATAAATGAAGAAATGTTTAGAAAAGTATGGCTTATCAGCTTTTGTAATTTACGATATGTATACCCGTACATGATGTATAGAATCATAAATTTACAAACGTCTTCAGGAAATCGAATTGTTGGGAAGAGTAGTGCGTTTGAAAAGTTTCGTACAACAAGACAAACCTGCACTTCACTCAGCTTTTTCTTGCTGAAATCTTTTCTTCAAATTGAATATTTTATTTCTTTAATCAAATTGAATTCATCACAATATCGAGTTAAATCGTTTTTGACAACATAACTTCACTTGCTTATCAGTTATATGCGAATCATTGAATATTTAATTAATGATTCGTGAAAACAAAAAATTATGAAAATTTAATTTCTTGGAAAATCTGTTCTATAATGCATTGATAGAGATGCGCCAGCCCCATCACTTGTTTCCATTCCGGAGTGGAAAAAATTGATGGGCGGGGTACGTAGGACGTAAATGAAAATAGACACATTTTTCACTGAATTTAAACTTTTTTCATGCTCTTAGAAAAAACGATGAAAACGCGACGTAAGGCATATTTTTGTCTGACAGGTGGGAAGAAGAGACAAAGAGCTATCTCTCGGCCAGATTATCGAGTCGAAAAAATTCATGCGTGGGTGTGTGGGAACTGAACAAAATTGCCTTTCGTCGAATTATCGTGAAATGTGTATTTCATAAATCAATAATGAATTCCGCGATCTTTGAGCTAAAATAATTTTTCCTGTGATGTAAATGAATATTTCATCAAAGTTACAAGAGGCCTTACACGGAAGACATGAGCAAGCGGTATAGCGAGCGAGTGATTATAGCTACAGCCATATAGGACTAATGGAAGACACGAGCGAGCGGTCGCGAGCGAGTGATTCTGGCAAGTATGTATCATTACATTTGATAGAGATTCAATTGTTATGATCAAATTGTACCGAAATACCCGGGCTCTCGAGGAAATCGTTGATACATGGTTTTGAAACGACGCGACGTGGAATAATCGTTTCCATTGCTCAAGTATCTTCGAATTTGAATAAATGTTTTGAAAAAGCCGAGTAGACGTCGTTTCATAGGAAGAGAGATTTGGAAGTAGCGTGGAGATGAGAAAAAGTATTCCGAGCAGAGGTAAATATATATAAGTATGGGTGTGCGTGTGCGGGTCTCGCGGCCCACACAAACCAGCAGGATCGCGTTTATTTTATTAAACAGCAATATTTGGATTAGCTCGGTTTCCGCTCGACTCTCCCGGGGCAACTGTTTCTCGCCGATATTAGCCAGCAGCCCTTGTCTTGTGTACTGCACCTCGTATATATACAATGTGAATACATACATACATATTGTATATACATACTCATACCACACACACACACACACACACTTGATTCCGACTATATATATATTATACTTACCGATGTTGAACAGCTGCTCAACACTTACAGTAAATCTAACGTATTATTCCGCCTCATTGAGAACATTCTTCTAATTACAGGATTCCCTGCGGATACACTTTGAATTATCAATGATTTTATTTTTAATAATCATTTTTCATCACTGTATCGAGAAGTCCATCATTAAATTTTATTTTTCTACGATAATAGTGATAATAAAACATTCTGTTCGATGCTAGGATAAAAGTTGATTCAAGATGATTCAAGACAAGATTTCAAAATTTGGCTCGGGACTCTTTTAAAACATATTCAATTGGAAGGAACTTTCTGCACTGTATCGTATCTCAATAGGTACTGCAATTGCGGATCGCGGATTCGAAACGACTTGTTTCCGAAAAAAAAGGAATGGCAGTTTTGCAGCTATTTGGTCGATGCGTAAAACGACATTTCACGCTCAAGTGCGTTTCTCAAAGAAAATCACATGAAGATGAAAGTTTCCCGAATTGTTTAAACGAATGTAACATTGTGCTTCTCTATCTTCGATCAAAGGTGAATCAGTAGATTGTGAAGACCTATTTATTCACTCTGACTTTATTCAAAGTTGATTAGATCCCGATTAGTATATGGGTATCCTTAGGCACTGAGGATTTATAATCCTTGCTTTGTTTAGATCGATGTGTTTTGAAACCCCTGTGCAAGAGAAATGTATACGAAACTTTTTGCTATGAGGGTGAGAACGCTGGTTTCTGTCTGTTGAAAACATTCGCATTTTGACTTATTACATAGAGTTATTATGCAATTTTTCTGTGCATTGGATTCATCTGTGTCCAATCACCAATGGGGCCTATTAACAGGTACGTCCACATTTCTAGGAAACTCGAATGAATTGTACCTTAATTAATTGTTTTATCCAACATTTGAGCAGATGATAATTGAATTATTTGTTGGAGAAAAAACATACTTTCATCACGAATATATTTTTTTTTGGCAGCGGTTTACTGCGTCCACACCATTCAAATACAAAACAATCAGTTTAGGTATTTTCCCAAGTGTGTCTGTATTCTCTTCTTTTTTTCTTTATCTAAATCGCGATAAGGATCCAAAATGTTCCGTAAGCCTTATGGAATCTGTTGTCTGTGCCGTAACGCTTTATCTTTCCGACTCGCAGTCCGGGTCGCCCCTTCCATACTTTACTTGCCAACAGCCACGTCAGGCTCCCTGGATTGGGCTACGCGATATTGAATGCCAATGGTAACATTCCTACACGGGTGCCGAACAACACGGCTCCATAGCTCAGCTGGTTAGAGCGTCGTGCTAATAACGCGAAGGTCGTGAGTTCGATCCTCTCTGGAGCCATTCTTTTGCAAAGAAAAATTTACAGTATCATTATTCAGTATACTTATTCAGTTTATCATGAAATTATTGCAAAGCTCTTCAGAGTTTTTAAAGAAACGATGAGCATGGGATTTTACTTAATTTTTTTTTTACGTCTACGAGCACATCTTGATTCTATACATATGCCTTGAGCCAGAATTATTTTAGTGCACTCAATGTTAGCAGGTTGAGTTTGAAGGGAAATATGATTTCGGATAACAGTAGCGTTATCTGAAATAGTCAATTATGTACGATAAAGAAGACGTTTCGAGTGTGTTTACGTGACTCTTCCTGTATATGTAGACTGTTTGACTTGTACGTCGGAGGCAGTAGGACAGAATCGTCGATTGCACGACACGATAATGAGATTCATATAAGGATTTACATGTTGGGTTAGAATGTCGATAGGGAGTCACCCAGAATATGCAGCGCGCGGAGCGGGGGTGAGCTTGCAAGCTCGTCATTTTCGCGCGTGATCTGGTTTACCGACGCCACGCTACAGCGCGGGCAGCTTTCGATTGGCGGAGCGAGCCCGAGATGTCGCCAGGAGTCGCGGATGTCTGACCCGAGGCCCGAGCTGCCCGAGCGATCGAGCCTTGTTGATCGCTCGTGCTGCAGGACTCCTCCACTGGACCCAGACTAGGTCCCAGGCCGGGTCCCGTCCTAGGGTTCAGCCAGGGCTTGGATAGGGCTTGGTTAGGGCTCGGCCGGGGTTCGGCTAGGGCCCCGCGAGGGGGCGAGCCGCCACAGTACAACATTGGTTACATAAGCGAGTCTCGAGGCAGGTGGGTAAGTCGGGTAGCGGGGGGGTGGTGGTGGGCGCCCGCGTGGACGAGGCCATCGGCGATGGGGATCCCCGCGGACACGGCGGAGCCGACTGGTCTTACGTATATATATATGTATGTATGTGGCGCGGCTCGAGCGCGCAATGAGCCGGGCTGGCGTGCGCTTGCGCCTGGCGCAGCTTGGGCCGTGTGTCAGTCGCGCGCGAGTCTCGAGCGGATAGTGCTGCAGAGCCAGTAGTCGGCTGCCGGCTCGAGCGTCTGCTGCTTAAGTGCGAGCAACAGCCAGTGACTGAGCTACGCGAACGAGCCATTGGCACGGCGGCGAGCATGTGAGAAAGAGGAAGAGAGCGAGAGGGTGGGAGAGAGAAAGAAAAATAGAGAGAGCGAGATTGAAAGAGAGAGAGAGAGAGAGAGAGAGAGAGAGAGATTGCGATTGCGAGAAAGAGGAAGGCAGAGAGAGAGAGAGAGAAAGAGAGAGAGAGAGAGAGTGAGAGAGCGTGAGAGCAAGAGGGAGAGAGAGGGAGAGAGAGAGAGAGAGAGAGCGAGTGAGATAGAGGGAGGAAGTACTCGCGACTCGGGACTACTCGCTGCAACTGCCGCCAACGAACGCACCGGTGAGTACATATCAGGGTGCAATTATCCTGCACTGCCAGCACTCGACTGGTCGTGTGCAGGTACACATATACAGTTAAGGGGCCGCGCGCTCGCGACCGCCGCTGGCCGTACATGCGCAGCTATGCAGCTATGCGTATTGATCGGGGCGCGCTGCAAGCTGGGCCAGCTCAGCCATCCGTCCCACACACACGTATACACGTATATATATATATACATATGATTGTATATAAATGTATATACGTATGTACACATATACAGCTATACATATACACGTACATACACAGCCGATTCGAAGCCAGTTGGACTGGTTCATTAGGGCCACCCCCGACCTACCGAGTTGTGTGTCGAGCGCGCGCGCGCATATCGATTCTCCCCAGCTCCTCCTCTTCCTCCTGCTGCTGCCGCCGCCGCCGCCGCCGCCGCCTCCGCTGCTCCCAGCTGAAAAATATACCTGGTCTCGGGCGGGGAGGGGGGGGGGAGGCACGCTAATAATCACCTCTCGCACTTACGTGTCATACTGCATGTAAGGGCCCGCAAGCACAGCCTTAGCTATTATACGAGCCGGGGGCTCGCGGGGCTGCGCGGGGCTCTCGGGCCGCGGCGGCGCTCGGTCGATTAGTGTCAAGTGCAGTCCACCGCACCCTGCGCGCGCCTGCCTGCCTGCCCGCCCGCCCGCTCAACACGTATACATATCGCGCCGACGCCGCGATTCAATTTGTCTTATTGGATTGGCCCCTGCGCGGCTTGCCTACCCCACCTGCCCTCCCGCGAGTACAATTACTTCCACCAGCTGCCACTTTGCTCGGAGCTGCACCGGAATATGCATTTACGTGGGTGTATGTATATATGCATATGTATGTTCACACATGTACCCTACCCTCGGCAGATCAGTTCACTGCGCGCGCGAGTTATAAGTTCTGGTCACAAGTCACAACACACCACGGACAACTCGCGGGGCAAACTCGAAGCGTTCGAGCCGTCTCCCTCTTGCGCTTACTTCGACCCTGCGAGGATCGGCCGGTCGTCTCTACCCGAATGATTACTCACCTACTTTGGGCCACTTGGACCGGCTCGAAAACGCCGCGCCGCCACCGCCGCGTTGTATCGACATCTCTTGCAATTGAAAGCACACGTTTGAAATTAACCGTGGAGAAAAGCATGGCTGAGTTTTGGATGGGCTGAAGGAAACTGAAAATGTGCTCATCTTCGCGGTAGATTCGGAACGTCGTACATTCTAAATCTGAAATAGTAAGGAACAATTTTAATTTGATTTTGTACTAATTCAATCTTATAGAGGATGAAGGCCCGTCCGCCGATATATATACTCCCTTCCCCCGACAGATCACCACCCATCACGATTGACGAACTGACGCTTTCAATACACAAATAAATATACACATGTATCGCTTGGTAGTTATTGAAAAATGCCTGAACGAACCGTTGGAATGTGTAGATTATTATGTATCGACGTGCCAGTTTGACAAAACTGAATGAGACTCGATTAGTGTGTTTATGTGTATGCATTAATTTAGAGTAGACGCGGGGCGATTGCTCGCGCGTATGCATACACAGTACTTTGCACGTAGATTAATTTAGTGCACCTACGTGTGAGTGTGTGTGCGTGTGCGAATGCGAGCGCGTCGTCGCTGATTCGACCAGCTGATGATTCATTGTGCCGCAAAGTAACGTAGCTGCAGGAGCTGGCAAGTGTAAAATTACGCGCGTGTAAGCCCCGCTGCTACGGTGAGTCGTTCGTACGCGCAAAATGTGCGTGTGTGTAAACTTGGTCAAGTCAACAGTGCGGCCGCTCGAACGAGCGAATAAAAGCTCGATCAACGGCCATATCCGATCCGAGCCTCCGGCCGCTGCACATCATACGTAAAGCTCATTTCGATTTTTACCCGTGAGCCACGTGTACAGGTACACAGCGATCGAGTACACACAAGGATAAAGATTCGATTGAGTGGTTCGTCGCGACGCAGGTACATTCCAATGGCTATTCCTCAGCTGCCGTTGCTGCAGAGTTGAAGGATCCTCCGCGGGCTGGTGCGTCCGACCTCGGCCGCGCGATACACACGTAAAAATCATCGATTCGGCCCCCGGCTCTTGCGCGCGCGCGCGCGTCAACTATCGATAACGACTCGCCGACAACTTAATAAATGCCCGCAAATCAGGAGGTCGCGTGCGCGACAGCTCCTCCCCCGTGTGCCCCGGGAGCCCACGTGTACGTATACGTATACGCGCCTCGAGAGGCCACACGCGTAATACACGGGGTCGTTTTCGATTAATCACTGGCGGCGGTGGCACGCGTGATTAATCAACCCAACCACTATGCCGGCCGCCTCTCGTGCGCCCCAGCGTTTTCGTGCGGTTTTTCCTTCGGACGTCAAGGCTCCCCTCGCGCCCACCCTCCCCCATATCGAGTTGGAATCGCTGATTTATTTTTTTTTCTCGGACCGTCACTTCATTGCGTTCGGATGGAATGATTCGGCCGCTGCCGGGAGGGAATAGTCCCGACCACTCCCGCTGCCAGAGTTCACTCTCTTCTTCTCTTTCTCCTTCCTCGGGTGAAAAGCTGCGCGGGGTATGCGCCTCTCGAATCACGCGCGGCTGCCCTTCGTTATCCCCGCGCTCGATTGTTATAAGCGAAGGAATCGTCGGGCTGGAGTGCGCGACTGCAATTTTGGCGGCAACGCGCGCATATACATTGGATTCACGCGTAACGCTCGCGTACGAGCGGGCAAAAGAACGAGTCCTCGCTTGACAAAGGGTACTGCGAGCCTGGCGCGGCCGCATCGGCGGGGAGAGGAGGGCAAAAAAAACAGACAAGAATTCGCATCGTTATATATAAGTGGATCGATACGCGCTACTCAGGAGTATGGCGACGTTCCGCACCGAGCGCGAATGGAATTATTGTACGCGGGATCGGTTATGCCCACTTGCTCCGACTGCAGATTTTGCGATGTTAACCGCGATCGGGATTGATTGTGATAACGCGGGGATTTCGCGTGATCAATCTTGACGAGCTGCCAGTGCAGTTGATTGCATTGTATCGTGTTATTTCCTCAAGCGGGTATAATGATCGTTGATACATTTACTATTCCTCAATTAAATAGTATAGATTTAAATATTTCAAAGAGTAAATTTTAGTATACTTCATACCAACAGTGAATGTTATTTATTACACAGACTAGTAGTTTTCGTTTAATTTCCCATGAAATTCCAGTATTTATCAGTAAAAAACAAATGTTACTATCCAAAACTGCGGGTATTCCATTGATTTTTTTAGAAAACATTCACTTTTATTCTCGCATCAGTCGAGCAATTTTTACTAATAAACAGCAGCTTGCAACCATCAATGTAAAGAGTTATGTATGTTAATTGGCGCGACGATGACCGCATCTGCAAAAAGCCACGGAGTGGGTTTCTTTCATACTGCACGATCTCATCAAACTCAATCCTCGCTCGCGGGACTTTGTCCAAGCCGCGTCTCGTCCACGTCTCGTCAAGCGGCTGAAAAATCTCAAATTTCGCACGCATCCACGATTATTCTCGCCGACGACACAACGTTTCGCGGGAAACACTTCTTGCGAAAGCTACTCGTGTGAATCGGATAGTAGCAGCGGCAGAGGGCGCGTGCACAAACGGCTCCCATCATTTTTTGTCAGCTCGTCACGTGCAAAACTATTTTCTCCGTCTCTTCTATACATTGGCGCGATATAACCCACGCAAAGAATACAAGCGCGTGTCTTCCAATTCTTTGTATATTCGAGCCGCGATTACACGAGGGGGGCGGGCGACACGAGCTACGAAGTCGGTAACCGGAGTGACTCGGACCGCGAGTCGTGATAAAACGACAGCGAAATGGGCATATTACGCTCGCGGACGGCGCGGCCCGAGAGGGCTGAGGTGAGCGCGGGGTGGGAGCGGCGTCGTCGGGGAAAAGGTCAAGCCTCAGGGTCTGCGGTGCGCGGAGCATCGCCCATTCGCCCCGTGTTCGCCCCTGTTCGCCCCTGCGCACCCACCCACCCTACCACACACACACACACACGCCCCAACGCTCACCTATACACTTGTAATTTGCCGATCGCGAGTGCGCCTCCTGCCTCTCCCTTGGCCAGCGCACGACGACGAGAGAGAGAGAGAGAGAGAAGCAATTTCACGGGCGAGCTTGCACCGCTTTGGCGTCGGCAGCCCCCTGTATACATATATACACGCTCACCCGCAAAAACACTGATTCGCACCAACCCAACATAGCGCCACTCGTATATATATATATATATGTGTGTGTGTGTGTGTGTGTGTGTGTGTGTGTGTGTGTGTGGGTGTGTGTGTGTGTGTGTGTATACGTATATAAATCTATCTCGCTGCTCTGACGCGTGCACCAACCATTATACATTGCACTGAGAGAAAAATATTTCAATAATTACTAGATTTTCTATACGGTTTTTAGTACGATATCGTGATGGCTAGGTGATATTACTCAAATTAGTTATCGAAATCGTACTAATCATTTCTGCAGACAAATAATATACGTTATTATATCTACGTGCAAAGTATATTATTGCACATACTTGACTTTGTTTCTAGTCAAATTTATGGTGTTAAATAGTTGAGTCAAGTTGTTGCTCTACAAACGCTCGTCCGATTTTGAAACGGTCGAAATATATTATGATTTATAACTAAGTAACGTCTTATATGCAATTATTGTATAATTAGCTGAAATTATATTAGAGAGCTGATAAAATAATAAACTCTGCAATAATTTACAAGGTAAACGGTGTTATTAAATTTTACTATGCGATAACTGTTAGCTTTACTGGAATCAGAGTAGTTTGACTCGTAACGACTGCGATGTTTCTCTCTACTGTGTTGAAATATTAAACTCTCATGATCGGATTTTTCTCGGCATATGCGAGCTTGCGCAATTTTCAAAACGTCCACATTCTTCTTTTCTTTCGCAAAAAGTTTGCAGGCAAAATGTCAGAGCTGTTATTGCCCGCGAGCGCGTGCGTACATACGAGCCTTTGTCTCAAAAAAGTACTCGCTCAAAAACGCTAAACAAAGTGTATAACCTGAAAAATTAATTTCCCTCGAGCGTACTTCGAAAAACTCGGGCGAATGTTGTCTTTGAATGCATGCCATCACGGCCGATATTCAAGTTTATTCAAGTTTAAACACAAATCGCCCCCCTTCGTTCATTCGCTCTTCGATGTACCGCGGCTGAATGAACGATAAATAACGAGTTGTGCGATTTGTATTGGAAATTTCCCCGCACCCACGAGCAATAATGATTGGTCCTCTTGTATTTATGTATATATTTGCAATGCGACTGATGAAGTTTACCTGAAAACCGGTCATTGGAAAATTTGAAATTCGAAATTTAAAGTAGATTTTTGGAATAGTTTATTCATTCGGGAATAAATTGTTGGATTTATTAAAATGATTTGACCACGTTTGAATCGGTTCCGCGATGTGTGTGTGTGTGTGTGTGTGTGTGTGTGTATGTGACGCGTTATCCTTACACGCAATGCACGAGAGGATGTTCGCTCAGTTAGCAACACGACGGTCACTCGCTATTATAAGCTTATATTATGACGCTTATACTGACCACAGATTAACTGAAAGACTGAAAGTTATGCATATATACGAATGTATAGAAACTGTTCAAATGTTTGTTTTGATCAACGTAACCTCACCTCAATAATCTTCATACCAGTCGTTCTCTTCCTCAATTTACTTCTTCGACAATCCACAGCTTAACAATTTACTTAACATTTGCAAGTACAATGTATTGGAAATACTTTATTTGGAATCGTTATTGTAGTGTTTTCAAACCCTGGAATAACTTGTACTGGTTGCAATTACGCTCCATTCCTTTCTCAGACACTTTTTAGTCAGACCTAAAGAATTAATCGTTGACAATATGGATAGTTCTTTCGACACAACGTTTTCACGATAGCGAAGCCGTATATCGATTCAAACGATGTTCCAGAATAATTGAGGGGCTGCGTGGAATAAGGGCCCTTATTCCACGCAGCCCCTCAATTTATAACAAAATCGAAGACAATGAAAAAAAAGTGAAGTAAAAGAAACTTTCGTGTAATATTGAGTGTTTCCGCGTGTACTACTCGTTAATCTATTATACAATTATAAATTCATTCAGTTTCCCTGTTCTCGATTATTGTCTCACAGATTTTTACAAGAGTTACTAATATTAACAAGAGTTGAACATGACAATAATGACAAAAGTTACCATGAGTAAACGTAAAAGTAAAATCTTCTCAGTCTTTCCCCATCATTTTGGCTAAGAAATTTCGAGCGATCTTTCCCAACTCATTTTTAAATCTGGATCCGTAGGATGAGCTGGGTTGAAAGATCGGATTCGACAAATTTCCTTCTAAAAATATATATGGGTAAACGGATAAAATGTGCTGAGAAACTAACAAAAAATTATAGCACTTAATATGTTCCAATGACCTTGAAAAATCTTCTCAAGAAATTCAGGGGATTTTGAAAAAAAAATGTGTCTCATTCACTCTTTAGCCTCGAAGTGATTTATCAATTGCGAATTGAGGCTGAAAATGCGTGTAAAATGACTAGAACAGCTATACTTAGGCGCAATGCAAGGTGGAAAAATCGGGGGAAATTCCTGAAACTTGGACGAAACCATCCCAACAAAAAAACCAAACTTTCCAACTTTTGATTTCACAGACTACACATATATATTACGATTTCTCCGGAGAGCAGCTGGATATGTGTGTGAGAATGAGAATAGTGATTTGATTATAATCTATAGACGAGGCAGCGAAGTGCACACACAGAGGCGAAAAAAAGTGTCTAAATAGCTGGGCCGAGGAAAGGGGGGAAATAAAAAATGTGAGAATATAGCAGTCGACGGCTCGCGGTGCCCTCGAAAATCGCCGCGGGCTATTGCATAAGCGGCTGCCGAGTCGGTCGGTCGGTCGGTCGGTCGGTCGCGCGGCCAGCCAGCCAGCCAGCCAGCCAGCCAGCCACTCTCGCGCTTCTATTTTAAACGCGAAAATTCGAGTTTGCGAATTAGAATACACTCGTGCGCGAGCGAGCGAATTCCCTCTCGTTGGAGGAGAGCAACGCCGCGCGACCCGTTTAGCATTCAGGGGCTTCGGCTTCAATGTATCGCTGCGCTTATATATATACACACACACTCGAACCCCCGACGACCCCCAATGTATATACATACACGCAAACACATATCTGTGTGCGCGACTCTGCTCCGATCAGCTGTCCCGTTTCATAGACGTTTTATAAAACAAACGCACAATACTCTCGCGCGCTGACCCTTGCGCGGCTAACTTTCTTTTTCCCTGCTTCATCGCGACCATATCGCGCCGTACGTATCCATTTCAACTTCAATTGAATTCTTTACAGTTCATTGATTTTGTTCGACTGCAGCGTGTATACGCATGTGCTGCACAAATTATATCTCACAATACTACTCGCGCAAAGTTTGATCGCGCGAGATCCGCATCCGCGACGGGGAATGCGCGCGACTCGACACACGGCTGCAACATTCGAATGGAGGGGCGGCCGCGGCGACACAGGGGCTGCGCCGCAGCGAAACCAGGCGAATCCAATTCCGCGCTGCTGTGTGTGGTAGATACAATTGCTCGATAGCTGCAGCGCCAGCTCCTCCTGTTCCCCCGGCTGCGGGCTTATAAACTATTCGCTCGAGTAAAAACAAATAGTGCCCGCGCCCCCGCGCGCGGTCTACCTATATGCCGCGGAGTGAATCTGTCGCGATCTTGACAACTCGTGAGATCGAGGAGGGAAAAAATCTCGGGATCCAAAGCGAGCGAACCGCGTTCAATGTACGTGATGGCTCAACGAGATTCTCCGGTGGAATTTCGCTGATATAAGTACATATTTATATTTTCGTAGGCGACATCGGCCGTACGACCCCGGGACCCTCGTCACGTCCTCGATCGGATTGTGTTTGTTTCCGACCTTTTACGCAACCCCACGTTGATAATCCTTCGTGCCAACCGAACGTGGGCGACCGATCTATAAAATTTGTCTGCACCTGCACCCAAATACACGACGTGTACTCTATGAATTTTACTATGAGTAAGAAATTTCATGAGCGGAGCGATTACCAGTGAGTGTTGACTTGAAAAGTTGCTGATGAATAGTGAAGTACCATTGAAAATTTTGAAAAGTTTGCTCAAAACTGTTATTTCGTGAATCGAATTACATTCACTGAGAGAAAAAAAATTACCATTGTTGAAAATTACCATCCTATCAAGTGAATATGCACTGTCTGTATTAGACATGCTTTTTCGTTTAGTAACGAAGAATATTAAATATTCACCTGATTGAACAGTGATTTTCAACTCTTCAGCACCTCTCAGTTTTTAGTTATAGAGATATAATTTTCTCAACCCGACAAACTGAGATAATCTTTCATTCGTTCGAAAAATTGAGATGTGTTATCCGCTTCCCATGGAGCGTCGACCTATGGCTTTCTGAATATACAGATATACCCTATGTAATATCCAATAAGTTAATAATGATTTACGAATATATGTGAGCAGAAAAACGAAACGTTAGAGTGTGCGGCTACAGATATAAACTATTATCTGTTACCCATGAACCATCTCACAAAGTTTCATCGTGCAATTGGACCCCTGGAGGTAGCGTGGTTCTCTCCTTGTTAGCTACAAAGTAAGCGTGTGATTAATGAAAATAGATTTGATATAGTCAAATTACTAGTGCTGTGAAGAAAACAAGGGTGGTGTGATATACGTGATACAAACTAGATGGGTGTAATATGATTACATGTGTGTGTGTGTGTGTGTGTGAGTATGTAGATTGAACAAGTTTTGGGTGTTTTGAGGCTTGAAGAAAACGTGTGTGTTGATCAAACCACGAGATTATTCGATTTGGGGGTTCAATACGACTTGATTCATGCTTTTGAGGCACGATTATTTTTCCTTCCTTTCTCACTTTTTTTAATTGATATTACAAATCTTGATTGAATTGGGCAGCTATATTTGATTTGTGTGTGTAGATATATGAATGTACATAAGATCGGTTGGCAATAGCTTTGTTGGGCTTATTCCACAAGTTTATTGTTCAGCATTGAATCTCTTCCTCGAAATCGTACTGCCACTTGACAGATTTCACTTTAAAGTTGGAATAAAAATGTGGCTAATACGGTCCGAGGTGAAAAAAGTGATGCACAAATTATACGTAAGAAATTATGCTTAAGAAGTCATACAGTTCGTATGAATGAGTAATCCATGCTTTATCTAGGCCTACTAAACGCTTAGACATTTGCAGCTATGCATTGATTATTAGGCACAGATAATGCATAGTTTGTTTATACAAAATTCGATGACGAGTTGATAGACAACACGCGATACGTTGCTTCTTCAATTTCATAGAATCAGTTCTATGTTCTGCCATTACTCGTTTCACAATTGCATTGATCAATATAACTGTATTGTATTATTGTCAATTATTTCTTGGAATAATTCTAGTTTTTTACGGAACAAAACACTTCTTCATTCGTGCATTAGATTCGGTGTATTTGATAAGTATAGCTATGTAGCAGACGGTGCAAGTAAATCACGAGAAATTAATTCGAACGTTTATAACTATACCATTATTCCAATCGCATAAAATTCGTCTCTTGCAATTCCAAAAGACAAGCTTTACATTTTGTCACTCTAAGGGTTTTAAGCAAGGCACACGGAATCATCGACGAATAATACTCATGCCCAATAATGACACATCCACTTCACATAAATCATCCGGTACGGTAGGTACATTATCCTACGTTAATCTGTATATCGACGGCCCTTACGAAGAAAAGCACATTTCAAATCTCCGACGAAAAAAAGCACATTTCGTCCTTCCGACGAAGAAAAGCACATTTCACGGTTTACGACGAAGAAAAACACATTTCAGCTTCTCGGACGAAAAAAAGCACATTTCAGTTTCTCGGACGAAAAAAAGCACATTTCAGCTTCTCGGACGAAGAAAAGCACATTTCGACGAAGAAAAGTACATTTCAAGTTATTCGATGCGGTAGAAAATTATCTGCGCATTACCACGTAAAATAATACATTACACACAAGTAAAATAATACATTGCACGTTCTTACACACTCTCACGAGTATTGAGATACCCAATTTCATACATCTCATCATTCAATATACTACGTAGCTGAAATGTGCTTTTCTTCGTCCGAGAAGCTGAAATGTGCTTTTTTTCGTCCGAGAAACTGAAATGTGCTTTTTTTCGTCCGAGAAGCTGAAATGTGTTTTTCTTCGTCGTAAACCGTGAAATGTGCTTTTCTTCGTCGGAAGGACGAAATGTGCTTTTTTTCGTCGGAGATTTGAAATGTGCTTTTCTTCGTAAGGGCCGTCGATATAAACGTTTCGTATACATAGGCATAGCTAGAACTCGCATCCACAATGAAATATCCCTTGTAATTGTGCCTAGATAATCAATCAGTCCATTTGTTCGGATAGTTTTCCACGCATAATTTATGCATGCGTCTTTTACTTGGGAGTGGGAGTGTGGGCGGGCTCTAAACCGAATCAAGTGTGTGTATAAGCGGTGTCTGATAAGCAAATGCGCGCGAGATGTTTATCGCGGTTGCGCAACTCGATGTACGCGCGCAGAGGTGGGGCCGCATAGATTTATAGCTATATATATATGGGTGCACGGAAAATCTGATCGGGCGAATAGGTTCGCTCAGCAGAAATAGTTTGCGCAGCCGTGACCGCGCGCTTCTTCGTCGGCCCGCGGCCCAGCTCGATTTCACAGCAGGAATATTATTGAGCAGACGGACAACCGCTTCACCATTGAGTAGATTTTTGAGTTGCGCGCGTGCACACACACACACACACACACACACACACACACACACACACACATACACACACTCATTTACACGCACGTAAAGTCTCTGACAATCGGTTCTCTATGGGGCTTTTTTTTTGTTCTGTTCTGTATACATTCGTAGCTTTGAGCTTCAAAACTTGATTATTATTATATATTGTAAAAAACAATCGCGCATTCAAGCCCAACCGTATGTGTTTATAGTACATTATAGTACATTGTTTATAGAAACATTATATTGTAGTATAAATTGACCAACTTTGCCGTGGCTGTTCGACTATGAACTTCTAGTCAATGAACACAAAATTCAATTCGATTCGATTCGATTCAATTCATCGTCTCTTCCGCCGCACATCGGTCATGCTCCCACTTTCATTCCATTTAAACGTCTCATATCCACGCAAACGCTTCCATACAGCACTAGAGCTAAAGCCAGAGAGAGGAAGAGAGAAAGAGAGATATTCAGTTTCAGAATAAATTTATTTTATGTACAGTATGTTGTATAAAACTTAACAGAATTATATATTTCTTATAAATCTAATAATAAAGTGAGCAAGTAGTGAAGAATAGGTTTGTATATAGCATAAAAAGTTATCAAAAAGTAAGTATATATAAAAGTAAGTAAAAGTAAGCGACTAGAATTCATATTTGTGTATGCATATTCAGTGTTGCGCCCGTTGAAGGTCAAGGGTTAAAAGGTGAGCGAATAGACGGAATTTTAATAGTGGAAGGGAAGGAATTTCAGTTAGTTAGGGACCTGGGAAGTTCCGTAAGTTAGACGCCTCGACATGGAAAAACTTTTGATTGAGAGAGAGATAGAGAGAATAAGAGAGAAAGATTGATTGATTGAAATGCCTTTATTCGAGTCATGGGTCCCTGTTGGACTTATATTTTGCTCTAAACATTGACTGTGCATATTAATATTTCATAACAATTTTGTGAATTCGTGTCTAGAAAGTACAGTGTATGGTATACAAAATTTATGCTACGAATTTGCTGTGATTGATTGTGAGTAGAATCAATTATACTGAATTATTGTCTTGCTACGCAGTAGTTCATTTTTGGTCATTTTAGTACATTATGCGTGACTGCGATACATAATATCACTCTAAACAGACATGAAGTTAACTAATGAAGTCGATCATAACGCAATTCAGTGGCCAAGTTTGAGAGAGCGACAGGCCAGAAAGTGATCGGAACGCGAGCTACGAGCCGCGGTACACGTGCAAGACGCGCAGATGAATAGCGGGGACAGACTTCAATCTACGTCTCATTGGTCATTATACCGCGACGAGTAAGGGTGCGCGGGGTTGAAGCGAGTCAAGATCCGCGGGAAAATGTACGGGTAGGAGAAGCGAGGTCGTCGCATGTGGATGGTACGTCCGATTTTTGCAGTCAGATCGGTGGCATGGTTGACATCGGTGGCACTGCCAAAAGTCGAGCGGGTCGTTTTTTGGCAGTGGGGCAACCTGGAGCCCATCTCGGTGACGAGGTCGCGACATCCGAGCCGGTAAACTTGGGAAAAGCTGCGAGGGTAGCTTGGCGGGTGGGTCCCAGACGCGACAGGCGAACACGTGACAAATCGCGGGTGGGCATCTGATAGCTTGGAAAACAGCTGGGACATCGGGCTCGAACTTGAGTCTCTCGCCGTTCAATGCGCGCTGCGCGTTGGTCAGAGCCCATTTTTAGCTCGGTATGATGCACCGAGAGTTCGGGGAGGAGAGAAGAGGCAGTAATATACGCTTATGCTTCGCTGACGATTGGCTAGAGGGAGAGTGAGTGATTGCGCGGGCTCGAGCGGGGGAGAGGCTGAGGTGAGCAATGAAGACGCGGGAGCAGTGTGGGCAACAATAGCTCGCGCCCTCCATGAATTCCGGACTTATATACGCACTTAATATGGAATGTGGCCACTCGCACGAGCGGCGGAATTCACTCGATTCTTGCAGCGAGGCGGCAAGACGGAGAAGTGCGAGCGAACCCACATATATACAGTTGTCATAGGTGGCCATCAATCAGGGCGGGGCAAGGCAGCGTAGCCACGTAGACAGCAGTGTGGGGAGGGGGAGGGGTTCGATTCGATTAGACTGTTCGGTGCCTTATTGTCTAACCTCAAAGTCCAACGAATTTTCTCACAGGCACAGAGCTTGCAAGCCATAATTGCAGTGAACGAAAGCCCGCTATAGTTGGAGCAGTTGCAAAAAAATATACATTATAGGGACTAGGGATTCCTAATGTGGCCCCTGGATTATTATAAACAATGGAAACTAGTTGAGTAACTTTCAACACCATTTGAAATTCGCAGAGGTATGGTTATTAAACTTTTAACGCCCATGGGAAAGGGGTTGCGACGACCGAAATTCTCGTTTAATGAATTTTAAAGCTAGATACAGGAGTTTTAAGTGCCTAATTTTCTCCAATGACCTTGATAAATTTACTTGTCAGAAAATTCAAATGATATCCATGGAATAGTACATTTCGATACTAGACCAAAAGACGAATTGTAGGCACGTGGGAGGTTTGCCGCCCGAGCAAAGCGAGGCTGGTAATCACACGTGCCTACAAATCGTCTTTTGATCTAGTATCGAACAGCATTTTTCATCACGAGTGTAGATAACTAAGGTTTAATGATCAACTTTTCGATACAAGTGATGAAAAAAATGTATGAATTTCAGCTTTTGTCATAGAGGTTTGATGGGTATAATTTAAGGTCAAAAATACCAAATGCGACAAATTGCCAGCAGAGATACTTTGGCCTTCTGTGAAGGGACCAAATAGATCTGAATAAATTATAAATAGCGGAACCCCTTAGTGTGGATAAAAAGAAATCTGTCAGCCCAATCCAAATTTTTCAATGTTACATCTCACAGAGAACTACCCATATACGCGTAACTATGCGTGTGAGCGCGCGCGTGAGTACGTAATATGTGCAATTAATAAAATGAATATACGTGAATCGCAGGAGCTCGCGCGTGGCTCCAATTATTTTCAACGCTGCACTCAATTACGCAATAAAGCGGCGGCGGCGGCCGCCCGCCCGCGCGCCCATGTAAACAGGGACGCTGCACTGCGTAATTTGTTTATTTTTGCCCTCCAAACACTTTCTATCAATCGAAGCGATCCCGCGAGCGGAGAAAGTTGCCCACTCGACGGCTCGAGCTAGTCTCACGACAATCAACTTGTGAATATATCATCTACGTTGGGATTCGTCATCGGCGGAATATGCTCGTCTAATGACTGCATAAAATAGTCTAGGCTGTGCGCGGTAATATTCCTCTATATATATATATGTGTGTGTGTGCACGTGAGATACCGCGATCGTCATGACTATACTTATACTCGTAGCACCATTCAGGATATACACACGAACTCTTCTGAAACAGTCCAATTTCCAACTCAAGTTCACTAATTTCTCCTCAATATTTTCAGCTGTCTCTTCATAACTCGTTTGTTTACTTATATATATATACACTCACACGCATATACATTCCCGAAACGCTAGACTATTTCATCAACGTGTATCTTGAATGTCGTTTATTCAAGTATTTACGCGTCAGAGAAAATATGCAAATACAATTTTAACGCTATGGAGTCTATGTTTATTTATCATCGGATAGTTTCAAGTAGTTCACATATCATTCTGTATCTTTGCAAAACGTAATGCACAATCGATAAAGTTTATCTACCTGCAGCTGCCCCCTCATATACCCCAGTCTATTCGAGTACTCTCAACACCGATCGCGCAAAATTCCCCGAATTCTTATTTATTCTTAATTCAGCACCAGACAGTCAGCCGATGTGACAGAGCTTTTATCGCGCGGCAAACGGTAAAATATATGAATATTAGTCCCGCGGGAGTGGAAAAAGTGGAAACGCGATCTATCCCCAAATCGGCATATACGCGCATTCGAGATTACCAAATGAGGGTTGAGCGTGACTGACTGATACGAGCGGGATAAAAGCATTGTAGTGCGTGATTTATTACTGATAAGAATTGCGTCGGGCGGCGGCGAGTGGAAAAAATAATTTGAGTAAGAGCTCGCCAGATAACGGGCGCCAGATTACGTGCGCACTCTATATGTCTTTATCTCTGTTATTACAGATTGATCGTTGAAAATTTGCAGCCGTAGGGGGCCGTATATGTGTGCACAGAGGATTCGGCTAATCGACTCGTCCAATCACGCAGAATGAACAAATAATTGCGAAAAGTCGAGGATTCGATCAACCACGCGACTCCTCGCGAAACTTGATTGCAGGCTCGTTCGACGTCTCATCCAGTATCCCACCGGCTTCGGCCCCTCAACGTCGGTACACTTGGGTGGCTAAAAGTTTCGGCGCTAGTCGTCAAATATATACTGTTTGCCAAATATATGCTGAGGAATATCCATTCGCCAGCCGAGCCGGCACACCAAGTCACCTCGCATTTGGCTGCAGCTCCAAACAGCTGCGATGTACCTACAGTCGTACATCGGCCAGCGTAATTTCATTTGCCTGTCATACCAATGTCTAATCGACCGTTGATGATTTCATCAAGCCCTCGTGCGACCTGCAAAAGTTTCTACGAGATCGGGCATTCACATGATCTTCTGCCGCGGCGATTTACCCCCTAACTTATTGATTTCACCCCCCCCCCCCCCAAGATGTATATCCTCTGTGACATTTTGATGAATATCACGCGTATATCGATGATAGCTCAGGGCGAAGAAAATCACTTTTGACGGGGGGTCGTTTCCTGAGCAAAAAATGCAACTTATAAACGCTTGGGCTCGCCGCATTTATCCCCGGCATAAATCACGAGGATTCTTGGCTATTTTTCTTCGTACAATCTATTTTTCAAAATTCGTACATTTTCGGTATAATGCCATTTTTTAGCAAGAAATAGAATACGTATGTTTTGACCTTGGAATTATTTTCAATTCTAAATTCGGACGAGTTTGTGTAGAAAAGTTACCTCGTACTAATCTTCGAATTGACGAACTCTTCGATGATGCAAATCTGTTAAACGCGACGATTCTTCTCTGAAACGTCCTTCCGCTTTACTATGCCGGCCGAGATTTGAATGTGCTTCTCTTCGTTGCAGTATTCGATAAGTATCGCGGTTAATCGCGACCGCGACGTTAACGTGAACAGGCGGCTGCAAGTTTGATTGGAAGATGCGCTGGCTGGGGACATCAGAGCAAAACCCTGGAGATCTAGTCGCGGTTTATAGTTTCGCAAGCTGTATACGTCGGAGCATCGTTTATCGTCGATCGCGTGCTTATAATTTGGCCGGCCCATTGCAGTTACAGATGGGGAGGAGCAAGGATTGGGGGTCTCGAGCGCGCCCATCAACCGAGCAACCGACGAATCTAGGACGCGCCACACCAGCCCCACACCGACTGACACGTACACGAAAATTGGGTCTCGCGATTTTCCCTCAAGACTAGAGCGAAGCCTATATCGACGCAAGCGCGTACTTCCGTACTTGTTTGCCCGACTGTACAGACGTTCGCGCGCGCGCGCGCGCCCATATACGTATATGAGGGTACAACTCAGATCGGGAGTGTAATTGAGTTTACGATATGACATAATCTCGAGACTACGTAACAGGACATCGACGCCATAGCGAAGAAAAGCCCATCTCAGTTTTCCGAGCGAAGAAAAGCACATGTCAGGGTCTCTCGAACGAAATGTACTTCGTATTGGTGGGTAAAAAACATAATACGTTGCTCGTTCTCACGTGAAAAACATTTACACTCGGAGCGCCACTCTCTATACTCGCGCACAACAAACATAAATTCATTTTCTCGGGGGAAAAAAATCGAGATTCGTTTCTCGATATCCGAGAAGTGAATTGTGCTTTTCTTCGCAAGGGCCGACGATATTTCGATGACGAAATAAAATCATCCCTTGTGGCAAACGGGAAATGTTGCAACTAACATATTCGACCGTCGAGATTTTTGTGGCAGTGTGGCATAAAAGAGAGAGGACCGAGTGTGAAATGCGTCGACGAAGATGCGCGGAGAGCTGATACGCACGGCTAATCTATGGATTTGCGTGCTACTGCTCGCCTGTGCTGCTCGCTTATCGTTGTTACTCGGATGATAATACACATCGATCGCCCGGAGATATGGCTTTGTCACTTTGTCAATATATCCCGAAGACTCGAGAGTGATTCGGTCTCTCGCACAAGTATATACATCACACACATCACACACACTGGCTGCACATACTGTGATGTGTGGTGTAGATAGAAGGAAGCGAGGAGAAAGCGCTCGCGCGTGATTGTGTTTATGGGTTATCCGGGCGCCGCTCCGAGAAGAATGTTGGATATAGCCATGGGAGGAAGGGCGGCGGCGTTGAAGGGCGAGTCGAAGCGAGGCAGTATATAGTAAAGATGATTAGCTGGCGCCGACGTGCCGCGCGCGCGCGCGCGCGTACATGGTGCGTGCTGTACAGCCCCGCCCGTTTTTCGACACTCGCGAGCAGCGGGAACAGGGCCGCTTCTCGGACTCGCACCCGTCCTTGACGTCTATCGTGGCCGATCGCGCGAGCATACACCCGATCGATACAGACACACACACACACACACACTGTGTCGGTGCGGCAGCTGGAAAGAGAAAAAAGAAACTAGTGAGCGAGCTGCGCGCAGCATTGATTTACGACGGTTAGTCTGCAGAGTCTCTCGCGTGATTGCGCGAATGAGCCGATCGCGAGGAATCGCCTACCGATCGCCACATTCGACCACATACGCGAGTCTGATTCACCTTGTTCCACTCCGCGACAACTCCATATCATCGGCTATACTCGAGCAGTCGTATACATAGTTGTCTCTCCCTCTCGATTGTCCAGCGCCGGCGTGTATGTGTATATATTATACTTGGGAAGATCCCGTGAAGGGGGAGAAGAAGACGCGCTAAGGACGAGAGAGCGGAGACTCGGATAATCGAGCTGCGCTGCGGCGCCTTCGAGGGGGTCGCCGAGGCGCCAGTCGCGTGCGTAAATCGCCCGCACGCGCCTCAGCGCCGCGCATTTAGATGTATATACGCACGAGACGGAGAGAGAGGCAGATGTATAGTTCGAGCCGAAGGACGAAATCGGACGAGATGTATATGTACGCACACAGTGGCCGGAATAGAAAAAAAATAGAGAGAGAGAGGGGGAGAGCCTTTTGAAAAATCTATACAGTGATTAATGTAGCGAGAGCTACCAATACGAGGGGCAGGAAGAATCCGAGAGCACACGTGCGAGAGGGGTCATCGAGGAAAACTTGATTCATATATATATATATATTCTCTCGGCTTTTCCACGCACAGACGCGCGGATGATAGTTGACAATCTAACTTGGTCAAGCGACACGCCCTACACACCAAGTGCAGTCAAGATAGAATCGAGCATTTTCAGCATCAGCGATGGATTTTCCCTCCCGGCTCGGCGTATGCGGAAAAAAGGCCAATACGTGGTCTGTATGTGTTAGTGCTGATAGAATCAATCAGCTGTGTATGATCGACGAGTTGCCGATAGTATGCGCACTTTACAATCGACCGTACGCGTAATCAGATATGAAAAAAGGAAAAAGTCGATCCTCTCGCAGCGGTTAGTCGCGCTTGAGCGGCTAACATGTAGCGATTCGCTTTGAGCAGTGGCTCGAGCAGCAGTGTACACGCGTATAAATTAGCCGGGACTGAACAATTCACCTCCGCCAACTGCTCACTCGCGAGTCGATCTGCATATACGCGTTACACGTACACCTTTACCTTATTGTCTAATCAGTGGCAGCGGGCGCGCGTCAGCGCACGGGTGGAAAGATGTGCGTGTTATACATATATAGGTGCAGTGCAGTATACCGCGAAGCAGTTTGCTCTAATATTATATCCGCATACACCAACACACACACACACACATACACACACACACACACACAGACACTGTTCGACGGTTGGGTCGCCCTCGCTGTAACTCATCATTCAAATACACCTATTGTACGAACACGCTATACCTGCAGGTTATTGCCCTCTGTAGGGCGCATACTTCATAAACCCAAGTAAACTCTGTTATAAACCTTCGCGAGTACCTGTCGCAACACTAACGACCCCAATTAAACGTCCCGTCCACAAGTAGTATACGCACACATACTTTTAACGAATGAACTCGCTGGCAAAATTGATTTTCGGATTAATAATGCTTGTTACGACGAATTGAAGGGTGAGTATGTGTGCGCGCGCGCGCGCGCGAGTATGTGTATATATCGTAGGGGACGCGCAGGAAGAACGAATGCTCGAGTTGAAATGAAATAGCTGAGGAGTAATATCGTGACTCGAGTTATGTACACCTGTATATGTATGTACGTATGGGTATGCGTGTTCATGTATGTATGCCGACAACTTGCGTACGTATTTGTTTTTTTTTCTCTCTCCATTGACGTCATACTGCACAGACCGAGTTAGATGGATAGATAGATAGATGCGCGCAGATTCAGAAGGAGCTGAGCGCGGCGTGTGTGTATAACAATATTACATGAAAACACTCGGCGCGACGACGGGCCGCTACCTAGCCGTAACTGATTAATATGATACAGGATGTATTTTATACGTTTTTTTTTAGCGACTTGAGGCCGGTATTCGATTTTGCCCCGGTCGAGCGAGGCTTTTGTTGGGCGCGGGCGGAGTATGGCGCGCGCAGGTATGGCTGCAGCCGTTTTACCCAGCCTCACTATAAATGTATACACGACGCGGGCGGGCGAATTAGCGGGGAGGTAAGGGTAGAGTATAGCGGAGTCGGGAAGGGGTGGGCGCGCGCGGATAGCTTGTTGTCGACCTCTGATGTATCGACTGCACGCGGCTCTCTTTCCCTCGTATGTGTATGTATATATGTAGCTCGATCGCGCGATCGCCGCGCCCCCACTTAAAAACTAATTGGCTGCATTCGCGCGCGAGCGCGCCCATGTACGTATATATATATATTACTCCTTCGATTTTCACCTGCACTCGCGAGCTGCTCTCCTCCACGAAACTCTCCTTTTTCTTATCACTGTATATCATCCCTTGAAAGCTCGCAGTGAAAAATCGCTGTGCGATGAGTCGGAGAAATTATTTAATGAACGAAACGGACGACGTTCTGACGGATTGTTGCCCAGCAAGTATACGGATTGCACGATGGAAAATACCTAGGAACACAAGTGATTTGCCAAGGGGATAAATTGAGACCACAGCTTTTTTTACTCTTCTAGCTGGAGCTCAGTAAACGACCCCCGGGAAATGTTCTTCGTAGGTGGCGTCGATGTACTTACACGCGCACGGAATCGGAAATAATTAACACGCACAAACACACACACACACACACTTACGGGGCTAATCACAAAGTAAGTTGGGCTGGATGCGTGGCTGTGTGGACGTGACTCGTTTGGATGTACAAACGAAGCATTTGACGCAGTTAAAATCTCATTGTGACCCTGCTGCGCAACTCTAATGTACTGCGGTCTCTTTAAAACAAAAATTCAAAGCAAACTTCACGTGTACTCTATTGTTCTTGAAAATCCCAAACAAAATTTCAAACCGCAAATTAGAGCTGTAGGTTTATATATTTTACTCATTCATGCATCTTCTACACTATTAATTTCTTTTTCATTGTCAACTATTGTTGATTATGCAACGAAATCAGAATAAAATAATTCTGAATCCGAATTAGAATTATTCGCCCCGAGTGAGTCGCAAGCAATTGTTTCGACGTATATGCGGAAAGGCAAAAATTCATTGCCGAGCTCACCGACGATCGTCCTTTTTAAAACTGACGATATTGATATTGGAACGAGCGCGCGTCGGTAGCGCGGCGACAGGCCGAGTTGATATTGAGAAGAGGGAATCCGATATCGGATCTGCTCTGTGTACGTATAAAGGGGCGAAAGGTGCGCTGCAGTACAGCTACGAATTCGCATCAAATTCGGTCAGACTCTCGCGGTCGCCCACCCCAGCCCACCCCCCATACAGCGGCCGATTCGCGCTTCGCTAAATTTCACCTTCGTACTAGCGGGGCGTTTACCGGTAGAATGGAAGAAAAAAGGAAAAACACGGTAAATTCGCGTTGAGCAGCTGTTGGAGGAAGCATCGCGATACATTCGTACGCAGGCACTTTTTTTATCCTCGCCGTTCCCTTCCCGCACGTTCACACCACGGAGAAACTAAGTACATAATAATTTTTTATCCGAGCTCGGAATTCTCCCAGTGTGTGTATATTACGAAGCGAAGCGTCTCCCGAGCTACGTTTATACTCTCTCCGCGCGGCTGGCAATTAGCGCAAGCCGTAAAGTGTATAAGTGTGTGTGTGTGTGTGTGTGTGTGTGCGTGTGCGCGAAATGGCCGATATTTAATTGGCCGAGTCTCTCGAGCGGCGCAGCTATGCTAATTGGACGATTCGGCGTGTTCGAGCTGGTGATACGCAAGTTATAGGGTGCAGGACAATAATGCCGGCTCTCAATGCCTTCCTCCTCCTGCGTATATCGTGTATACGCGCGACCTTTCGCGCAGCCCACCTCTTCTCCCAATTGACTGGAAGAATAATCATAGTGAATAAAATTACGTAGGTCGCGCGCTTTTCATTCACGTCGCAATTTATCTTTTAAAAAGATTCGTATGAACATTGGGAGATTCAGCGTTTCCGATTTATGCGCACGCGGATGTACTTGGAAGACGTAAACGACGGAAGTCGCGTCGTTACTCGTCCCCTCGTATATTGGCTCGAATTTCGACTGAACGCAAACGAAGCGCGTACTTTATCGATCAGCAAGATGAAAACAAAATACCCAGCGTATATTATTTCGTATTTTCTCGCTTCTTGACTAGCGGAAGTAATGCAGGGGGCGAGCTCGCGATTCCCTCACTGATATATCCGCGCCACTATACCAACGATAAACAACGATCGATCGATCGATCAGCCGTACTCCTCCGACACGCCCATCAACGTATATCATTCGCGTTAGTTGCGGATGAATCGACTGATTCGAGATAAGTTCGGCGAGTTGCGGCGCGAGTTGCGTATTTATCTCGAATATCGCGCGATAAACATACAAACTAGCCAAATTCAGTAGCGCCGCGTTGATGCGCGTTTCGAAATGATATTCAAATTGTTGCTTTCGCTCGCCTTGACGTTGCGTTATCTTTCTCACCTGGTCACCAATTCATTTTGACATGCGCGCATCTCCAACAGATAATTTTCTCTTCAAGAGAGATTTTGTTAGTGAAATCTCAAAACTCATTGCCCTCGGCTTCTTCGATTGTTGGCGAAAGTAACTGAACCCGACGACCCTATATAACCAAAGACGATCCATCGTCCTAACCTATATATACATATACACAGTTGGCATGGAAAACACAAAAGAACAAGTGGAGAAGACAGGCTCTGCGGGTGTATGAAAAGAGAAGGTAGGGTACGCGCGGCTCTCCCACCGAGATGTGACGATTTTAAAAGCCAAGCCAGATATAATTAGTCTGTAACTCGCGCGTGTAAGTAGTGCTTGCACTACCTCTACTCAGGGCACCATGGCCGTGTAATGAAGCTTGTTACTGCGACGCGCGCGCGCGCGCCTATTTCCCCTCTCAGCTAGAATAGTACATTTCGATACTAGACCAAAAGACGAATTCTAGGCACGTGGGAGGTTTGCCGCCCGAGCAAAGCGAGGCTGGTAATCACACGTGCCTAGAAATCGTCTTTTGATCTAGTATCGAACAGTATTTTTCATCACGAGTGTAGAAAACTAAGGTTTAATGATCAACTTTTCGATACAAGTGATGAAAATACATTTTAATCAAGAGTATAGGGCGAGAGACGCGTGAGTACGTGCGATTGCGAGTGCGAGCGAGCAAGTAAGTACTTGATCGAGCCAACCTTATTCCCTTCACTTTGTCGCTCAATCAAGTCTCTAGCCGCTGCCCCCACGAGGAGCGGAGGAAGAAAGAAGGAGAATTTGCATATTTCCAATCAAGCGTGTTCATACACGTTGATCGATCGGCCAATTCACCCAGGATTTAGTATGTGTGTGTGTGTGTGTGTGTGTGTGTGTGTGTGTGTGTGTGTGTGTGCGCGCGCGCCCGTGTATGTGTCTACATATCTTAGCTTCGGTACGAGTTGGCCGAGGGTCAAAGTCGATTATTAGGCGACGCGTTGATATATAATGGAGAATCCGGCGACAGCACAGCAGCTATATACGTACGACTCGATGCTCCGATCGGATACTCCTCGTCAAGCTCGACCCGTCAATGCGCGTATTGCCAACAACTGGCACAAACAGTTTCATCGCGATTCGCATTATAGAATGGATCCAAAATTTGTAGCTGTTCGAAATCCGAAAGAATCAAAATTCGAGCAGCTCGTAAATGCAGTCGTAGAAGTTTCTTTTGAAACCCGAATTTGGGTGAATTTTAGTCAAAGAGCTATAGCAAAGGTGTAGCTTGAACAATCGTCAATTCACCCCAGTAATCCTGTTGTCCGGATCATCACGTTGAATCGTCGATGTGCATCTAAAGTTAATCAGTCGGTTGATAACGGCATCGATAACTGTATTGCCGCGCGAATCAAGAGTGAAACGATAAGTACGGCTGTGAACAATGTTTCGCATCCTTTAACCATACTTAAATTTGTCAAAACATCCAAGCATGGCAAAGAATATGGATATAAGGTAACTGTACCCAATGTGCCCCCCCTAAGGGTTTTTCGCGAATTTGACTATGATAGACTTCGAATTTTAAAAATCTGTGAACGGCATCTCAAAGCTTAGCTCAATACCTATTAGAAACCATCTTCATAATCACCATTTGACTACTTTAACCTATCGAAAATCGCAATTTAAAAAAAAACGCAAAAAGGCTAAATGCACAAAACGTGTACTCAATTTGGCACAATTTCTTAATCATTAGCTACAGCCTATATAGGCCTACAGGGACGATCCAATTGGCATTGAAATAAACTCTCAATTATGTTCCCAGTGATATTTATACAAAATTTTTAACATACAACTCAAAAATACGCGTCTAAATCATCGTAATACGTCTATACAAATATTCAATGATTTCACTCATTCTTCCCATTTAAAAACGCGTAGAGGGGCACATTGGGTTCACTTTTTTTTGATGCGAAAAACAGCAATTTGAGTAGGATAAAAAATAATTTTAGGAAAACTGATGAGACCAATCGAAAGCTGAGATGTTTTTACACAAAAAAGAGCAATGACACTTTGAGAGATAAAAATTATCGACACCTGATTTTTGAGGTTGAGTGTGAAAAGTGAAATAAGAAAATGGTGAAAAAATGAGTAAGTGAAAGTTCAAAGTGTTGTAGGAGAGTGGTTTTAAGGGCTAAATGGGGGCGGGGAAGATACCGAAAATTTTCTTTTAATTCCCCCAACATAACCCAAGAGCGACTGATGCTCAGAGAGCACCGGAAATACGAAATCTGACGATTGTGCCAAATTGGGTACAGTGCCAAATTGGGTACAGTTACCTTATATCGTTTTTCATATGATCGTCATGAAAGCTCGTTGCTTTATACATCTCGAGCTTCAGATGGACACGTGCGTGTGTGCATGCGGGGACAGTGTGTGTCTATACGAGTGCACAAACACGTATACTTGCACGTAAGTAGCCAGTCGAAATCGGGTGCGTATATATATTGTACGTGTATGCACATTCAACGGCGGGATCGTCGTGAAAATAAATGAGGCCGCGAGAGAAGTGCGGCCGCAGCGGGGGAGGGTAAGTGCCGCGCCTGCGAGTGCGAGCATACACGCGAGTAACTCGGTATAATAATCGAGAGTCCCGCACCGCAGCTGACAGTTTGCGTTTAATCTAATACACTCACGTATGGTTTTATATCACAGTTGCGAACGCACATACATACACAGCAAAAACGATTCCTTGCAATTTAAGTAAAAATCTTTCTTAAAATGGGACAGAATGAATTTCAGTATAAGAAGAGAACTTAAATCAAGATTTGTATGATGCAAAATTTGTTTTAAGTAAAACAGATTTTCAGTACTGCAACACTTTTAAGTAATGGTTTTTACTCTGTACAAGTATGCGTGTGTGTACCAGCCACAGCTGGCAAAGCGTACACAGGTTCTCACACTTGCGAGAGAGGACTTTGAAAATCAAGCTTGACCCGGACCCACCCCCGGGTAAACCTGCGTCAGCGAGATAACCTCCGTTTTGTCTTACTGGCGCGCGCCAAGCTCCGATTGACACTTTTTAACGTATATACGTATGTAGCTTGACGAATTTTACAGTTCGTCTGGGCTCAGGGTGAACGCTTGCCACGGCTGACGCGTTGTATCAGCTGATTCATCATTTGCGTTTACGGTGCTGGGCAGTTTCAGTTCGGTTTGGACAATTTTTCATTGGCTATACCACGACGAGTTACACGGCCATCGGTATCGGAGTCCTGCTTCGTTGACAAGCGTAATTCCGCATTCTACAAGCGAGTTCACCAACTATCCGGAAGCTGACACACTTCGGGCTTCGGCTCGCTCAAACTTTTCGAGCTGCTTTGTGGTTTTCCAAACGGATGGAGCGTGTGTTCAGTAATTCCCACCTGCGCGTCATTTGATTTTCCCAAGATGTTCATTCGTGATTTTGATCAAACGCGTGTATGACTTTTCATACGTACAGAGCGGAAAAATGACGTTGGCTGACAGAAGAATGAAATTATATCCACCGGCTTAAGTGAATCAACAAAACTATAGCTATAAAAAAGTTCCAGTCAAATTGGAGCTGGTATAAGTCTCGTGCAATCTCGACATGACAATTTGTTTCGTTTCTGATTTGAGGCTTATAAGAATCAAATAATGCATATAAAAGAAAGAATTTCAGAATAATACATCTGATCAGTGCATCAGCTAAGACTATAATGTGCACGTTCACTGACTAGATTCGAGCTACTGATGAAATTTGATCAGCGAGTCAACTGCGAAAAGTCACGTGGCTCTCCGATACGCGCGTTTACCACGTGAGAAATGCAATATTTTTCAGGCGATCCTCGCGTACCCTAAATTATTAACCTGCAAGAGCCGACTAAGTAGCCGCTCACAAGCTTTTGGAATCACCAATCGTACGTTGAAACTTTGTCGGTGAGACGGTCTTTTGGAAGACCAGCAATCTGCACCACATACATTATGTATCTCGTGCCACGTACAGTAACTAACGTTTTGCTCCCCAGAAATATATTTTATGGCGGCCGTCATTTTTGATTTGCAGCATGTATATAAATATCGACGAAGCAGCTGCAAATCAAAAACGTTGGAGTTTACGCGGCTGATGTGAGTTACAATCTGGTCGCGACAGCCATGAAGCATCTCTGCGACAAAGTTTCGGATCACGATCGATCGGTGCGCGCGTGACCCAAAGCTCGGGCGACCACCGACAGCTCCATACTGCATGTAGACACATACATATATCTACGCATACACGGACGTGTGTACGCAAGGATACTGGCCGATTATCCGTCTATATATATACGCTTCACTTTTCTCCCGACGGGCCGCGCCGCTCGCACACATTCGCACAACTGCACATGCGCGCACGCAGTAGACTCGAGTGAGCTTCCAGTTTGCCCGCGCGCGATACGATTAAACACTCGTTCGCGGTACGGCCGCGAATTGAAGCGCGAGCACAGGACGTATACACACTGCGTAGGAGGTACAGCTGATCTGCACGGCGTGATCGAGAGCCTCGATCGTTATATGGCTCATGCGCCGATGAATCATCGTCCGATTGAGCCGCGCGACAAGCGCCCCATTCAACGTTATACTTGTTAGATTTATAATCGCGCGATCGACACTAGAGCACACGTGTGTGTGTATTGTGCCAGTACGGTATAACTGCCAGTGCAAAATGTCGGCCAGTGACGCGGAAGGCGGTTACGCGCGGCTCAGTTGTAGAGTTCACGGATTAATAAAATTGCGGCTGCGCGGATATGAATGAGTGAGTCGAATACGGCGCGTCGATACTCAGCTGATACACACGCACATGCATACGTGCGTCCACTCGACTCGCGCATCACCCGAATATCATTACTCATTTTACGTGTGTGTATGCGTACTATGTCAAACACCAATATAAATTGAATCGATAAAGTTCAAGGCTATATCGACGTGTCTTACGAAGAAAGACACATCTCAAACTGTCCGCGAAGAAAGACACATCTCAATTTGTCCGCGAAGAAAGACACAACTCGCAATCTAGCCGCGAAGAAAGACACAACTCGCGTCTGGCCGCAAAAAGGATACATGGCGCACATCCCACAATTTTCCGACGTAAAAAATATATGGAATGAAAGCTTAGAATGAGTAGGTTATCATGGACAAAAAAAAAACGAGGCTTTTCTACAGTTTAAACTCTTTTTTCGTTAATATTCGCGGGAGAATAATTCCGACATTTGTCTTTCTTCGCGGCCAGATTGCGAGTTGTGTCTTTCTTCGTGGCTAGATTGCGAGTTGTGTCTTTCTTCGCGGACAGATTCGGATATGTGTCTTTCTTCGCGGACAGATTCAGTTATGTGTCTTTCTTCGTAAGACACGTCGATATAGTCGCTGAGTCGCGCGACAGCTATTCAGCTAAAAAGCATCTCTTACCCAAGTTTCGTCATAATCAAGACATCGAATTGCCGAGTGAGTGTGCGAGCAAGACTCGCGGGCGCGAAACAACCACGACGAAGTATCGATCGATCTTCTTTCCCGTGTGAATTTCAACCGGGGGCGCGCCTTCCAACCATTCAAACTCGTTTATTTTTACGTGCACCCATACGTGCACTTTGTCGCGCGTGTCCCTTGCACATCTATCTCGCCCAGAATTTTGCGAGTCACGCTGATTCAGCGCATCGATGAACCGATAATCCAATGTGGGATAATCAAATTATGTCGTTGAAGGAGAGCGGCAATATAGTTCTGTCAAGTTTTTTTTTATTGCAAAGAGCAAAATTAATAAATACAATATGCAATAATCGTGATAATATACATGCATATTTATAACGAGGAAACCCAAAAGATGTTTATATCAATTCAGTGGCATGCATCAGAGGCCGATCGAACGACCAAGGCTCCCGCGCGATATTGCTCGACTCGCGCGACTCGACGCTACGCCGCAAAAGCTATCTCGGCTCATCCGAGCTGTGTCTCGACCTATGATATATACCGAGGAGTAACCCACGCATCCCGTGTATCTTCTGCACCTATGTATTCCACGTTCGTACACCATTTCTCAGTACGCCGGAACACGACACGAGCCAAACCCTCAGCCACGAGCGTCTCCTGCAGAACTCCGGCCTGGTGAACAATTGATACGATCGTTCGCGCGATGGTTATTTTTTCAAAAAAGAAACGAAATTGCATTCCGAATGATTGAGAGGTTTCATGAATTTTCCTCGACGGTCCGGCATCTGCGCATCGCCGTATCTATAACATACACGCAAATGCCTCGCGCGTTTATTTGGATCACCGTGATTATTCCAATTTCCTAAAGTTTCGTCACCTTCGCATCGTATCAAACTATATCTCCTACACATATTTTTTTTTTCTCCTTCATCGACCAATTTTCTCCCTTTCTTTTGGTCGAGTCGCGACAAGCAATGATCGCGCGCGTTTCTCGCGTCTACTCGACTGACTCCTAAATTACTTTTCGTCCCAGCGGCAGTAAAGTGCCTACTTTGCGTCCTGGCGTGTTGCAAAGAATGGCACTTTTCTGCCGCGGGGTACGAAAAGTAGTATATGCACCTCGCTCGCGGATCTAGGCTATTTCGGCACTTGCGCAAACTTGTTTTTCGTGCCGAAATCGCAGCTAACCTCGCTCGGGTGCATAATATACTATTATTCGACTCTCAATTAATCCAAAGGGAGGGGCTGCGGGGGTTTCGCGAGTCATGCCAATTGAGGGGGTAAAATAAACATGCAGTTGCCAATTAAGCCCCAGTTAATCTTGTTGTCTCAATTCGCGTTAAACCGTTAATGTCGTAAGCTAATTCGTCTGTCGATAATGATACATGCGCAGAATTGCCGCGCGAGTAAACTTATTTATGCTAATTCGATCGTTATTATTGATGTTACCCGGGCAATATTCCTCATTTTCCTTCTTCATTCTGGTTGGGGAACATTGATTATGAAAGATATACTCTTTTCCATCCAAACGATGGCTGCCGGAAGAAGAATGATATTCTTGAATCTATTCGAAGCGCCGAAGACTCGATGGTGTTTATGTTTGTTTGTTTGGGCACGCGCGCGCGCTTATTTATGTTATTACGCTGTGTGTGTTATTTATAATTTGCCGATGTGAGTTTGATTGTCGAGTATATTTATACGTAAAATGGGCGCGAGATTCGGCTGGTTGGGCGGCCGGCTCGGGGATCTATATAGCGTCGGCGGTTGCGCTTGCGCGCGAGTGACGTGGTGAGCCCGCGCGCGGCCGGGGCTACGTTACGTCACGCGACCCCAAGTCGTCGTCTCAGCCGTCGGTCGCTCGATCAAGTAAATATTATACTTGCGCGAGTTATAGGCTGTTCCGTACCAGAATCGCCGCGCGCCTGAGAACGCCGCGTATGCGTCGCGAGCCCTTCATCCACTATATTGTACAATTAGTATGTTTTGGGTCTCGTGACCCATTCTCGCAACTACTGGCATTTCTAATCTTGCACTGCACATCATTGTCATATGTGATTTCCGTCCGGATTGCGGTTTGAAAGAGAGCAATTTTTTTTTCTCGATCATTTTATAGGAAACTTCAATTTTACCTCAAAATATCAACTTCAAACGTTGTACACGGAATATGCGAGACGAAATAAAAATTCACCTGGACACGTTTTGCTTTCCTTTTATCTTTGAATAATTTTTTTTTGTCTGGCGTTCGGGATTTTTGTTAATGACTTTCAAACAAATGGGAATTAATCTGCGAAGGTGTCAACGGCAGATCGCGCTGCGTGATGCGAGAATATGACCCAAGCATATGTATACATTCACGAAGGAACTCAAGTTAACAGATATTGAGCTGTACTTTCCGCTCTATAGCTCAAGCCTTATTTGTCTATCGCGCCTCACAATGCCCGCGCGCGAAAACGTCACGATCGTAGATGTACAATACACGTATCGCTTGATCTCTTCGTTTATACATTTTTTATCCACATTTGTATGTACGATCGCTCGAATCGAGCCTCAACTGAAGCTGCAAGGCTGGGCGCAGTCGGTAATTATTGCGATTATCCAATTTGTCAATTTTGCTTTCTCAAAGAGAAAGCTTTGTAACGGGGTAAAAATCGACCCACCGAATCGGACTTCGGGACCTCGATTTTCGTAATCTACGGGTCGAAAAACATGGAAATCCGAAAATGTCTGTATGTATGTACGTACGTACGTGCACTTTTTTTTGTCGTACGATAACTCTCGAAGGAATTGTCCGATCGTCCTGAAATTTTGCACACAGGTTAGTCGCCGCAAAATCTCGGTCGAGTTCAATTTTCAGCCAATTCCGTTGTTTATTTCTCTAGCAACCGTTGCTAACGTGTTTTTGATAAAAGCTCCGAAAATCATCATCAATGCACGATGGGTCTCCAATTCTTTCGACGACAATCGATGAGAATCGATAAGACATTCATTTTGGAACAACCATTGTTTATTCTCCTAGCAACCGTTGCTATGGAGAATACAAAATTCAGCTTCAGACTGACTTTTTTTGTCGTACGTTAATTTTCGAAGGAATGGTCCGATCGTCCTGAAATTTTGCACACAGGTCGGTCTCCGGCAGATGTGAACCGAGTTCGGTGTTCAGCAACATCCGTTGTTTGATTCCATGGCAACCGTTGCTAGCGTGTTTTCGATAAGTTCCCATATAATTCATGATAAATGATCATTTGGGTTTGTATATTTATGGGATTCTATAACAATCAAAGAGACCTTTCCCGTATAAACCATTGTTGATGTCTCTAGCAACCGGTGTTTATATCGCTTGCAACCGTAACTAGGGAATGGGAAAAGTCAGTTGGAGGTTCATTTTTGGAACTGTTGATGACTAAGAAGTAAGAACATCGAAGCTCCGACATTTACCATAGCAACCGTTGTTTACGTCCTTAGCAACCGTTACTATGGAGTGTGAAAAATCAGTTGGAGGTCCATTTTCGGAACTGTTGATGACTAAGAAGTAATAACGTCGAAGCTCCGACATTTACCATAGCAACCGTTGTTTACGTCCTTAGCAACCGTTACTATGGAGTGGGAAAAGTCAGTTTGAAGTCCATTTTTGAAACTGTTGGTGACTAAGAAGTAAGAACATCGAAGCTCCGACATTTACCATAGCAACCGTTGTTTACGTCCTTAGCAACCGTTACTATGGAGTGTGAAAAATCAGTTGCAGGTCCATTTTCGGAACTGTTGATGACTAAGAAGTAATAACGTCGAAGCTCCGACATTTACCATAGCAACCGTTGTTTACGTCCTTAGCAACCGTTACTATGGAGTGGGAAAAGTCAGTTTGAAGTCCATTTTTGAAACTGTTGGTGACTAAGAAGTAAGAACATCGAAGCTCCGACATTTACCATTGCAACCGTTATTTACGTCCTTAGCAACCGTTATTATGGAGTGGGAAAAGTCAGTTGGAGGTCCATTTTCGGAACTGTTGATGACTAAGAAGTAATAACGTCGAAGCTCCGACATTTACCATAGCAACCGTTGTTTACGTCCTTAGCAACCGTTACTATGGAGTGGGAAAAGTCAGTTAGAGGTCCATTTTCGGAACTGTTGACGACTAAGAAGTAAGAACACCGAAGCTCGGATATTTACCATAGCAACCGTTACTATGGAGTGGAGGAAATAAGTTAAAGGTTCATTTTGCTTTCTCAAAGAGTGGTGATTAATGCAAATTGAGGTTCAATTGCAATACTTTGAGAAAGCATACTGCTGAGGCACTTGGCAGCGGTTTTTTTTTCAGCTATCTGCACTTGCGATCGTATCGACCAACTTGCTTTTTTCCCTCGGATTCGCGAGCATCCATCTGTCAGCTGCTCTCTCTCTCTCTCTCTCTCTTTCTGTGTCGTCGTACCATTATACCGCTATTTCTATACGGATCGCGCGCGCGACCGAGCGATAAAAAAGTTTGACCGGGATCACAAAAATCCCCCCTGGACCATTACCTCCCTGTTTCACTCAAGTAAGCAAGCAAGAAAGACAGTGGGTGGATCGAGTCCCTCCCCGATCCTACACTCAAACTTCCCAACTTGCTTACTTATGTCTATACACCCCTGAATCAGCCATGCCATGCGTAGCAGCTATTCACTACAACGTCTCGGTCCCCCTCCCCCCAAAAAAAATTTCTCAATCTTTCCGATTTTATCCATGCAATATATACCCCCCAGTGTACGTATATATGTATGCGGTCAATTCATCTAGCTGCCGAATCACTGGACATTATACATAGTTTGATGTGGGCGCAAGAAACCTCAGCTATATCACAAGCCTCCATTATGATTCCTACGAACGAAAAGCACATTCAAATCTCGGGACGAAGAAAAATACGTTTCACGATATTTTGACGAATAAAAGCACATGTCACAATCTCCCCGTGAAAAAAAGTTATTTGGTTTATTGAAATTTCCAGAAAAAAATTAATTCCAAGGCCAATAAAACATTTTCAATGTTTTCACACGGGAAACGTACGGCTTTTGACGAACGTTGACTAACATATTCGGATTGGACGGTTAGAAATAGCCAAGAGTTAATGTGAACAGTACCGGGGATAAATGCGGCGAGACCACGCGATTATTACTTGCATTTTTTGCTCGGAAAACGATCCCCCGTCAAATGTGCTTTTGTTCACCGGCAGATTTGAGATGTCGTTTTCCTCGAAGCCGAGCCGTTCTATGAATATATATATCACACTCGTTGCATTCTCACCGAACCGTTTTGTTCTACAATATCCCACACACCCAACCACCGCGAATCTTTCGTCTCCGCATTTGTCTTTTTCTATTTCGTTTCTCACTGCGCAGCGAAAATCCCGCCCCAACTCGACACGCGATTATATTTCGAATTTGTCGTGCAGCTGACTCGCCGGACCGACTCGAGATACTATCTCTTTGGCTCGGCTCGAACGTCGCGCGCGTCATTCGCGCGAAATCCCATTTTAAAAAGCGAACCTTTGTATAAAATCGCACAAAAACTTGGGATTGTATATTGCGAGACCAATCTCGCTCGAGCTCGTATTGTCGCTCGTATTGTCGCTCCAATTTTGATGAAACAATTATTGCCCGGCTCGCGGCTTTACGCGTAAACTCAAAGCATTCGCGATTTAATCCGTCCCCTGGGTATTCGTGTATTGTAGATGTACAGGTGCATATGTATATACTGCATTCCCGTGACGTTGTGCTTATATATTCAATATGGAGAAAATCGATATTATACAATCGTTAATAATAGTCGATCGAAAGGGGCAGAATATACCTATATGTACTTTTAAGATTCGCGCGAATTGTGTCGCCATAGCCGCATGAAAATGATCCTTCGAGCGAGATGCTGCACCGAGAAAAATCGAGTTTGTCTGGTAACTTATAGCTCAATTGAGTATATTTACAGTAGTGCCAAGTAAATTATTGCTTCAGGAACTGAAAATAATAGTTTACATAACTATAAACTTGCTGCGTACACATTCATACTTGTTCAAACTGGTTGCAGTCTCAAATTGACAATATTAAATATTTGAGAATGTTAAATCAGTAGAAATTACATAGCTGCTGAAAAATACTAAATTTTCAACTGAAAAGTTAGTAAAATTTCACGAATATTCAGTAAAATGATTAAATTGATTTTTAGTTGAATATTGACTAGTTTTATCAGTTATGTAATTTGTGCTGTTACAATCTTAGAGGGTATTATGTACAAGTAAATGTGGATATACTGCAATACTGTTATTATGGTGGGGACAAGAAAAAAAAAGTATTTTTCCATTGATTGTGAGCGTATATAGTGTTGAACGATTGTACCACTATATTTATAGATTGTTTTTACTTGGGATAATCGAAAATTGCTTCTCGGTGTGGTTGTCGCGGGCGTCGCAAGTGTACCGGTCTGTTGTGTCCGTTTAGCAAACAAGCCAACTGCGAGCTGTTGACGGGATTTATTGGAAACAGCGTGAAATCGAGAGCCCAAGCTGCTTTGGTGTCCTCTGGAGGATGATCGCGCGCCAAATTAAATTCAAAGTAAAAATTATTCGTGTATCGTGCGTTAGGGGTTGTCGCTCGCGAGTCTTGGGAGAAGCGAGAGAAGCGCGAGAGAAGCGCGAGAGCAACGAAGCGTGTAGCATTATAAAATTTAGGGAGGATCGGTTTAGCGAGTTTAACGACTGGTGTGCGCGCGCGCGGCTATTGTGCTTAGGATGGCTCGAGAGAGTGAGAGAGTAAAGTAGAGCCAAGTTGGTAGGGAAGTAGGTCAAGTGAAATTATTTTCTTACCCAATTTCCTTGAATAATTCATTCATAGTTTCGATTTATGCTTCAATTACCCGTTCCGCTTTAATCAACTAAGTAGTCCTATCTCTCTCTCTCTCTCTCTCTCTCTCGCGCTCTATCTGTTGTATGGCGCTGCAAAGTGTGTACGTAAAAGAGGATATTCATTAATGGAGCTGTCGACATCCCTCCCACCTCCCCTACCCCGGCCTCTTCTCCACTCGCACACCCATTCAATCACCCTTTTGATTATTCGCAAAATAAAAAAAAGAAGGATAACGCGGATAAATCGAATGCGATATATATTCATACATATATATATATATATGTACGTGAGCGCAAAGGGCGAAGTAAAGCAATGTGGATTTCGAAATTAGCAGTGGTACCTGTAATTAGAAAAATCGCCTCGCGGTAGAATTCACTGTACAATATTGCACGGTAAATAATCGTGGCTCCAACGATTTTTTTTTAATGTAAGCGATATCAACCATGTTTCCACTAAATTTGACGACAATCAATATTGCACGAGCCAAGTTGTATCGATTGGTTCGAGAGAGACAATTGTTTAAATTAGAAAAATGCTCAGTGACGTTGTCCTCGGACAGTCGAAATTGATGGTATCGCGCACCAAGACACTACACTTACATAAAGTAAAAATGCAGTAAGCAATACTCAGCATACTCTATGAATTATGTATTTTTCATACTCGAAACTACAAAATTTTTCCAGTCGGATCCGCCATCGCAGACGTCCGCGACGACACTTAGTGTTTGATTTATAGCTAATTCGCTATTTATCTCTCACAGCTCGTGTACGCGCATACGCGTGGGCGCATCTTTTCAATCCTCTAATATC
This sequence comes from Aphelinus atriplicis, assembly GCA_020882685.1. NCBI lineage: Eukaryota > Metazoa > Arthropoda > Insecta > Hymenoptera > Aphelinidae > Aphelinus > Aphelinus atriplicis. The sequence goes on from CM037073.1 coordinate 97,330,973, forward strand.
CTTCACGGTGGCTACAGCCGCGACGATATCGCATAAATTTCGCCTGCTTAACGCCATGGCACTTACGATGATATAATATATATATATATGTGTGTGTGTGTGTGTGTGTGTGTGTGTGTGTGTGTGTGTGTATGCAGATATCGAGGGGATAGCTCGGGATAATTATCGGATGGGATTCTCGCTCGAGGCACGCGTGCGACCTGCGCAGTACGTCTATATACGCCGACTCGTCAAGCCGTGTGTGCGTGCGTGTGCGATAATATCGGGGTAATTAGCTAATTAATCGGTGGAGGGGAGGGGCGAGGAGGGGGGAGTGGGACGCGAGCAGAGGGCGCGAGAGAGTATCTCGACTGCACACATGTATCGATTGAGCGTCAACAACAGCTTTCTCCCTCTCTCTCCCCCCCCCTCCCCTCTCTATGTAGCACCGAGTCGGGGATTTTTTTCGTTGTTTGAACAATCGGAGATTGAGTGAGTGAGTGAGTGTGTGTGTGTGTGTGTGTGTGTGTGTGTGCGAGGCGGGAAGGGGTGAGAGGTGGGTCGGGGAGGGGGGGGGGGCAGGCGGGGAGAAAAGCGGGGTGGAGCCGGAAAAGCTAGTTTTCTCGAGCGCGAACCTCTGACCTACATCCGTTTTAACTCGGACGGAAGATTTCATCGATCGAGCGCGCTTTGCTCGAGCGGCCCGAGCTCGAGAGGGAGCGAGAGAGCAGACGGCCCCGTCCCTCCCTCGCGCGCGCAATTCACTCTTGACATTCGACGCCATTACATCAGTTCGACTTTTGCTCTTTGCTTTTTATATACTCTTGCGCGCCCCAAGAGTCACTCCTCCCGCCTCCCCCCGCACTCAGCTGCCTTTGACTCCTCTCTCTCTCTCTCCATATACGTATCCATACGAATTTTACTAACCAATCCGAGCGGCGACTAATTAATAGATTTTTTTTCTTTCTCCTCTCGCTCCGCTCTTTGATGTCTAGTGCTTCGCGCGCCTCCGCACACAACAGATCTTCCCTCAATTTTAATCCGACACGAACATATGTATACATAACTGCAGAACTCCGATATCATACAAGTGTGGGTATATAGTGTACGTTATAATCACAGTACGCTACGATTGAGCGCACATTCGCGAAAGCCGTGCCTCGATAAACCGATATACAAATATTTTACAATTTTCTATTTCTATTCTGAGCCGCGCGACACATTCGGCAACGTTCCTGCTGTTATTCCAAACCATCAACTTTGCACGAAATTCTAAAATTCTATTCCAATTGCCAACTCGTTAATTCGAACATTCAACGTCAATCTCGCGCGGCCGCGACAGCTCGTAAATCATGTTTCATATATATACTCATAACAAGCCTCGATTCTTCTTTCGTATATACACGCCCACCCACCCGGAAAGTGCGTTACAAAAGAAAACTCTGCCCCGATAGCCAAAGCTATTGCTTCACGCAGCCATGTGCAGGAATAAATACAATCATTTAGCGAGTAATTACTATTTCAATACGATCTATATATTCAATACGATCAAATACGAGTATTTTGTATCTTTTATTCACTGAATCAAACAATGAATTTGCCCATCTCAGCCCGCGAGTATCCTGCACGGCGTAATGCGCTGCAAGGGAAGTAATTTGAAAACGTAATTTTATTGTCCATCGGAGCACGAGATGTGTGTTGTTCTTCCATAAACGAGATTGCATTGAGGATTCAAAGGTGCGCGGATGGCGATTAGCGCGCGCTCCCGTAATTATAAATTGTAATTCGAACGGATTAATTGTTCGAGTGCAGCTGATAACTCCTAGTGACGTCGAACAATAAGATTAAAATCTCAAATTAAAAAACAACAATCATTAATACTTCCCACGCGATTGTGATAGTTCGATAGCCGAAGGCCACAACGCACGCACGTACATACGCGTATACGTAATAAAACTTTTGCTTTTGTGTTTCAGGTGAGTAAACTGCCAAGACTGCTATATCGTACGAAACTTCCACGTTCGGCGCAAGTAAGTTCACAGGGTATATTTAAATTTACGTGTGCAATCACTTTTTCAATGACGTATTCGTCGATCCGCGCTGGCTCGAGCTTTCGAGTCGAGCTCGACGCTTTTCCCCGCCCTCATCTGTCCATCTCCGGCCAGTCGTTCTTTTTTTTCTCGTCCTCTCTTACGCCCGAGTCCGGCATGCCGAAACCGAGAATAGAAAAACAAACCGAGGAAAAATTACCAGACTCGACAGAGACGTGGGTTATTTCTTCCCTTTTCTTTTTTCGTCATGGTCCGTTTCGGCGGCTCGCATCCCGTCTCATGGGGTTTTTCCTCGCCACACGTTAGAATCCAACGATACACATTTACGTAATTACCAGTTGCGCAATCCACGCCAAGGCTGTACTTTGAATGTATATCGCGTGACTCGCATGGAAAGCTCGAGCGAGTAAAAAGTTTGTGTGTGTGTGAAAGAGACAGAGAGAGAGAGAGAGAACGTTTTTCTCCACCCTCCTACTTCTGCTCGTTCGACATTCTAGCTGGATATCTCGGGAACACAGTTCTCGTCATCGATTGGCAAGAAATTACGGGGAAAAAACGCTCGATTATTTATCGTTCCGCGCGAGTATTTCTCGAATTAGATCTCTTTAGTTTCCATATAGATAAATATCAGGCAACATATATATACTTTCGTCGCATTGCAAGTCAGAGAAACTTTATTCTCCCAGGGATATTACAGATGTTTCGTCAGAGTATAGCGTTGCACGTCGAGTTATACACTCGTTTTTTGTCCGCGTTTGCCCAAACAACAGGCGAAAAGTCGCTCGACGTATTTCGGGTGTCTCGTGGGGCAGATCACTGCGCATGGTTCGCGATTGCCAAATGAATATAAGGTACCTGTACCCAATATGCGCCACCTAAGCGAGAAAGGTCACTACGCCGCGTCAAATGAATATTTTCTAACATAATTGGTGTCAAATGAAAGGTCTACTCAATACCTACAGAATGAGCTAAGTTTTTTTCGATTTGAACAGTTCTACGCTAAGATACCGTGGAAAAAAAAAAAAATTTTCGGGAAAAAATTTTTAGTATACCCAATATGGCGCCACCCTGAAAATACTTCTTTTCATCCAATTTGAAGCATGAAGCATGTCTGAAATGGATAAAATACAAACAAAAAATTATATTTCTGATATAATTTTATTGGAAAATACATTTTGTCTTTGATTAAACCATAGTAAATAGATTATATGAACTTCTAACAACCTAAATCAAATCAAGTTTTCAGTTAAAATTCATGACAAAACCGTTGTTTTTGAATCAACAAAATTAACTTATGCAACATCTAATTCCAATATTAATCTCTCAAATTGATGAACATTCTTATTTGTGTAATTTTAAATATAATTGAGATGTTCTCACTGAAATGGAAGATTTCAATTTAAAAAATGTCCGAGCCTACTTGGGGCTAGCTATTGTCATGATGGTAGAAAAATTCTGTCTGATGTTTTTTCCTAGACAGTACTTATAAACGCATAACCTCAACATTTTTCTGGTTATAGGATAGCCAATATCTGCTAAGCGTTTAATTCGACTACATAATTCTTCGTTCTGTACTGTCGTTAACGCATATGGTCGACTTATTTTCGTTTTTTCGGATATGTTTTGTTTGACATATCGTTGAAATGTTCGAAGAGGTATCTTATATATAGTCGAAGCCATCCTCTGTGATATCTCACCTTTCTTGACCTGCTCCAGAGCTTGAACTAAATTTTCTTTCGACGATGTTTGGCAGATATTTATCATGAATGGGTTGATTGTAGCAGCTGGAACAAGAAAATAGGGGTGGCGCATATTGGGTACATTTGATAAAAATAACGAAGAGCTATTGAAACGATTGATAAAAAGGTCATACAAAGAAAAAAAAAATTGGATGATGTAGATGGGATGTCAAGGAATCGAATGATATGTCGCTCGATTTTTTTGGCCCAGTTTAAGGGTATTAAAAAAATTCGCACTTACCTGAGCGAAATTAGATCGAGAATGAAAATTGGCGAAAAAATGGAGAAAACGAGCTCTAACAAGTTGGTGTAAGGGTTTCCGATCGGTGAAAATGTTTTCTTTCTTCATTATTTAGTATTGCCGACAAGATCCTGTGACGCGGCGATGCTCTAGACGCGCGTATATATGAAATACGAAGGGTGGCGCATATTGGGTCCTGGCGCATATTGGGTACACCTACCTTATATGTATGTGTATCGGGCGCGATCAAATAAAACCACGAGGAAGATTGTGCGGGTAGCTGCTGGGTTATTATCGCGATAGAGTAATTGCTAATCAATTATTGCGATTGGTATAAAATGTTCCCCTCGATCACCGTTCAATCAGTACACGTTATAATGTTGATTAGTGCGCGCCAATAGCGACGTCTGCAGTTGGGTGTTCATAAATGTCGTGTGACGATGGTAGATACGTCTCTTAGATTGCCGTTTATTTTCCTACGCGACTTTCAGGTGTTACAAGTGTTGACGCAAGCGGGAGGAAGCACTAGTTACGCGATAGCTCGGCGGACGGATCCTTTCGACAATGGGGGAAACTGAATGATTGTATTTAAATACGATTCATCCAAATAATCTAATTGAAGGTCTATATTTTGTTTTTTGTTCAAACAACACTAGCGGCCGATAAAAGTGCCGAACTTGATTAATGACGATCAATTTTGGAAGTATGAAAAACAGAATAGGATTTATTTTCAGGGTGGTTGATATTCAACTTGAATTTATGTGGAAACATTATTTTTATTACTATTATTTTTATGCGAAATCGAGCCGACTTTTGAAATCGTTTTTATTAAACTCCTCCGCGGAAAGACGGACTCCCCGTGAAGTATATATACAACTGACTGGAGACGAAACAGTAAAAATTGTTACAATTCGTGCGAAGCTAACGCAATCGAATTAACAAAATTCCTCGAGCGGTGTCATCCCTAGAATACTTTTGCCTGTCGATCCACGTATAATACATCATGTTTTTATCGCACGCAGTATAAGGTGTGACGAACGCACGGGGAAGGACCGATCGTCGGAGTGTGCTCAGCGATCCGGGGGAATGAGCTGGACGCGTGGGTTATTTGGGCGCGAAACAAGCGCGCGCGCGTCAAAGTGTAAAATCGCGGAGGAACAAAAGCGACCGAGGACAATGCGGAGAAAAGAGGAGTGACAGCCTCGGGACAAGTCGCACCAGCGGAAGTGATGGGCTCTTTGATGATCACCAATTCGGGCTTGCGCGCACCAGCGCAGCTCATTTCAGTAGTGCGAGTCAAGCTCGGACGCCCACCAGGCTAACACACATGCACACACAGTTTAATCGTCGCAATAGCGGCACACGTGAGCTAATCCGCGTGTCTGACTGCGCGCGAATGGCAATCATACGCCAATTCGACTCGGCTCGCCTTTTTTTCCTTTTCTTTTCGCATAATTGCTGATCGATTTGGATCGAGTCGCACGGGACTGGATCGAATTTTGTCCGAGACAGCTCTCTCGGGATTAAACCAATACGCTCTCTCTCTCTCTCTCTCTCTCTCTCTCTCTCTCTCCCCTCATCAATTTCAGTCTAGAGGCTTTAGCCTCCCAAAATAGTTGTTTGCGTTGATTTGTTTCTATTGTGTTATCAGGAATAATACGATGATAATCGTCACCAGGACGATCCAACCTAGTCTCATATTTAGATGAGAGATGTATGTTTTCGTGTCCGTAGTTATATCGAATATAAGATTCCCCAAGAGACGCAATGAGAGCTATCTGTATTTGTTAGTAGCTTGGGATTTAAAAAGTACATTACATTCCAATCTCGATGAAATTTTGCGAAATGCTTTTTGGACACCTCGAAACATTCGTTAGTCTAAAGTTTCGATTGATTGCAATCATGGAAATAATCATGTGAATAATATTTAATTATTTCTCTTCAGTAAATCTGAAAACTCATATCTTGGGAGTTTTCACCGTGCGATTGCTCATCCAAAGATTGTTTGATCTTTTCATGAGTCAATAACAATGGATGTTTTGTCGAATGGATACTTTTTACTCACTCGACCAACGAAACGCAGTGCATATAATATGCGGACAGTGAACGCGAGGGTGAATTGGGCGCACGTATTCGTCGATCTGACAAAAGACACAATGCAGTCAAGACACTCGACAGTCAAACATAAGCGTGGAATTTCCCTTTGGAATTCATCCGACAAGCAGCTAAATATAAAAAGATCATTTGCTTCGCGTTTACATTGGCCGAGTGATTCTCACAATATTCATACAGCGCGAAAGCTCGAGCGGTACTCAAGCTGCAGTGCAGTTGATGGCTCGCGCGACTCGGGCACGAATGAAATTGGATATAATACCGTTTGCTTGGCTCGCGGCTTTTCGAATGCGAGCCGCGCGCGGTCTTTATCCGCGCGATGAAAACGACCTCGGGCGAGGTATCTGGAAGGGATGGGGGGGAGGAGGAGGAGGAGGAGGAGGAGTAATTAAAAAGCTGTATGGGGAATGCAGCCAATGGCCAGAGTAGCAGCAACGGCAGCAGCAGGCCGCGGCCCATTCGCTCGAGGTGTAAAAATAACGCTTGGAAATGTAAGTAGCTCGGGCGACTTTTCTCTCGCTTCTCTCGGCTTCCTCCCCGGCAACCGCGCCGCCGGCCCGCGGCTATCCGTTGCACGTGCGCTTACCAGTTGAAAATCAGCTGGGGATATTACTTGCGTGTCGTGTAATTGCTATCGAATAGTCGCCGGTGTCGCCCCGTCGACGTGTATTTAATTTTTGCAGCTCGTTATTGACACTGTGTCTAGTCTACACCATGGATGGAGATATAAATGTATAAGTCTTTTTTATTTCACAAAATTTTTTCTCCACGCTTTTAGTTATGATAATAGCCTCGATGGCACACTTGGATTTTTTTCAGATTTTTGATGCTCACACGTGAAAACGTTTACAGAGCGCTTGGTTTTTTTAAGATACGAAATTTGTTCATGTTTACATCAACTTTGAGGGCTTATTCGCTCTGGAAATCGTCGTAGAATCAAACAAATTTGCTAGGGAATAACTCGAGAGAAAAAAAGGTTGACCTGCTGAGTTGCCAGCCCAAATATACAAATCAAGTGGGATTTTTGTCGAAGCTCCATAAGCTGGCTCGAGATGGAGAACGTGAATTTCGAGCGCGAATTAATTATCGACGCGAGAATGACACTTTTACGGCAAAGGCGATTCTTTAAATAAACTTGAGAAAATTCCACTTGTTTTCACTCGAATCAAGTTGAAACGTGTACTCGAACCAAATAATCATTTGTGTAGCGTATGTACCATTGCCGTTGGCCTTTGACTGACTCACGCGACTTTGATTTGATAAAAATGAGAAAAGCATCTGCAGTGAGTTTGAGCTCAGGCTTGTGTGCGCATGTGTGCGCGTCTGTGTGAGAGCTTTCAACGAAATGATATCGCGCAGGCGACACTTGCAAGAGTTCATTGCATCCAATCAAACCAACTTTTTCTCGCTCTGTCGCACGCTTGCACACTTGCACACACGGGCACGCGTGTCGTTCGTGACTGCAGTGTAGTGCGAGTGTTGTGCGAGCTGCTGTGCGGATATTGGCATGCGGCCGGATTCGCCGGGCTGGATAATCGGAGCCGCGAATACGGCCGCGCGGGTATAAAAATGATGGCCGCGGGCGGGCCCGGAATATAACGCGCGCGCAAGCAGACTCGCACCGCTTGTGTGTTGTCGATCGATGTTTATCTCGCGCACACAGCTAGTAGTTGATTACTATTAGTCTTGCGCGCGCCCGCACAACTGTTAATTCTCATCCGAGAGCCAGTTTGGGCTGTGCCCGCCCTAGCGTATATTTTGGCCAATGTATTTTAGACACGCTGCTCGCGAGAGAGCGAGCAGCTCCGTAAATCTCGCCAGAGACGATAGCTCGAGCTGCCGACGCGGCCCACACCTGATTACCCCTCGCTGCTAAACCAACACACTCTCTTACACACTGTACATAACCATGAACAAGACAAATTCTTTCAAAACCTCTCTCTTCGTCTCTCCTACCAACTCACTTCTTCCCTACTTTCAACTGCCTTTTTTTTCGCGCATCCACTGGACACTGATGTCCCGTAGTGGCTCTCAATACCTAACTAAAAACACATTTCAAAATCTGCCGACGATAAAAAAAGCACATTGGACAAGGGCCGTTTGCTGAGCTCGCTATGCAATTCATAAACTCGTGCTCAATTTATCATCAATCACCTGGATTCTTGAGTATTTTTACCCGTTGAATCCCAGTATATGTTGGTCGACATTCGTCAAAAGTCGTACTTGTTTTCCGTAAAACGAGATTTTTGGCGAAAACCCAGAAGAGATGTTCTTTTACCATAGAATAATTTTTTCTGAAACTTTGAGTAATTTTGGATAGGGAAGGTAATCATACAAATCTTTACGATTTTCCACGAAATGTGCTTTTCTTCGTAGGAGCCATCTAAATTATGAATGTGTTTAGTCACTCCAGTCACTCAACTCACAGTTTGTAGACATCAACTTTATCTTCAAGTGTCGAGTTAAATTGATACTACTGTGACATTCGACAGTGAAATAATATTTTAATATTTAACCCTTAGAGTGCCAGGATAACGCCTTGAGGTGTCATGGTCTGACTCTCTAAAAACTTGACTTTAGTATGATCATTTCACAGTCAACAATCACTTATTTTCATATCTATTATCCTTCGAGATAATTCAGATAAAATCAAACGTATAGTACGTTGTGTAACGAACTGATTAATCAAATTAGCCATATCAGCTTAGTCAATTTGTCATGATCAAGTTACAAAAAAAAAGTTTGCGGTTACTTTGTCGGTGTGCAGTCGCGAGAGCAATCAATTATAGCCACGCGCACGCCACATTTATACTGATTAATCAAGAAATGCCGTCTATATCGGCAAGTCGTTGATATAATGTTATAAAATATATAATTTCTTTTAATTGTATAAAGATTAAGCGACTGTTTGTATGTTTGCAAAAATATCAAAAACTATCGATCCAATCATCTTAACAATTCTAAAGTAGTCTTACTATGTACTCCGAAGATTGACGCTCCGATTGTTTATCACGCTGGCAAGTTGTACGTTGGATTTTCAAAAAGAGGGGGAGGGGCAGATGCGCGTCAGAGTCGAGTGACTCGTGACGCGAGCCGGGCGATCTTGTTAAAAAAGAAACTTGGCTCGGGCGAATATGTCGATTGCGCGCTCTCCACCGCGAGGCTGCGCGCGGCCAAGCGCTGACCATCACCAAACACATGTAGCGGCTAAATTTAAAAGCCAAATTTTCCTTTCATCTCTCCGCTCTATAGCTTTCTCCTGTGCCACGGTGCGCGCGGCGAATGTACACGCACGTCGTCGTCGTCGTCGTCTCCGCGCTCGCCAGCTCGAGCTACCGAGCCTTTGCCACTTACGCAAACCGACCGTGACGTAGCTGCTTCAGCCAATGCACCAGGCAAAATTACGACACTCGGCGAATTCCTCCCATCCGCGTGTCCCCCGCAACCGCGACTCCCGCCCCTATATCTCACTCCCCGCGCGAATCACCTTTCAAAACTACCGCGCACAGCGCGATTATATTAAGACTATCGATAAAAACACGCGTCGTTAAGGCAAAACTGCGACTTTTCGACAATATTGTAACTTTTCGACAACATATGTTATGTATGGGCTGGTTAGAGAGGGGAGGGGGAGAGGGAGCAGAGCAATCCACTTTTATTCTCATTTCCAACCAGTCCATTTTCATTTTTACTGCCCGGTGCATTAGGGACGACTGTTCGACACGCAATGTGAGAATCGAGTATACCCCACTCGCTATGCCCATCTGCATTCATTGGCCATCATTTTTCATTTTTCAATGCTGCGCGTCGATCATCACTCATAATTATTCCCGTTCGCTCGTTATACTTGCACTCCGACGCTGGAGCTGATTAATTTTCAAATGTTGCCCAAATCAAACCAAGGGTAATCTGGCTCGAAAATTCGTGTCCTTTCCTGATACATATATGCCTATGCTCTGGTTATAGATCACAAAAGAAACAAGTGAACGCCCTAGCTATGTTATACTATTTCCGAATCATATATCCTCTACTTGCTTATATCCATGCCCCTCCTCGTCAATATAAGCTCATACGTTGGGCACTTTTTCCGATATTCAACTTTGATTGTATCAGTTAGACACCGTTACGAGCCGAATTCGCCGTGCAGATATAACGAGCGTCAAACAATTCAGCATACACACATTTTGCGAATCAGGTCAGCTGGATGGATGTCGCGCGCGAACGCGCCAGAGTATGTTGTGCGCATTGCATTCTGCGGTACAATTCTTCCAAATTGTTGAAATTCAATTTATAATTATATACATATGTAAACACCCTATCCTTAATGTAAGTGTTTTGAATGGTTAGTATATTCCTGAGTGCGCACTCAAGTTAGTAATTCGGGCAGTTCGTCCCTGGCCTCGTGTCAATAAAGTTGTGTTAAGATTGATCCGCCGTTTATTCTTCCCATCCCTCCGTTCATTAAGTTAATTGTTAAGTGCATATCTAGCATAACTTATTTTAGGTTATGGCCCAGTAAACGTTCTTGAGATAATGCACAGTTAAATAAACAAAACTTAAGGGATAGGCCGAACGGATCCGGACACGAGGCAGCACGTATAGCCAAGTAAGATGGCTACCGTACATTTTGGACAGGGTATTGGAATCGAAAAATTGACCGGACGAATCAATTACAATAATTGGGCAATTGCTATGAAGGCATATCTAGATTCCGAGGAATTGTGGTGTACAGTAGTAGCACCAGTCGGTGGACAGCTAGATACCGACGAAAAACGGATGAAGAAAGCACGTGGTAAAATAATTTTGTCCGTTCATCCAGATGTATACTCATACATAAATGATGTAGATGGCTCACCGGAACAGATTTGGAAAGATCTAAAGCAAACCTTTGATGATAAAGGAATAACTCGAAGTTTGAGTCTCTTAATGCAACTATGCACCGTAAAATTGGAAGACCACAAAACAGTTGAAAATTACGTAAACCATGTATTGACGCTCACTAAGCAACTGAAAGCCATAAAATTGGAAATACCGGACCCAATGGTAGGAGCGTTATTACTCGTTGGCTTACCGAAAGAATATAAGCCTTTAATTATGGGACTCGGAGCAACGCATCAACAAGTCTCAACTGAACTTGCAAAAACGACAATCATGCAAGAAGTAAAAATGAGTGATTATATAAATAGTGAAAGTGAAAATGAGACATTTCTAACATATTCAAATAAATCTCAAAGGGGCCGTGGTGGCTCGTCAAGAGGTTTCTACAACAACAACAGAGGCAGAAAAGATAAGTCTAATGTTCGTTGTTATGGTTGTAACAAAAAGGGACATTATAAAAGTGAGTGTTACAATACAAAATCAGCAAATGCACATCTTACAACAAATGACAGTCAGAATGAATGTGATCATAATCAATCATTTGAAGAAGTATGCACATATATATGTAAGGAAGAAATTCGCGAAGTTATCCTAAATTCAAGTATTATACCACATGTAATGGACAATAATCAGTGGTTTGTGGACTCTGGTGCTTCAAAGCACATGTGCAACAATAAAAGCATGTTTGTTTCAATAAACCCTTCGCATACAAAGTACATTAAGATCGCCAACAAAAATCTATTCTCCTCGGCGCTCATCGGACATAGTCATTCAGAATAATCATACAGCAAACAATGAGGTTAACGAGAGATCAGTTGACTCCGAAAATTTGAGTGACGATACAAACACCTCATCCCGAGATATGGATTTAGATGGAACATTAGATAGTTCAAATGATCCGCAAAGAAGAACATCAAGTCGGATAAGCATCAGACCAGCGTATCTTAGAGACTACGTGACCTTTATGGCTGTGGCTAATGTGAAGGAACCGCAAACATACCAGGAGGCAATAACTAGCCCAATATCTGAAAAATGGAAAGAAGCGATGCAGCAAGAATATGACTCGTTGATGTCAAACAGTGTTTGGACACTGGCAGATCCCCCGGCAGGAGCGAACATCGTTGGTTGCAGATGGGTGTTTTAAAGAAAAACGACAAGCCGATGGAATAACAAAATACAAGGCTCGACTGGTAGCAAAAGGCTACAGTCAACAACCAGGTGTCGATTTCTTTGAAACATATGCACCAGTTGTTCGTTTCTCAACTTTGAGAGGATTATTGTCTGAACTAGATAATGAAAAACCGAAACCAACCATTTTATTATCGGACAACAAAGGAGCAATCGACTTCAGTAAAAACCAAAAATTTAGTCAGAAAACTAGACATATCAATATTCGACATAGGTTCATCAAGGAGAAGATCGATGCAAACGAGATTAATCTACGCTACGTGCCATCAGAGCACATGGTTGCTGACAGTTTGACAAAGTCAACTAGTGCCACCAAGTTAAAGTATTTTGTGAATAGTGTGGGTCTAGTAGACCATAACAACAAACTGATAAGGACAAATAAAAAATGATGTTGTATGTAATTAAATATTATTAAGTTGTATATAATTATCAATTGTGGTGGGGTGTTGAAATTCAATTTATAATTATATACATATGTAAACACCCTATCCTTAATGTAAGTGTTTTGAATGGTTAGTATATTCCTGAGTGCGCACTCAAGTTAGTAATTCGGGCAGTTCGTCCCTGGCCTCGTGTCAATAAAGTTGTGTTAAGATTGATCCGCCGTTTATTCTTCCCATCCCTCCGTTCATTAAGTTAATTGTTAAGTGCATATCTAGCATAACTTATTTTACAAATGAATGTAACCACTTGATTATTCTGAGAGAAATTCAATTCGGATTCGACCATACAAGGAGTATTGTTGAATTAAGTCGAAAATTCGCACTCGAAACATTTCCACTTGGATTGAGCAGATATTTCCTTGGCCTGTTTTTTTTTCCCCCAAATCACTTTATCAAGGAGGGAAAATATGTCGCAGATTGTATTACTTATGAATTTACGCATTCGTCATCTCAGCGAAATTTTGAATGTGAGGCCTCGCAAGATCCGGTGCGACGCGCAACTGTCGCAAGCCAAAGAATCGAGCTGACTAAAACGAGAGGCTGACTAGGACGAGATTACTTTAAAAATAAATATATTCGAGTTTTAAAATTGCGTTTCATGATTGCAGTGAATGTTGATATGTGAAATTGAAAATGGGTTATTGCTTTTGAGAAACATGTTGACGGTTGGCAGCAACGATCGAAAACATGGGAAATGGAATGTATCAAGAATGATTTTCGAACGTATCTGAAACATAATAGAAAACATTTTTACAACGTACTCCAAACCTACTTCATAACGTTAGAAAAATGTTGATAAGAAGCTTTTCATTAGTTTGAGATGCGTGAGTCGAAAACTTTGAACCTGGTCCCAATTAGTAGAATTCTGCGAATTGGACGATGCTATCAAAAGTTTTCCATTTGTTTCTGATAAGTTCCAGAGATTTCCCGTCGGTGTAATGCCTAAATTTCTCATATGAAGGTTCTCGAAACGTTTTATACACTCTTTTAAAAAACGTTCGTTGTGAAACATTTTGAAAACGTACGTGCTGTCAAGTATGACAAGTATGACAAGTTAATTTTTTCGAGTGGAAGGCGCGTCGATACGCTTACAATCGTCCGTGCAAACGTATAGTGTCGTATTATATATATACATACTAAAGAGTACAGAGCAGCCGGTGCATGCGAGCCAGCTCGCTCGGCTGGTGTGCAGTCTCTCTCTCTCTCTCGCGCGCGCGCGAATTATAATTAGCTCGACTCATTTGTCTCGGCTAAGCGTTCGTATAAATTTACCCGCGGAATATCGCGAGCGTGCGCGCGCGCGCGCGCATAATGGAAATTTTAATTCGGGATATAGGGACGCGCAAAGTCGCGTGCGCGACTATCGCACGCCAGCTGGGCCGCGCACTGTCGTCAACCGTATATGCGCGCACACACACACTGTCTACTGAATATATATGACCATAACCACCGGCACACGTGATTCAGCCAGGGCGATATTAATCGCGTTCAACACCAATTTCACCGCGCGCTCGCGCGCTCTCTTATTCAATGCAGCACGACACACGATCCCCCGCGATTACGCTAATTTTTTCCCGCGCGGGTTTAATTAAAAATTCAAACGATCCCGTAGCCCCCCTTCCTCTATATCTCGCTCAACAGCTCTTCCCCACTTTGCCCATTGTAGCTTCCACGTTTGCTCGCGATTCCCACGCTCGCGCGCGCGACATTCCCCGTACCTCCCTCGCCTCCCGACATTTCTCTTCCGCGCGACGGCCTTTGTTGAAACCATCGTTTTAACTACAATTATTTATCCCGAAATATGCGAGAAAAACGGCAAAGAACATTGGCAACGTCAAAACAATACTATCGATTTGACAAGAGAAACGATGAAAAAAACGATCAAGTTCGAGAAGTGCCCCCTTGACAAAAAGGGCTTCTACACTGAAGGGGGTAAAATTAACATTTTTAATTGACCCTCGAGTGATTCCCGTCGGATGCTGTCTCAAGTTATGCAGAATTGTCAATAAGCTGCTATTCAGTTAATTCGACGGTTGATAATCAGCAGTTTCGACTTGTTGCTCGTCTATAGATTCATATAAGTTGTGCGTAACATAGCCATTGGTACGGCTTATTTCACCATCACTTTCATGGTAGAATTTTTTTTTTATGGAAAAATCAACGAACAGCACTAAAGTTAGTTACGAACGTATTGCAAGATCGATAGGGGATGAAGATAATGATCAGAATATATATAATTCATATTAGGTGTACGTCATTCGAATCGCTTTGCGTGTGTTTATATCTCCTCCCCACTCGTCCAAGAGGACAAGTCATTTCTAACACTTGACCAAATATATACATATATATACGTATATAGTTTGCATTATTAAAAGTCACGTGTTTAAAACTTCATTTGTAAGACGTGTGACGCCTTGACCGAAGTATTTTGAGCCGAGAAAATAGTTGAGTTGCCTTCAACGCCGTATTAATTCGTGAGATATGATTAATTCCTGATATAAGGTAACTGTACCCAATTTGGCACTGTACCCAATTTGGCACAATCGTCAGATTTCGTATTTCCGGTGCTCTTGGGTGCTCTGAGCATCAGTCGCTCTTGGGTTATGTTGGGGGAATTAAAAGAAAATTTTCGGTATCTTCCCCGCCCATTTAGCCCTTAAAACCACTCTCCTACAACACTTTGAAGTTTCACTTACTGATTTTTTCACCATTTTCTTATTTCACTTTTCGCACTCAACCTCAAAAATCAGGTGTCAATAATTTTTGTCTCTCAAAGTGTCATTAC
This sequence comes from Aphelinus atriplicis, assembly GCA_020882685.1. Classification (NCBI taxonomy): domain Eukaryota; kingdom Metazoa; phylum Arthropoda; class Insecta; order Hymenoptera; family Aphelinidae; genus Aphelinus; species Aphelinus atriplicis. The sequence continues at coordinate 97,346,389 of CM037073.1, forward strand.
TCTTTTTTGTGTAAAAACATCTCAGCTTTCGATTGGTCTCATCAGTTTTCCTAAAATTATTTTTTATCCTACTCAAATTGCTGTTTTTCGCATCAAAAAAAAGTGTACCCAATGTGCCCCTCTACACGTTTTTAAATGGGAAGACTGAGTGAAATCATTGAATATTTGTATAGACATATTACGATGATTTAGACGCGTATTTTTGAGTTGTATGTTAAAAATTTTGTATAAATATCACTGGGAACATAATTGAGAGTTTATTTCAATGCCAATTGGATCGTCCCTGTAGGCCTATATAGGCTGTAGCTAATGATTAAAAAATTGTGCCAAATTGGGTACACGTTTTGTGCATTTAGCCTTTTTGCGTTTTTTTTTAAATTGCGATTTTCGATAGGTTAAAGTAGTCGAATGATGATTATGGAGATGGTTTCTAATAGGTATTGAGCTGAGCTTTGAGATGCCGTTCACAGAATTTTAAAATTCGAAGTCTATCATAGTCAAATTCGCGAAAAACCCTTAGGGGGGGGGGGCACATTGGGTACAGTTACCTTACAATGTATATACCGTCAAAGCGTTTATACTCAACTCGTAATAAGATAGCCGCGACGAGTCAATCAAACATCGCTCGATCATATTTGAGATTCCTTCAAAATTGTCACGGTTATGTTGCGACGAGGGTATTCGCAAAATTTGATAAGTAAGAGTGCGCGCAAGAAAAGTTCCCGATGAATTTTCCTCGGGCGCAAGAATTCGCGTCTGGAAATCCGCGCACCTGAGAATTTTTAAAAATACTTCGTGTCGCGGCACGTGTATAGACACAAACTTGAGAAATGCGCCATTATTTCCCCGTGGCGCACAATTTTTTCCAAACTCTTGAAATAATGAAGTTTTGATACATATACACGCACACGCATAGACGTATATCATCGGTGACGTTGACTAACTATCGGGCTCGCGTTATCCGAGGTATACACGCGCATATTCGGGCGCGCGAGTTCTCGAGCGTCGACGCAGGAATGCGGAGGTCGGGGAGGGGTGGGGGGGGGGGGGTTGGGAAATGCGAGGAAATAAAAGAAGGCGAAGCTGTGGACGGGGCAGAAGAGTCGCGCAGAGAGTAGAGTGGCGCGGTTGGGTATAGCGTGCGCGGCCAGAATTAATTCGTGAAGGTCCGGGCGTTGTGCGTATGGCGCACGTGCGTCTCGGGGAAGGAGATACGTACACGCGAGGCAGGAGGGCAGAGGCCGCAAATCGAGCGTGAAATTGGCTAGAACATGTAGAGCGAAGAGTACGTATACCGGCTCTGACGCGCCAGCTCCATTGTCGCAGAGACGCAGAGACCCCCCCAGACACATCGACGCGCTCGACGCGACGAATCATCCGCGTGCTTTTTCGGAGCAGCCGCGCGTGCCGTAGCATTGTCGAGGGCTCGTGCGCTCTCCGCCGCTCATCTGTGCGTAGGCCTGTACTTGCCTATTTTGACACACTTCGGTTCTTGCGCATCCTCGTGTGTCGACGATTCTTCCCAACATACGTCATCTCAACCAGATATAATTTTTTTGAATCGATACGTACATATGGCTCGAATTCTCGAGTGTACTTTTTGAAGCCGAAAATTCAAACGAATGATTCGTTAGTATTATGTTTCTATTTGGGCCAACATAAAGCTACCACCACATGTGCAAGCCCTCCGAATTCAACATACAAATTCCCTTTTCCCTCTCGTTCAACCACTTCCATGTTTTTCAGTTATACTACTGCAATTACGCGATAGAACGAAAAAAAAACAATTTTCTTGTTCTCGCGTTTTTTTTCTCGCACATTTTTGCTCTACCACGGCATATATTCGTAATAAGTTTTATGAAAAATTCACAAACTCGATTGAAAGGTCCAAAGAGCTAAACTATACTTATTGACTAAATAGCGATAGAATATGTAAGTGCGTTGCAATAAAAGAACTCAAAAATCTATCAGTAAATTTGAAGAAACAATTTAGTTTTGTAATTTTTCAAAAATGAATGCTAGCATGTAAGCCAGTCAAGAAAATCTCAGTTTAAAATGGGGGGAGAAGGGAACAACTTTCGGAGGGCTGACAATCATACCAAATAACTATGATGTGGGTAAATGTTTGCTATTTGAATTTGAAGAACATAACCAATCCAAAGTAGCTGTAGCCTTGTTCGAGATGTCACGAAGACTCGGTTTTTTGTTCCTAGAGAGTAAAACGAGCGGTTTACGGCTAGTGGGTGCCTGGGCGTAAAAACGCTTTTTTCTTCCTCGTTAGAAAACGTTCCGTACAAACCTCGCTCAAGCAAACTGTGTTTTTCGGCTGACTGCAGACTCGTATTTTTATTGTAATCCTCGCTTCGCTATCGGGTTATAAACTGTCCTTGTGCCGAAAAACGCCTCCACCGGCTGAGGTACGCGATGCTAAAAACATCGAGGACATGGAAAATGTACCGGTGATCCGTGAGAATGTGCACTCTATATACTCTACAGACTCCCTACAAATATTATCCTCATTCCGAAGCTCATAGATCGTTCGCACTCTGAAGAATTTCCACGAGCCCGTGTGGATTTCTCTCTTTGTATAATACGTATATAGCTTGTGTTGCATTGAGAAATTCCAACAGACGCACACGCGCGCGCGAGCGAGTTTTCTCGCTCTCTCGCTCCGAATGCGACTGTTTCAACGAGTTTATAAGGAAGCTACGAAATAGAAATGTAGACGCTCGTTGTGTTTATCATGTTGGATTTAAACAGAGCAGCCCTATACATTCGCTCGGGTTCAGCTGGCTCGAGCTATACTTTAGATCGAAATTGGTTTACACAAAGTCGGACCGAAGGCCAATTCGAAGATACAACGCGCGGCTCGCGTTAAACGCACGCGCGCGAGCGCGGAAAAAGCTTTTCAAAAGCCTTCTCTATTTTAGAATATTGAGACGCGCGCGCGGGCCGGCCGCTCGGCCGCTCGGCCGCCCGATTTATTCCCTCGTGTACAAAGAACGAAAAGGCTCAATTGTGATTGTTACACGAGCGACAGTTCAACTATCGAATCATCAAATTTGCGCTTGTTTCAAATACTGGATGAATCGTAGGACTTCAAACTGCCCAAGAATAATCAATTCTTTGTCATTTTTCTGTTTCAGGTGAGTTTTGAAAAGAGAAACTTTTGGACCGTAGAATCGGGTCGTATGAAAGAGGAACGTGGCAGGTATTTACATGATTATTAATTCACCAAATTTTTATTTGATTGAAGTTATACTAGGACAAATCGTATTCGAATACTTGTATTTAATCACGTTATTACATATCAAATAAAATACTCGACTTGAAAATTGTACTAATTTTCAGTTGAATATTTACATTAGCAGTTATGCAATTTTTTTTTCTTAGAGGGCAGATATTATAAAAATGTTATATTCCCTGAATACTTGTATTCAAATACTGGCCCTCACTCGAGTGGAACGACCGTGTCAAGAATTTTTGGAAATCCATATGTATACTCATGATTAATCGATTAATCCCCGCGTGCCGGCGCAGTCCAGCTTTAGCCATGATTATGTCGAGTGATTAATGAATTCTCCTCCGGGTATATAATATATATGGAACAACTCGAGATGATTGATGGATTCGTAATGACTGAAAATCCATCGGATTATATTGGAAATTATTGATTACCAAGCACGCGATGCTCGTAAAAAAAAAAAAAAAAAAAAAAAAACGATCCGCATGATTTATTTCGCTTTTCCGTTTTCCCCGCATCGACGAAGAATCGCGAAGGGCACGAAACACACTGGATGATTAAAATTCCCATGCAGAATTGACTCGTATCGATATATAGCCTGTCCGAGCTCGAACGCTCGGGATCGTAATTTACTGCGATCAGCCTCACGAACTTCCTGAAACGTTAACGTTCGCTAACGCAAACAGCCGAGTGTTACGCGCGCCCAGCTATATACCGACGTAAATAGATCAATAAACCAAAGCATCTCGCGCGGCTACGGCTCCTACACGGCTCGCGGGCTGGATTTTTCTTTTTCCCGGGAATTTTCGACATAACCGAAGCCCCTACCGCTCCAACAATAATTTCGAGCAGTACATATATATATATACACTTGCCCGGTGACAGCTGATTTAGTTTCGCCGTTTCCAATTCCGCAATGCCATTTGTGTTTTTCCTTCGCCGTATACGCTCCTACGATCGATTAGCACACACCACGGCAGCGATAGCAAAAAATTTATCCCTCGAATCGCTTATTACATTATTTAAACTATCCGTCGTCGTCGTCGCCATCGTCGTAATACCGCTCGAGCGCGCGATCGATAAAAACGACAATTAGCGCAGTATTTTATTGTTGAAAAATCGCTGCAATTGCGTCACGGGCTAACTGTGCTCCAATGTCGAGCGCGATCCCGTGTTTATTGCCAATGCTGTTCGACGGATCAGCTGCTGTTGCGATTGCTCCGATAATGAGGAATACATTTATTTTTTGCTCGCTCGCGGAAAAGGACAACTAATTCCGCTACGATGCTCTTGCGCGTTTGAAGCGGCCGGGGGCAGAAAAAACCGACCGGAACCTGAGTAAAAAAAATATGCATAAATTGTGTCTGGATAATTATGCCTAGAAATGGACTGACTGAAGTTACAGTCGGTACGACAGTACGGGTTATTGGCGGGCACGAGAGAACAATATTGAGTCGGTCGGGTTAGCGAGAAGCGAGAAAGTCGACTGGAGCCTTGCGGGCAGCTGAGCAAATTGAACAATTGACTTGTTAACTAAACAATTAATCGGTTATTCGATTTGTGTCCGAGGACACGAGCGAGCGGCTTCTCATACGTTTGTCCCTAAACTCCCCATTCTACACGCATACACAATTATAGTTGTTTAATTACACGATCAGCGTATGCCCTCGCGAACCGACAGACCAAAAACATGTTCAGATCCGGCCGCAACTTGTCTGCCACATTCCAACTAGTGTACAGTACAATTTTTTTCAAGGACTTCAACTCGCTAGCAAGATTCTCGACGATTCTCTCGTTGACCTGATTTTCAAGGGATTCCAAAAGCTCCCAGCTTCCCAAATTCCTCCAATCAAGAAAAATATTTCCCGCGCAATTTCTGCCCTCTCTCGGGGCAGCTCCTACTAGAGTCTCGAAAGATTGACAAACGATTCGAACGGAACGAAAACATTTTTCACGGTTTTTCAAGAATTATCCGATTTTTTTCTCTTTTCCACGTCCATGAAAAATTCAACAAGTTGTTCCCCAACTTCATAATAGTGTCAGTATAATTTGCCATCGACTCAACTTATCGAATAGCCATAAAGATCCTAAACTTCCTGCACTCGTAATTATTATCGATGACATGTTATTATACAAAATTCTTTCACAAGAAATAAATGCTGGAAAAATGAAGACGTGTTATCTTAACCTCACAATGTAACTCGAAACGTACGTTCTGAGCCTTTCTGGCATTGTGCATATTACTAAAAACGAAGAAAATAATTTCGAAGACACGAAGACAGCATTTTTTTCTTCGTGCAAGTGTGAGTTTCTTGATCGAAAGATTTTGTATAGACGAAATTGACGAAGGAAGATTCAGGATTTCTCTTCATTAGAAAATCATTGTTTTCTTAGTTATCCGCATAAAGCGTGTTTTCTAAAACCATCGTTCCATAGATGTCTTTTCCATCCATCTAGCCGATTTTTTTTTGCTTATTCGAGAATATTTTCAAAGTGTAATCTATGTGATGCAACTAGTGCGGGAATAACAATTTCTCCCATGGTTGCCACGTGTTTTTATGTCTCAATTAACACACTCAGATGCGCGTTCCGCGTGAGACTCATTGGGACGATGTCAATAATCAATTTTGCATCTTTGCATTTCATATATAAATATCTTCCTAGAGCATATGCTATTAATGAGAGAATTAAATAATCATTCGATTCTATACAGGAGAACAGATGATGATACGGTCTGTCAACGTATACAAAATTTTTGATTTGTAGATTTCAAATAAAAAAAGTATCAACCTATATAAATTTCAATTTGACGGACAAGTATCCCAGCGAACAATCAAATTACCAAATCAAATTGTCTTTTTTACGCATTAATCAATTCATTTCAGTTTATGCATTTAAGAAATCTACATTCATGTTGAACTCAGCAAAGATATTTGATCATTAGAACGTGAAAACTCAATTCAATCCTCGACTTCTTCAATTATTGACGAAACTATTGACTACCCTAGTCTATTGCTTCTCCAACTGGTAGTACTGCTGGCTGTGGTAGCTCTGTATCTAATTCTTGTCATTACGAGAATTACCAACCAGTTTTTTTTTCACTTCATTTTATTTGCTTGAAACGTATAATATACCGAAAAATTATGTTCTATCACCCTTATAAATATGATATAATTTTGAAAATATATTCACAGCCTTTTTTCGAAACTATAATATTTCTTAAGTTGGCGTACAGTGTAACTCATTTTTCATTTAATTAATATGAAATTTTAACTTTTATTTCTCAGATAGATGATCCATAGAATAACACACGATTTTCACGATTGATAGACAATTACGTTGGTAATGAACAATTTGAGGTTGATATTTTCTTTGAGTACTTCCAAAAAAAGGACTAGTGTAGATTTTAGATTTAACAAAATAACGTTACTTGAAAATTGATTTATCTATAGTATACTAACATAATATAAACTAATATCCTTAAATTCACGTTTTTTATATAGCCGTTAATTTTATCATTGTGGAATACACGCACTAGGCGTATAAAGTTGGATCCACTTGATTACCTTACTGACGAGTCCTGTCAGGTGGATCTAGGACGAAACGCATATTTCTTATATATACTTTCTTTCTTCCTAATACTAACCAAATTTAACATACACATTATATGTACACTATATATATTATTTATATGTACTTGTACAAAGGGTAAAGATTATTTTTTAATAATCTTATAAAATCTTGTTACCAAGCTGCATTAGTCTCTTGGGCAAGATAGTTTGATTATAAGAATCAACTAGGAAATTATCTCTGTATTGCTGATAGAATCAGTGAAATTAAAAAGAAATGTTTTTTTTTCTTCAAGTTGAATACGGAGATGTACGATGTTTTTCTTATCGGAAGAAATATGTCCTCACTATTTCGCACCTTAAATATAAATACAAGATATTTTTGTAAACCTCAATACATATAGAATAAAACCTCGAAACTTTATTTCGACTGATTTCTCAGGAATCGTGAAAAAATTCCCCAAAAAGCTTCGCCCTTCAGTGCGCCTGGGTAGCACCCCTTGAATCAATCGAATCACGTAGCTGCCAATCCGCTTCACACAGGCCATCACTTGATTCACATAAGGACGCAAAGATACGACATTTTTCGATTGATTTTCCGAGTAGAATACGAGCATATCTCGGGTATACGTGAGTCTGAGAGATCGCATTTCTTGTACTCGTAAACCATTTCTCGCACGAGTCCGAGAAATTCTATTTCTCGAGGATCCCCTTCAAAACCCGTCGTCGAAAACAAAGAAGAATTTCCCGGATTTGCACCTTATCAAAAACTTGAGATAAAAAAGTACATGAGCAAACAACTGTTTAATCCATCCATATTTTATCCGTATATTTCAGGAATATTTCATTCCAATGATTTTCTCCCCATCCAAATAGTTATTCCCTCGAGAACTCAATTTGAAATGGATATATTTTGTCCCCCCGTTAAAATAGACGTGTTCACAGCTGTGTGGGATGCGCGCACAAGCACGTGCATCGTAAAACGCGCACAGTTTATGCTCAAATCAATCGCGCCGGCAGGAGAATAGTCGGCGTAAAGTGCACCGTGAAAATGTCCACGAAAGAGAGGGAGAGAAAAAAAAGAACAATATTTCCCTCCGCATCTCCGATTGATTCTAAGTATATGTCTTTTCTTACCAAGACCACGCGACGCTCATAGTAAGAAGGCTATATCGTTCAAGGGAATAAATTGTGGAAAAACTAATTGGCGCAATTTGGTAAGAAGTTTGCGTATATATTTGAGTTCACGGACATTCTGATTTTCGCTGTAGAAAGCTCCAGAATTATCCAACTCGGCAACTTTTCCTCGGATATTCCCTGTCATTGGCTCATGTTTTTCCGACTCGTAATATACGCGATATCACGGAATTTTTAAAGCTCGAATCGTGGAATCGAATTAAAATCGCATGGCCAGTTCGATAACTTCATCAGTGCCAGCATCTGCTGTCGCGCCTCCAAACTAAATTTCACGAGCACCCGAGCGTTTTGTATGGATCGTCGATCAAAATCGATTGATTAATCACATTATAGCAGCGGTGTATAGCGCGGAGAGTCAACGGCAGTTGGCTACATTTCATATTCTACCCCCGAGTCCATACTTACGCGCTTCGTTTTATCAAAGTTCGATTCGAAATAATATTGCTTGGGATGAGATTTTTTTACAGTTTAACGATCCCATCTATAAATAATTCATCCATCAACGGAGTTTGTTGTTTTTCTATATAAATGCAGAGCGCATCTCGAATTATACGTTTTTATCGATATTGCCAGGTGAGGCTTACTTACTATAGGTAAAGCGCAGTCTGAAACTTGAAATCAGGACACTTGTATTCGACATTTGTGTAGCTTCATCATCAGAATTATTATTGCGATGAATAAACCATGAGTAATAGCTTGTTCGTGTATTGTCATTTTGCCACCGGATCATTATGCTACTCTAATCCGCGCAGCTGCTTTGAATATTCATGCAATATTGAATATTTAAATGAAAATGATATATCATGAGAATCACAACGTTTTGTCCTTAATTCAATAATTTCAATATAATCTTATACCTATTGAGTAAAAACTGTTCTCTGTTTTCTCGTTGTTTTGTCTCCTCCTGCACAGAATATCGTAGTTAATCGGTCATCAACCATCGATCTTTCTGTCCAATATCGAATTCCGGGATTATTCTTAATAGAAATTAACAGGCAATATATTTTCCGATAGCTTCTTTTTGAATGTTCTATTAACAGTACCAAATATTAATTCAACATCTATAAAACTCGAGTTGACTGGCTGTGAGTAAAGATTGTGTAATATTATATTTTAATAAATACAGTGAGCTTTTCTCACTGTATCACCATACAATTTTGATTCATTGACGAATACGATCGGCAATTCAAATAAAATTAAATTAGCAAGTTAGTTCGATTGTAGTATTATTGAGATTGTTGGGAATGTAACAGGTTATAAATAATTGGAGGTTACTCTCCGACCACAACCGTTCTGAAATATTAAGCTAACCTCAAATTGTTAGTATCTATAACCTATACGTTTTCGAATGTTTAAAACATTATTGCAACTTTGGTGATTAACGACCCGTCATCTTAAATTTCGCAAACTCGACTTCGGATTCGTCATCTACGAGATCGAAAACCTTTCTAAAAACATATTCTTGGGCAAAGGTACTATTTTCAAGTTTTTTCTATTAGCCATATCTGATAAGTTATCTTAAATTTTAAAAATTTGATGATAGTACTCGGAACCTCCGTTTCAGATCTGAAATTTTAAATAGAAACTTAATCCAGGTTATTACAGTCATCTCTCGTTTGAGTTTGCAACCCGACCAACAATCTTCGAGATAGTCTTTCTATTCGCCCAAATAACAGGTAATATTTACAAACGCTAGTCAGATAACGTGATTTCATTTATTGGGATGTAAACCGATTTTTACTGATTTCATAAGCGTATATGGGGCATATCCTGAGTCACTTCACGCAGCGATCAACCTGACCCCCTCCAACTTGCTTCAAAATTTTTTCGTAGGCTTCTTTGGGGCCTATAGTATAGAGGCAATTTTTTTGAAACTTTTAGCCCTCATTTTAACCTACGGAATTGAGCCTTATGTAATTTTCAAATTAAATAAAAAAAAAGCAGTTGAGCTCGACCCACTCTGAAATTTTGGCTGGTATGAGTGATATAATCATTGTATTGTATACAAAAAGATGACCGAATATTTTTGGGAAATCGTTAGCTGGTGAATGCGGCTGAGGATATATTTGTTGGTAACATTACAAACCGCCTCGAGAAGTTTGAGCCCGAGACATCCGATCGCGAGCCAAATGCCAAGCGGTGGTTCCTGGTTAGTAAAGTCGGACAAGACATAATAAGATTAAAATAATCTGCGTTGGAAAGATTTAACGAGTTTTAGGAAATTTTCATGAAACTCGTTTACATAACGTGTCAAAGTTCAAACAAACTTATTGGGATGCGTGAGCATCGGGGTGTAGAGCCGAAATTCCATAATAAATTACTCGCGCTTTGAAGCCGTGAGGCTGCTTTTGCACACATATCCTGGATACATATACATAGCTGTGAATGCAATTGAGAGTGAATAAGTGGATGGTATTGGCTGCGCAGGTCAGATTCTGATATCGGATTCAAATTCGAATAAAAATAAAAAAATCATAGCTGCGCGCAAAACGCAAACTGTGTCCCTTTTTCTCGTGTCTTGTATATTCGTATCGGTAACTCGATTACATCCGGATACGAAAAACTGCATTATATCGGCTGATTCACAGGCATTACATCTACTCGAATAAATTCAAACTCTAATTGGTCGGCCAATTCAATTCATATAAACATCACCTTGAATCTCACTAGAAACACATCGTTAATTGCACCATAATCATTTTTACACGGACAGTTCATTTCACTCGTACCACGCATCCGTGAGAAAATTGTACTGGAAAGAAAAAATCGAAAGTACAGTTAGCTTTGCAAGATTTTTGTCCAAATGCGTAATCGCAAGTTGTTTGTTGAAGATGGTGCTGTTCGGGCAGGCAGTCCTTTGTGGCCGCGCGGCTAGAATATCAAACGGGCGAAAATTATGCACGCCGAACGAATAATGACGCAAACGTTTATTGAGGGAAGCGAGGCTCGCGCGTAACTGTAAGAACGAGATATATAATAATGAATATGTTAGCCTCGAATAATGTGTGTGTGTGTGTGTGTGTGTGTGTGCGACGTCGACGAGACATTTTGGCAGACGCCAGTGCGCGACTCGAAAATTTTCCCGCAAATCACATGGCCTCTTTGATGTTGCAACGCTATTGTATGTATATACACACGGGTACACGAGTACAGCTACGTGGCCCGGCCCGAGTTTTTCTTCCGCGCGCGCGCACCCTACACAGCCTCTCGCCGTCACGAGAAGCGATAATCTCGGATCCAACGTGCAGCAACAGCGAAAGAGCAAAAACTCTGCAGCGATTCGAAGGGACACGCTCGACCCGCGCGTGTCTAATCAAAACCCCGCTCTGGCTCGCTTCTATCCGCGATACATATATGTCTGTATATACCAACATCGCAATGGATTTATTATTGATCTACGCACGTGACTGTACGCTTTTGTTAGAATTCCGTCCGGTTCATTCGTTTCGTACGTCCGAATCATTTGCATTCGAGCCCGAGCCTCCTCCCCCCCCCTCCCTCTTGAAATGATAATTCATCAATTCAACCCTGCTAGGGGTGAATTTCACCCCGAGCATTTTTCAATTTTCTCGTATCGAATAATACGCAAGTATCACGATGCTTAAACGATCAATTTTTCGTCGTGATAAATGAGAGAGCTTTTCCTGCGATTGTCAGATATTTTTTTTAGATTTTTGGAACCCACAATGTTGACGCGGGATTTATCAGTTTCTTGAAGATGCTGGGGTGAAATTCGCCCCTTCGCGGTGACCCTTACGTGATTCCACACAAGAGTGCGTGACCGATCAGAGGGTTAACATAATCAATATCAATAGTTGATATATTCTCCGCGGGCCAAACACCAACACGCAGCTCTTATTAGCTCAGCAAATCTGATCGGTCTAAAACGCGTATGATTCCTTATATTTTTACAATACTTATGTTTTTGCTTGCTCCATCCGCATGTGAGAGCCGCAGCTTCGGCCTGGTTATAATTCGCTGGGCTGCGTTGATTCCAGAGATTTTTCGATTTTTCGATTTTTCGACTTTCGAGGACCCGCAGACCAAAGACAAAGTAGTCCCGAGAACAGCGGTAGAGGAAAAAGTTACTCGTTTTAAATAGACCAATCGGAAAAATGCCACGCCTGCGCTCACGTGGCTTGGAGTTTAGATTTTCCAGATCTATTCTGTCAATCATTATAATGATTCCGTGCGTGTATACGTTAGATCTATTGTTAGAGGGTAGTTCATTTGAGTACCCCAAAATTATCTCGCGAAATTTCAAGATTATTGCTGACTTTAACTTTGGAGCCTTTTGTCAGTGACAAAAACTAGAGAAATGACTGAAAGAACTTATTTTTAGCATTATTGGAGAGAATGCTAAGAACGGAGTATATCCTTAGTCTAAAATTACATAAACACATTTTTCCATTACAGACCAGCCTCTGAACGTCAATAGCTCCGTTAAACCGACACGTGCGAAGAGAAACAAAACTATTTTCCTTTATTGCTTCTGATGCATTCGTCGTATTTTCGAAAAATGCGAAAACGCGTTCTCAAGTTTCCGTCAGTCGAACGAATCTGCGGATTATCAAAGCGATTTTCCCGCGATAGACGCGCGTGATCGTGAAAAGTAAATTTTTCCTTCGCCAAATTTTTTTTTCCTCGAGAATCATCGAATCCGACAGAAAAGGCAAAAATTCGCGTCCGACGTCTCGAACTGAGACGCGAAATTTGATTGCACATCGGGAGATACCCTCCGGGGTTTCCGCACAAAGGGCACACAGCCGTTCTCGGGCCGACGTGCCTCGTCTCGCCCGAGATATTCATGAACCTTTTTTTCGAATTTATCCACGAACCCAGCACACACGCGTGCATGTATGTATATGTGCGCGCACCGAATTGCACGGATGCACCGTGAATGCACATGTCCGTTACACGGATAAAATGCGAATAATAATTCGCAAATATGACAACCCATCCATAATATGGACACACACACAATACGAAAAAAAAAGTTTACCGTGCTAGCGAGACGGCCGTAACGTGTAAGTGGGTTAACCCTTGCATCGTGGGGGGTAGAATAATAGTCAGCTGTCAATAATGTTAATCAATGCGAGCTGGAATCCGTTGGGGTCGTGGCAGGAGAGGAGCGGAGAGAAGGAAGAGGGAGAGAGGCACGTTGACAGGGTGAACGAGGTATACAAAATCGGGCGAAACGTATAGGATGGTCGTCTGCGCAGTTGGGGGGAGGTTAGCGACGAATTGGCGCAGGTTAGCTGGGGGGGGGGGGGGGAGCGTCGCGCGCACACCTGACACATGCGGCTCGTGCTACTGATCGCTTGGCAATCTAGTACGTGTATATATGCGTGTAGATCAGAGGCTGTCTGTCTGTCTGAGCAGTGGACTATATGTATGCACGAGGATAAACATCGATATCCACAAATGAGCTTCGCGGTTCGTTGCTCGGTATATGTGTATATAGGTGCGCGCGGGTGCTATAGCTCTCGAGAGCGATATACAATCATGTTGCGCCACGTGGGTCCGCCGCGGCTGTTACATACGCAATCCGTCGACTCACAGCGTCTTTCTCGTTCTCGATCTTTCTCCTTGAAGTGAGAAATTGATCGATTGACATGCGATGCTGTCGATTATATTCGGGTGAATTGTATCTATGGTTGGCATACAACACGGCAAAACAGAGACAGAGTTGTCGCGGTATCGAGTATAGATCCTATACGAAGACAAAGGCACGAAGGCCCGTTTCAAATCTCCCGATGACCGAAAAGTCGGTACAGTAAATTCTCAATCTCGGGGCGAAGACAAGTACTTTTCACGGGGATCGTTCGCTGAGCAGGCTACATGCAAGTGAAAGAACTTGTGTCCGCCATTTATATCCTGCCCCCAATCACATGTCGTGTAGGAATTTGTTTTTATAAACATTGCGAAATTACGGTTTTTTACAGGATATGCTTTTATACGCTGGCAGAATCGAAATACGTGCCTTTCTTCGTGAGGAAATTGTGAAGTATACACATATATGCTCCCGTTAGCCCCGAGATTTAAACGTGCTTTTCGTTTCTATCGATATGTCCGATTGTTCGATTGGAAGAATAATGCACAGCGACGAGTGTGGACACGTTGTGCGATTTGAACTTGAATATGTAAATACAGTACACATCTACATAAATAGATATGCATGTACAGGATGTCAGTTCATGAAATTTAACGATGAGTAGAATAAAATGTAAGGTAACTGTACCCAATTTGGCACTGTACCCAATTTGGCACAATCGTCAGATTTCGTATTTCCGGTGCTCTCTGAGCATCAGTCGCTCTTGGGTTATGTTGGGGGAATTAAAAGAAAATTTTCGGTATCTTCCCCGCCCATTTAGCCCTTAAAACCACTCTCCTACAACACTTTGAAGTTTCACTTACTCATTTTTTCACCATTTTCTTACTTCACTTTTCACACTCAACCTCAAAAATCAGGTGTCAATAATTTTTATCTCTCAAAGTGTCATTATTATTTTTTGTGTAAAACATCTCAGCTTTCGATTGGTCTCATCAGTTTTCCTAAAATTATTTTTTATCCTACTCAAATTGCTGTTTTTCGCATCAAAAAAAAGTGAACCCAATGTGCCCCTCTACACGTTTTTAAATGGGAAGACTGAGTGAAATCATTGAATATTTGTATAGACATATTACGACGATTTAGACGCGTATTTTTGAGTTTTATGTTAAAAATTTTGTATAAATATCACTGGGAACATGATTGAGAGTTTATTTCAATGCCAATTGGATCGTCCCTGTAGGCCTATATAGGCTGTAGCTAATGATTAAAAAATTGTGCCAAATTGGGTACACGTTTTGTGCATTTAGCCTTTTTGCGTTTTTTTTTAAATTGCGATTTTCGATAGGTTAAAGTAGTCGAATGATGATTATAAAGATGGTTTCTAATAGGTATTGAGCTAAGCTTTGAGATGCAGTTCACGGAATTTTAAAATTCGAAGTCTATCATAGTCAAATTCGCGAAAAACCCTTAGGGGGGGGCACATTGGGTACAGTTACCTTATGTAGAATTTTACGGGAAAATTTTTCGTAGCGATGTGATTCGATCAAAAACAAAGCCACAATCGATCGACGAAAGTAACCAGTGAGAAATCGGGTCAGAAGTTTTGGGCGGTCCTTTCAACCTGCAGCATCGAAGGCCTGTAATTGATATGTGTATGTCTATATCATTTTTTATGAACGTAGCTCATTGCAAGTATGCGCGGGTGCATCGGCCAGCCAGTTTGCTCTAACTGGCCTCTATCCTATCCCCGACTTTTTTTTTCACAAACTTTCCCAAGTAGTAAAATTTCTCGTCCCTCGAGACAATAGCCTTAGCCAGTACAGGACGTTCCATTGAGCCCTAGGCCTAAAATGTTTCATTTTTGAGTTATCAGTGAGGCAAATGAGCATACTTAATTCGCGTTTCATTACTGATAAGTATGTACTTTAAATCATAAAAATCGAACCATATTAACCATAGTTAATATCAACTTTCGGAAACCAACAATCCAAAATTGAAATATTCACCTTCATTTCGTTGTCGTTAATATGATTCGATTTTCGTGACTCAAAATACATTTCAATCAGTGATTGAGAGGCAATCTGGTACACTCATCTTCGATATTATTCCGTTAAAATTGAAGAATTTTCTTCTAGCCACTGGCAACATGGTTTGCCGTCAAAAAGATTTTGGTCTTAGATTCCCGGATTCGAGGCTCAGCGGCGCAACGTCGAGATGTCTTGAAAAACCAAAGAAGCACGAAAATTGTTTTGGCGACTAATTATTTATGTGGTTAATCATTTTGAACAACTTGTTGAAGATTTTTCGATAAAATTCTGCGTATATTTTATTCTATTCATTGATAGATTTCATGAACTAACACCCTGTATGTATGAAGAAGCTGGAGTCGGAGCTAAGAAAAGTATGTAGGTGGTGGTGGCGGCGCGAAACAGAGGTGGGATAGTGATGTCGGGGGGGGGGGTATATGTGTGCAGCACGAACAAGAGAGAGAGAGAGAGAGAGAGAGAGAGAGAGAGAGAGAGAGAGTGAGAGAGAGAGAGGAGAGCAGCTTGTGCCAAGGCATCACGCGCTAAAGTCGCAACTCGCTCGACCAAAATAACACTCGTGCCGCTGAAATGGCACGGCCCCTCGGCTGCCGCGATGTATACGCACTATTGTAATAATTATCCAAAGTCCACTGGGACTTTTTTACCCTCCCCACCCCCTGCTCGCGCGCGCGCGAGAGCGCGGCTAAACATAACTCGTCATATGTATATATGTACATATGCGTGCGATGCTCAATGCCGCGCGCGCGCGCACACTTGGACACGAGCTTCCATCAAGCGACCGAAAATATTCAACTGCTCTCGAGCGAGTCGGCCGACGACTGTTATTTTGGCGGTGGTGGGAGGGGCAGAGGGAAGAGTAAAGGAAAACCAATAGCACGGCCGCGCGATGTAGCGGGCTCAACGCTCGGGGGATCCTTTTTTAACAGCTCGATATGGAGATCGAGAGGAAGAGAGGAAGGGCAGAGCGAGCGAATGAAAGAGAAAGAAAGAGAGAAAAGAGAAGAAGGGCAAAGTGCGGGAATGAAAGAGGGAGAAAAGAAAGGAAGAAAGAAAGAGAGAGAGAGAGAGAGAAAACGAGAGGAAAAAGTGTGCGCGGCCAATGGAGTGCAATTGCGGATTATGCATCGGTGTAACAATACTCGTCTGTGTAGGCGCGCGGGCGACTCGGCGAAGTTAGTCTGTTCGGTGGGAAGTTGGAGGGGAAAGCCGTTTGTCTAGCGCAAATACCTGATATCCGCGGTTGTAAACGAGGGCAAGAGAGGCCGCGACTCTTTACACACGCACAAGCACAAAAGCTCACTTATTTTAACTGCGGGGCAAGTCGACGAGTCAAAGCGACGGCGGCGCCCCGGCTCTCACTGCATCTCCACTCACAGCCGTTTAAAATTTCAATGACGAACGGGGCACGCGCGCCCCATGTATATATAGTGCACTGCAGCGCTCGGTTCACCACTGCTCGCGCGACACCGCTTCTCTCTTATCCACTTTTTACTCCTTCGCTCGCCGGCTACGAGTTACCGCAAAGCCGGATCTCACCGTTTAGACCAAGACTCGCCGCGTGGCTATATAATTCTTTTATCCGCCCTAACAGGGTCATATTCGCGGCGTCGTTCACACACGGCAAACGTCTTGATTTGTCGCGCGTCGATTGACAGATCGTTGCTGATTTTATTTGAGTACGCGCGTTCGTCATGTGGATCGAAGAACGGCATTGGCGCACGCATTGTTCGAAAAGGAACAAATATTACATGTAAATAATATATGCGGTTTTTCGCAAATTTGGCTATGAGGATAGTTCAAGACAACTATCAAAAACTACCGCTATAACCATAATTGAAAAATCTTGCTTTGATACTGTACCAACATAACCTGGTCGCAGCCACTGGTGGAGCCGAGAAAGCTCTGAAAATACCTAATATCAGCGGAAGAGGAATGATGAGGCACATTGGCTTCAGGGCCACATTGGTTGCACTCGCCTTATGAACCACCTAGAAAAGTTTCGGTTGGATCGGTCGAATTCAAATTCAAAGTTGCAGCTGTTGGTCAGTCTTGTATTCGTCAACAACATTTTTTCGCCAACCATATGTCTATATACAACCGTGCCGTGCAGTCTATATATATACATCGCAATATACTTGCTGGTTTCAACACTAACGACTAACCACCGGGCGCTTCTCCCTCCGGCAACTTTGTACTTTATATTAGTACAAAGCGCTACAATGTAACAGAGTTGATACAAGAGCCGCCACCGACGCTATAATTATATAGTACGGGCATTGGCTCACTTTAAAACACTCGAGTAATTATTCAATTTGTCGTTCCAGCACTCGAGTATATGGTCCGAACTAATACTTATGTTGAATGCGGATCCTTGAATAGCAATAAGAAGTAGGAATGAACGTGTGGGTATGCGCACTTGTTATTGAATACGAAAATTTTAGCAAAACAAGACTGGTATTAGTTATTCAACTGATTTTTATTGCGAATTTAAAATTAATTTCGGCGACGCGCAATTCGAGCTGGTTTTTCGCCGTTGTATATAGAGTTCGGGACGGCCATCATGTAACCCCAACAATATCGAAGTGAAGTCTGTCAGATATCGATCAGACATACAGCGAGAGCAAATTTTTCATTCAAGCATAGAAGCGCTCGCGGGGCGTTCCATACAACGTGCAATTGTACATTAACTTTCTGCTGGAGCTTATAGGTTCACTTTTCGAGCTTTTTCAGTCTCAAACTCATACAATTTGCACCCCATCGAATATCTAGCCTCTCTCGCTCGGTCGTTGAACACGCGCATAACACTATTTTTATTCAGCAATTTGACAATGAATAAAGGATATGCGAATCATTTATTCGTCCAATGTCCCATCTGCAAGAAGATTGGCGGATTATTTCAGCTGAATTATCAATATTGCCGGGCCCGTGTGGTGTGTGAAAATTCTTACTCACCTCGATCTGATTGGTTTGTCCTCTGAGCAAGCAGCAGCAGCAGCAGCAGCAGCAGCAGCAGCAGCGCAACAGCAGGTGAAACTTCAAAGGGAAATCAATTGACCCTGCGCCGGCGCCCGGTGTGTGTCGGCACGATCGTTTCAGCGAAAAAGTCACGTTCGGTTGGAATCAAAGAGGAAGTGGCAGAGCGCGTCACGCACACACACACACACACACACACATACACTAACACACTAACAATAATACACTACAGACACAGATCGAGTGAGAGAAAGATATATATCTTGTTGGGCGCGCCAAGGATTGCTTGAGAGCTGACTCTGCACTGTTGGGTGCAGATACCCTATAATACTCTAAATCTAAAATAGTGAAATAAAACTACTAAGTATTTATCGATATAATCGCTTAACTGATGAAAATAATAATCAACTGAAAAATGTCACTAATTTTTCAGATTCTGTACGGTCGCAAGCTAGCGAGCAACGGACAATTTTTCATTCGAACATACATGGAAAACACGTTCCTCGAGCAAATTCGCGTCTTTTCCAAAACCCGTCGGCCATGTAAATTATACACTTTTTTTGTTTCGCGATGTGATTTCGAGCGATTTGATTCTATGCCCGTTTTCACTTGTGCGGTTTGTTCGATTTACATTTGTCTGCGGCTGCACAAGTTTCGTACTGATTTCGAATCCTCTGACCGCACGGCAACGTTCACTATTTTGAACTACGAACCTCGATCAGAGCTACAAGAAAAAAAGAATTACTGGATTAATTTGGTGAATCGTTGATTTATTGGGGATATAGCAAAACCCCGACGTGATAGAGTCAAATGAATTAAGCGACCCCGGATTCGTATTATAGATACAGACCCCCCAGCTGGAAAGAAATTTTGTCTTGCTCAGTGTTACCCAATCGATTGGCTGTATTATTAATTATAAGTATACATACTATGCGTGTATAAAACAGAGAGCAGAGTGCTGGCAATATATTATGATCTCAATCGGATCATTAGGATGTCGACCCGCAATTACCCGCTAGCTTGAGTAGAGTAAGTTGACCCGGAGCTTGATGGATTCGCAAATCGGGCTCACTCATATCCACGAGACAAGTATAATATTTGCGAATATCTGTACGTCTTTTCAGCGTGTATGTGTGTGTATACCAGTTGATTCGTCGGTTGAGTTGAACCGGAAAAAAGCGGAGAAAGACAATTGTTGACGCGTGCAAGCAGTGACGATCCAGCCAAACCAAGATTATATATAAATACATACACTGACGGGTAAATAGTTAAAAAAGAAGAAATTGCAATAATAAGAGCTCGGCCAAGACGTTACTCTGTACCTTACTTGGACTGGCATGAATCGCCAAACACATAGCCCACAAGACTGTGCGCCAATTGCACAGACACACATACACACACACACACACACATGACCCTCGACTTTCTTTCTCTCGAGCAAAAGGGGGGCGTTTGGCTGGATTTTTGATGTATAGTTGCAAGTGTATATATACGTATAAGAGAGCTGCGACGGGGCCGGGCCGGGTCATGCGTGAAAGTTCATCAGTCGCAAGAGAGAAAGAGAAAGAGAAAGAAAAAGAGCTTTCTTTATGCACTTTATATTTAATCACGCTGCTTTGACTAGCGGACTCATTAAAGCTCGCTCGGGCTCCAACTTTTTCCCCTCGTCGCAGCCGCCCGCCGTTCGAGTTGCAGCCCCACCCCTGCCCCTTCCCCAGTGAAAAAGAGCAGCCCCGGTAAATTGGCCGCCCGCGCGCGCGCACACCCCGAGCAGGGGGTAGCAAAGAGTTGGCTCAGCCAAAATTGAGCCTTTGCCGTGAGCCGGATGATTTGCGCCCCCACTAAATACTCGATTCCAAAACTCATGGCGAGCGTTTATTCAAACTTTCATCCACTTATATACCCTTTTTTTCCTTTACTCGCTGTTCCGATTATATCAGTCCATATTCGATCACCATAGTCACATTACCCACCGACGGTTCGCTCGTCCCCAGCCCAACGCATATTAATCCTCGCGCATGATGTTTCTTACTCTGTCTTTTATTTCATTAGCTTATTTTATTTGATTCTACACTGAGAAAAATTCCCTTATCGGAACCTACTATATGATATAGTAAACGAAATTATAGAAAAATCTACTATAAATATCGTTAAATTAACTTTATTTGTGTAAATAACCCTCATGTTTTATAGTTTTTTCAACAATGCTCAATTACTATTTGATTATTGTTTATCCATCAGTAATTATTGTTTAATGAACCACAATTATAGTCAACTGTGTCCACTCAATCATATCTAAGGTACCTGTACCCAATATGCGCCACCTAAACGAGAAAGGTCACTACACAGCGTCAAATGAATATTTTCCAACATTATTGGTGTCAAATGAAAGGTCTATTCAATACCTACAAAATGAGCTAGATCTTTTTTAATTTGAACAGTTCTACGCTAAGATACCGCGGTTTTAAAAAAAAAAAATTTTCGGGAAAAAATTTTTAGTGTACCCAATATGACGCCACCCTGAAAATGCTTCTTTTCATCCAATTTGAAGCATGAAGCATGTCTGAAATGAATAAAATACAAACAAAAAAGTATATTTCTGATATAATTGTATTGAAACATTTTGTCTTTGATTGAACCATAGTACATAGATTATATGAACTTCTAACAACCTAAATCAAATCAAGTTTTCAGTTAAAATTCATGAAAAACCGTTGTTTTTGAATCAACAAAATTAACTTATGCAACATCTAATTCCAATATTAATCTCTCAAATTGATGAACATTCTTTTTAGTGTAATTTTAAATATAATTGAGATGTTCTCACTGAAGTGGAAGAGTTCAATTTGAAAAATGTCCGAGCCTATTATAGGATAGCCAATATCTGCTAAGCGTTCAATTCGACTACATAATTCTTCGTTCTGTACTGTCGTTAACGCATATGGTCGACTCATTTTCCTTTTTTTACATATGTTTTGTTTGACATATTGTTGAAATGTTCGAAGAGGTATCTTATATATTGTCGAAGCCATCCTCTGCGATATCTCACCTTTCTTAATCTGCTCCAGAGCTTGAACTAAATTTTCTTTTGACCATGTTTGGCGGATATTTACCATGAATGGGTTGATTGTAGCAGCTGGAACAAGAAAATAGGGGTGGCGCATATTGGGTACATTTGATAAAAATAACGAAGAGCTATTGAAATGGTTGATAAAAAAAGCGTAAGATGAAAAAAAAAATTGGATGATGTAGATGGGATGTCAAGGAATCGAACGATATATCGCTCGATTTTTTTGGCCCAGTTTAAGGGTATTAAAAAAATTCGCACTTACCTGAGCGAAATTAGATCGAGAATGAAAATTGGCGAAAAAATGGATAAAACGAGCTGTAACAAGTTGGTATAAGGGTTCCCGATCGGTGAAAATGTTTTCTTTCCTCATTATTTAGCATTGCCGACAAGATTCTGTGCCGCGGCGATGCTCTAGACGCGCGTATATATGAAATACGAAGGGTGGCGCATATTGGGTCCTGGCGCATATTGGGTACACCTACCTTACTATAAATAAAAGTACTATATATAGAGTGAAATCTAGTTTAAATATGGTATAATGGATACTTTTTCCATGGTATACATCGGTGAAATTTGTATAGTAGAATTCACAATATCTCATAGCTGGGTCAAAATAGAACTATATTTATAGTAGATTTATAGTTCACCCAACTATAAACTGCTCTCACCAAAGATATATCTTTTGGTGTCGCGCACCCGAGCTGTAAAACAAAAGTTTCGGGTCGAGATGTGCCTGTCAATACGCACATGTACGTCTATGCACTCTCTAACTCGTAAACATGAATTTTTCTGTTGCAGATAATACAAGAGAAGGAAAAAGTAAGGGTGTTCATAGGGTGGAAAAAAAGTTGTCGGCCACATGTTGTTGAGAAAGTGACAAGAGGACAAATACTCACCGTTCGTATACTTCCAGTGAAGAATTTGGTTCTCTCATGAAATGCAGTAGACACGTGAATCAGAGGTGAGTAAAACCTGTTGACCATCTCTCCAATAAGAAACAATTGTATGAGGGCAAGTGAAATGATGGGTGGTAAAGAGGAGGTGCGAATATGCCGGACCGGTTGTCACGTGGAAGCTACTCAAGAATTATCAGTTTTATCAAAGTTTTCGTCGCAGGATCCGGGTGAAAATTTCGTGCAAAATTGTGGCAGCAGCCAACCTACTCTCCGACTGCGAGCATACGCGCTATGTTTACGTGACAGATTACTCGAAAAATCGATAAGTTTGAAGCTTGCAAGAGAGGATCGCAAATGTGAAAGTAGTGACTCGACCTACAAATATTTGCTTTTGTCAGTTTAGAGAGGAAGATATACTCCCAGCTGTGCGAGTATTTTTTAGTGTAGTATGCGAATCTCTTTCGATCTTCAAGCCAGTGGTACAACTAAAGAATTTTAATAGAGATTCATCATTTGGTCGCAAATTTAATTGATAATTTATCAGATTATTTTTCATCTTTAATTTATTTTGATAAATATATACGGGCGATAACATTTTTACAAAATGCAAACAGCGAGAAAAAACAAAAAAACTAATCAATTCACAGCGATTCAAGGATAAATTGAAATGCTATATCGACATCGAATAGCGATGAGAAGCAACTTGTGATTTTGTCTTTTATTGAACTTCGAAGTTGAGATGATCATCTCAAGTACAATAAATTTCAAGTAACGCAACACGGGTTTGGTGCGGGCATACCTGTGGCAGTCGGTCCGGCATATTTTTTACCACCCATTTCACTTGCCAATATATCAGACCGGCGAGGGTGAGATTTTGAATGTATCTGTGTACACGTGAAAGTAAGACGTTTAATTAGGGGCAGCTGGCTCGTAAACATATCTGTTTGGTGCACGCGAGAGCGGCCCGTTTGAATCAGCCGCGGGGGAATACGAGACAAGGATTTAGGGAAAAAAATAAGAGGAAGAAAAAGGGCGACCAAGCACTTATATACTGTTTATATAAGTTAATTAAAAATTCAGCCACTCGAGAGCGGGGGATTTTTCAGCTGTCTTGCAAATTCTGGCACGAATCTGGCTATCCGCAAGTGCACATTGATTTTGACGCTGTGCCAAAAAATTTAATATCCACCGCCAGCCGCGAGCAATGAGCTGCTGCAAGCGTGTGTGTGTGTGTGTGTGTGTGTGTGTGTGTGTGTAGGGGCAAAAAGGCAAAGACGACGTATCGAACACCGATTCGATCGTGAGAGAAAAACATTTAGCCGATAAACGATCGTTCGACAATTTCCATGACTCCAGACACCAGTTCGCAGTTGGTGATTGAATTAGTCAAGTGCGGGACAAAAGTAGGTGATAAATCGAGGTTGAATATACACATACATTTGGGCCGAGTCGGGCAAAATTAGCGGATGAAAAAAAAACAGAAACAGAAAGGAGGAAAAAGGAGCAATGGACGTTGTGTGTGTGTTTCTTTTGATTTAGCGTACGTCGGCCGGGGTTTGGGCCAATTTTTGCAGCCTCTCTTGGCTCCGCACCGCACCGCCTTTTCCATTTGGCTATATACAGGGCCGCCTGCATATAATACATCTGACCCAGTGAACGCTAGCCGCACGGATTCTTTCGCTGGCTCTTCCCCTCCCTGCACAAATCCTTTTTCTCGATTAGCATTTTTGCCTGCCTGCGCGCAGTTGCGAGCGCCGAGAGTGCCGCGTCGAGGGTTAATCCAACAATTTTGAGCCCAATAACCCATCGCGCTCACTTCCACAAACTGGTTTATCACTGTAAGCCTTCAAAAGAGTACAGCTTGAGTTGAGAAAACTTGTATTATGTGATATCACATACAGATTCGCGTGAAAACGGCTCTTATCGTTAGTCTATTGACCCCCGAGCTTTATTTTCCCCCATATAGCAGCGTTCGGACGTACGGACTCATTTGCCGCAATCGAGATTAAAAACGATGCGCGCGTTTGGCGGTTCGGATATACCGGCTACATCCCCATGATTAACCACCGCCGATCCGCAGCTGCCGCTTTTTACATTACAAAGCGAGCTTAGCGAGCTTTTCATTTCACACCTATTTTACTGCAACTGCTTGCTCGCGGTTCATCCGGACTTTCGCGCGACGTCACGTCACGTGCGGTATTGGTTGCGCGAAAGCGAATCAGACTCGAATAAATCTGCGAGCCGCATGATCCATCGTTCGCGCGCTCGCGCAGCTGCCATGGCTAATTCATTTCTCATATCCTACTTCCCACTTGCCCGCGTGAGTATGTATCATCTCCAACTACGTTCAACTTTCCCCCTCGGAACTTTGACCGCCGTTAATCATACCATTAATCCGTTCAACCAATTCTGGCTGTACGCACGTAACGACTAGAATTTGACGGATTATTATCCGAGCACTCGAGTATTCGTTCGGAAAAATGATTTTGCACACAATTTATTTTATTTTTTACATAGTCGAGAGGGATTAATTGATTGACTGATTGATTTATTCATTGCTGACTTGGGGCTCGAGGGCCAATTTAGTCCTTTCAGGATACACGAGAGTTTACAATGAGAACGCCGCTTAAAACGTATAACACCGGAATCGAGTGACACTCGTAATTAAAATATGGAAAGATTTCTCGTAACAATCTTAATCCACGGACAATCAGAATCAAGCGAACAATATTTTTTCTCATTCATTCCTTTAAAAACATGGGTTATCTTTGTTTTCAAACATGACAGCGTTTACTTTAGACGCTAAAAAAAGGCGATTTTTGGAAATTTTTTTCTAACCATGCATTTTTCTATGGAAAATGATTGTATAAATTTGATGAACAAAATCTTAATATACATACAAACCCTTTTTTCAATTTATTTAATTAAATGTGTATAATTTTGTGTATTTAACTTCTCCAAATGTAAGTACGTCGATGATGGCCACAATAATTCGATAACGGTTTATCTGAAACAAAAACAAAACAAATAGTTTTAGATCCAATATGACTGTGTCTCCAGTATGACATATTTATATTAATTTTTATCGATAAAAAAAAATATGGTGAATGTTTAAAAAAAATTGATAATGAATTTATTGCGCTAAAGCCATTATGTCCGGATAGCAATAAAATATACATATATATTTTTGTATAAAATTTTAAAAGGAATTTAAAATTAAGTCTATCTCACATGAGCGCAATAGAATAAACATTAATCAATTTAATACACATTATATACATGAAAATGAAGTACAAAACAAATCCAACAGCGGCAAATAATAGGGTAGAATATTTCGTGTATTAGATTTCCTTGTCAGATTCTTAGCAGACAACTATAATCTGCTCGAACTTGCGCGTGTGAACAAAAACGCAGTCTCGAGCAGCTCTCGAGTTTGGCAATCCCGTTTCCACCGGAAGGGAGACCCAAGAATTTGATCACTTGCTTACATTGAAAAAGCAAATTTATAGCTGCTGAGAGAGCGAGAGAGCGAGCGAGAGGGCCGGGAGCTTCGAGAGATTAGCAAGTTTTGTTGAAGGAGCCGCGTTCGAGATGTCGCTCGATGAATTATTGAAAACCAATAACCGTTGGCTCTCTCTCGCCCGAGTGCGGTCTATATCTAACAACATCAGTTGCGCCAAGGAATCCAATTAGCGATGGCCGCGCAGTGCAACGATTTGTTTTGTTCAATTAAATTTTTACCCGCGATTTTCATTGACGCCAGTCACGCGCGAAAAGAGGGCGAAACAGCGCCGCTATTATACAAGATGAAGAACGCATATATGTATATACATACACTCGTACATGCTCGAAGATAATTGAACGATCGTGTATCGCAGTGGATCCAGCAGGTGTTACTCGCGCGGGTAGAAACGAGAACTGCCGCAAATATATCCGCACGAATGTTGCTGGGAGCCGTGAGCCAATGGCCGATACATTCCCAGCACCTCGTTCTCCACCTAAAAGCTCCCAACAATTACGCTCCGCTTCTATTATACCCTTCCGACTGAGCGTCGAAATTTCGCTAATCCCGACTCTTGTAACGGCGCTCTCCACATTATTCCGAAATGATATATTCCATATGATTCCCATTCAATTTACACTTTC
Source organism: Aphelinus atriplicis (assembly GCA_020882685.1). Classification (NCBI taxonomy): domain Eukaryota; kingdom Metazoa; phylum Arthropoda; class Insecta; order Hymenoptera; family Aphelinidae; genus Aphelinus; species Aphelinus atriplicis. The sequence continues at coordinate 97,373,086 of CM037073.1, forward strand.
AACGAGATTCCTCTTATATTTTACTACATACGTTTGTAGTCTTTGTCGGCTCGGTATATACAGTATTATAATAGTATATTATGCAACTAGTGCGTGAAATTTTGAAGACGCGTGTGGACGGGTCGACACGAGTGATTGAAAATGAACGAACCAGTTGGATACGATATTTCATTTTATTTTATGTTACGACTGCTCGTTTGAAAAGCATTTGATAAAAGCTGCACTAGCGCGTGAAATGCGATTTCACGCCCTAGTAACATAAATACTGTTTTCATTTCGAATCTCGTCTAATGAATTCTATACGTTATAGCAAGAAATTGACACGCTGAATAGGGGAGAGTTTGATCTCCGGGCGCGCAAGCGATATATCGCTCGACGAAACTTCCTCAGTTACGGCAGTCCGAATGCATGTATATACATACATCTGCAGCCATTCGCTCAAACGTTTAGCTTTCCCCCGTAAATACTTGTCAAGAAATTTTAACACTCCTTGTTTAACACGCATATAATATACGTGTGTGATATACGTGTGTGCGCGAGGGCTAAACGCTTGAATTTCACTGCTCCCGCGGCCAAGCTGTCTTTGTGTTCTGAGCTGCAGTTGGCTGGGTATTTGCCGCAGAGACAATGATTTGGTATTACGACCGAGCGTGGCGCTGGGGCAGTGGCGCTTCGTCGATTCGGCACAAAAGCTCCAAGTGCTCGGGAGTGGGTAGCCTTTGATCCGGTGCGCGCGCGCGCGCGCTCCTAACGACACACAATGCAAACTCGCGCGCCCAACCAACATCACATATATATTCAGCCGCGAGTCGCCTAAGATAACACTACATGCAGCTCTTCTCTATATCGCTACCCCGCACCATCTATACTCAGTCTACATTCGCTCCGTCACCAACATTTATCCCGTTTCCCGTTTCCAAGCGCAATTTTTTTTTTATTATATTTCACGTGTGCACTACGCCGATTCTCGAATCAATCGATTGGATGAGATTGCTCTTCTCCGTTTGGAATGGAAAACTTGTGTAGTCCTAATTCACTCGTTCTGGATCAAATCAGGAGTTGACAGTGGCGACGCCTACTGGCCAGTATTTCGATACATTCTGATTATCGCGACATCGATTGTTGCTTTATCGACTGCGGCGTTATAATTGCCATGCGACACTTAATCTTTCTCTCATCATTTATTTATGAATCTAATTTGAGAAAAGAGCTGTGAGTCACGCAAACTGTATATATTATTCTTCCGATTTATTCAAGAACCGACATATACTGGCAGATTATTGAATTTGAAATCGGATCACACACTCTTTGAATTCCTTACAGTAGAAATCTCACTGTAATCTTCAACGAAACGTTTTTTAATGTACTAACAGTGAATACAGTGAATACAGTGAGGGACATTTGACTGAAGTTTACAGTGAATATTCACTTTAAAGAATTGAACGAGCAATCGAACAAAAACGAAACATTATTTGAAATTCAATAGATGAATCGATATTAGGTAAAAACTATTTTGATAGAGATTGATCACCCTAATAAATTTATAGATTATCGTCGAAAAATATTTTCGACGTAAAACTGCAATACTATAATGATGAAGAACCGTTGGGCACTCTTTAATATTCGAACAGTCTCGTTAGTCAATCAGAATCTCATTAGGCAAGGATAAAATAGGGAAATGAGTTAAAACTGTTGTGGCACAAAGTCTGACTCTAAGGATTGTTTTGCATGACATTGAAAATAGCACTCATAAATTTAATTGGAATTATTTTAAAATTTTGTACCACGAGAAGAATTATAAGAAATGACTTATCTCAGAAATGATTCGCATTAATATTCACAAACACACTTTTTCAAGAGGGAAGACACACAATCGCATGTGTATTTAAAGTTACACTTACAAAAAGCTCAATAAAAATGTTCGATTTGAACACACCAACGCCGTCGGCGCGAATATATTATAAGACTACGACTGTTGGCGCTAGTTTCTCAGTATAATAAATGATATATATGTTTGACAGTGGCAGTGAAAATCCTTGCTTTCACTTCCGATCGCGTACATCGTGATTAATTCAATTATCTGTTAGAAAATGAGTGTTTTTCCATGTGAATATTTGCATTATTTATTCGTTTTTTTGGCATTGTAATATGTCAGAGAACGATGCTGTCGAAACGTCGCAAAAATTAATTAGATATATGCGGAGTTTCCATGTTTGTTCCCCATATCCCATATTAGCTCTCAAACATCGTATCTCACGTGATTTTCCAATAATCCTAGGCGCTCAAAGCAATTATAGCAACTGCACATTAAGAAAACTGAATAAATTTTCTCAACATATGATAGATCTGCAATTACCTATTACTTGTTTCAACGAGTGAATACATCACCACACTTGTCCTCTACAATTAATCAGATGTGTCCCGTCAGGAAAATAATCGGGCGTTATCCGTAGGATATATCGTAAGAGTTCAATGGAGAATTTAGGTGATTCTCATCCGAATCTCATGTCGGTCGTTTAGCTTTCTCAACGACGAAACTCGCTTCTCGCTCGAGAAGAAATAATTCCGTCGTCGCGTCTGCTTGATCGAAGGTAATCCAATCGAATCGCTGCTAATCGGTATCGCGACGAGACCAACGAAGATATATCGTGTATATTTGACGCCGCGTCGTTCGGCTCGGGGAGCTCGCGCGACCAAAGGGAATACGTATCGGTAGGGCGGAGGTTGGTAAATAACGTGGTTGTAATCAGCATCGGACGCATTTATCTTGCAGCTAATCAGCGACGGTTTGCCGACTATACGCGGCCCGGCGAGGTCCGAGCAGCGGCAGCAGCAGCTTCCTTTGATGGGTAATCGGCCGGCGCATAACCGCTCTTTGGCCGAAGTTTGACAAGTGGTGCGCGCGACTGGCAAACTATTCCGAAACATCCGCGCGCCCGATGAAATTGAAAGGGCATAAAAGGGACGAGGCTCGAGCGACAGGGATTAACTCAACTGCAACCTCGTTTCTCATTTTCTTTCCCGCACCCCGTCACCTCACCCACTGCGCACTTACCATACCGCGGAACGCGATAATGGCATTCGAGTTCCGGTCCCCTCTGTCTCTCGTCGGCGCGCGGCCGAGCTGCTTCGATATTAATTCTCAACCGTGCCTCGCCTGCGCGGTCGAACTGCAGATTCAGCCCGCGGCAAGTTGAGTCTGCCGGGGGAACATAGCGAGCCGCGGCCGCGCAAGTAGATTACTCCCGGACCCGGCCAGACGCTGACTGGCAAAGGCGCAACTCCTTTTGTCGTGTATCGATTCGCACACGCTCCAGCTCGAATATGTACTCCGAATTGATTGGATAGACAAAGTTTTTGACGAGATAACGCGTGTCTACATATATATATATATATATATACACACTTGATATTGCCTTATCCGAGCTTCCAAAGTTCGCATTTGCCAGATCACTCGTTCGCGGCTTTGACGCTCCGGCGAGCGGGAGAGAACGAAATCACCAAGAGCGGCATTTTCAATATCGCATGCTTGGGTACAAGTTTGTGGGGGTTGGGGGAGGGTCGGCATGAAACGAACATGAAACAAACATGAATAATTAAATGGGCGCATTCGCGCAGCGATAGCATATATATACAAGGGGGGGGGGAGTAAGCTGTGGGGCGAGTAGTGTGGGTGGATTGTGGAGTGTGGGTGAGCCGAAGCTCGCTCTTTGACTAATGGCATGAAAAGCTCGAGCGGCACGACCACGACCACCACGACAGTTCCGCACTGTTGCTGCTTTCCGAGAGAAGAAATCCAGCCGAGCAGTGAAACTTGCCCGGTGGAAAAGGTGTTACCAGTCGCTAAGAGGTGGCGGGCCATGTGAAAAATGAGAATTCGGAGGTCGGGCAGAGCACACGCCGATTCGGTTTGGCTAGCAAAGACTTGAGTTCATATTCCTCTTCAATTTTTTTTCATAATTTTTTATCAGTGGCTGTGTCACGGCGACGACTACGCTGCCCAAGAACGGGGCCATATGTTTCTCCTCCAATTAATTACATTGAATCGACAAAGTAGTACGGTGTGAAGGAGAGATTGTGCTGCTGTTGTAATTGCGGTGCTAGGTCAAAGAGTATCTAGCCGACCACCTCTAATATTTCATTATCAATTGTTCAACAATTTTCGTTTAAATTCTGAAATGTAGCACCTGTCCGTTTTTCTTTGCGGTTCGTTCGGGGATTTAAACTAGCGGAAACGTGGTTGTGGGTGCGAGTATTTTTGATGTAGGGGATCGGGTCGAGGACACGAGCAGCCCCATAATAGCCCCCTCCAAACTCGACGTGTCCATCATGGTTCTTGCGGTTCTACTTTGTTCCACCCAATTAAGCTTTGTCTCGCTCGCGTCTAATTTGCCTATTTGACCAGCAGCAGCAGCAGCAGCAGCCGCACATACACTATCGCCCTATACAGCTACGCACTAATATCATCAGAGTAGTGTCGCGCCGCTCGAACCACAATAGGCTGATCCATTCGCTCACCAGCATATTTCTACCTTATGTCGACCGATTGTTTCTCCAACGCCAACTCAATTTGCACCAAGCAATTTTTACTCGTTACAAATGCGGTACAATACTCATCCAATAGTCTACCGACCAGTTAACAGCAAGAGATTTTTCACTCTGTTACTACCTCCAAATTTCGACGGTACTCCAATCGTATTTTAATACTCCATTTAGTTCTCGTACTAAATTTGTTAAAATTCAGTTAGTCACTGTTAGATAATGTTACAATTCGTGAGAAAATGTTGAACTTTGTGAGTATATCTGGGTAGAATGAATGAAAATTGGGGGAAGAAGGGAAGGAGCAGGCAGTGTGTTTCTGATAGATTCTCACATTTTTTCACAAAAATTGACAGACTGTCACTTACCCCCCCCCCCCCCAAAAAAAAAGTATTTCCACCCGGGTAACATTTGAAGCGAGACTATCTGCAAGAGAAACGTTTCGTTTCGAATGAAAGAGAGAGAGATAACATTTTTTGCGTACTTGCGCGGAAACAAGGAAAATGGACACAAGCTTGATAAGGACTTTTTACTCGGTGTAGTTTTAGGTTACTGGGAGAAAAAATACCCGCGAGTGAGTGAGTTGTGGCACCGGAGAGAGAAAGACAGAGAAAGAGAGAGTATGCCGTGGAAGAAACAGGGGCAAGTATATGCGCGATACAAGAGAGTACTGTTAAGCCAAACAATCACATAAATACATATTATATATCTAATGCGCGAACAGCTGCTAGATTTGTATCCATTTTATAGGCTGGTATTGCTGTAAAACTAAAAACTCTTGGTTCGATCCCTCGATGGATCGTCATATAAACGAAACAGCTCCGAATGGATACATCTGAAATCGATCCTTCTTCAACTTTTGCTACGGCGCTAGCTTTGAGCTTTGACCGAGGTTTGTGGCCCTCCCGCCCCTCTCTCCTTCCTTTGGCCCGGCTAACAAACAAACGCGAGCATCTCTTCATACTGTGCACGTACCAGTACACAAATTTCCTCACCTCTCTCTCTCTCTCTCTCTCTCTCTCTCTCTCTCTCTCTCTCTCTCTCTCTCTCTCTCTCTCTCTCTCTCTCTCTCAAAGCAAGGATAAACTTTTCATGTGTCTGTTTGCGCGACTGTGACTCGGCTCGTGATTACCTGCAGATATTATCGTCAGCCGCTCGTAGCAGCGGCTCGTTTGTATGCATTGAACGAATGAATTTTCAATTGGCCCGTGAATTTTTATAATAATACAACAAAAAAGGAGATGCGCGCAAGCGCACCGGCGGCGGCCAGTGCGACAGTTTCATTAGCGAAACTACTCCCCTCCTCAGCTCACCTCGCCGTTGCACGCACATGGGCCAACTCAGAATTCACGATTCGCATAATTAAATACAAAATAACAAATACTTTTATTTGATTGGATTGAATACAGGCATCAGATTACTTAATTTACTAATGCAGCTATATATAAAATAAAATATCTGTATTTCCAACATACTCGTACATATATTTGAAAAATTTAATAATTCTCCCGATTACTGTACACGCACGCACACCAACACGTGTGTATCCATAAGAATCGCACGGCAAGCCCTTTTTTTCTTTCGTTGTTGGCGTTGGCGCTTGAGAAGTTTTGAAAGTCAAATTGAAAAGTAGAAGTGGGGAATTATGAGAAACGAGAGATTTCGGCGAGTGGGGAGGGGGCCAACTCGCTGTGCACATATATATATATATGACGCCGGATTTATACGCGCATCTTGGGATATCCCAGCCAATAGCGGAGGGCTGTATATACTGTTAGAGGACACACGCACGAACACAGAGAAAGACAGAGAGAGAGAGAGAGAGAGAAAGAGAGAGAGAGAGCGAGGGCAGTTTTGGAAAATTAATTTCCAGCTGGAGCGTACGTGTTACAGTTCGAATGATGAATTCGGGGGGATGCGCGTGTGTATGCGCATATACACATGGGACGTGCGCGCGCGTCAATGTTCCACACGATTTTGCCGGAAAAGTCGCGACGAATCGTTACTATATATATACATTCAACGGATACATATATACACACATCGCGGCACTGAGACACTGGTGCTGATTCGCGTGTATACGTCGGGCCGACATTAGCGGCCGGATGGTTTGGGGGAAGCGACGGTCACGCGCGAAATCACGAGGGCGGCGATTGTAACGGCGCGAGCATAGCTCTCGGTACATGGTCCGTTTGCCGTCGAGTGTACGGGGAGGGGGGGGGGGCGGGCTGATAGTGGCTCGGTGGCGGCTCGCTGGCGGCGCTGGTGTTGGCAAGGAGATGCGCGCGCTCGTCTCGTATTGATCGGCCGTTCTCTCTCTGTCTCTCCCTCCGGTTGCGCGCCCTCGTTCACTCTTTCACTCGCCAAACCACTCCCCCGTCCTTTTATCCTTTCCCAACAGTCCGACGCCCACTCGTGCCCTCCAAACAGCTGACACTTTTTTCCCCCTGCTGCTGTTGCTGCTGCTGCTGCTGCTGCTGCTGCTGCCCTCCCCGCGACGCGCGACGCGTCTTTCATTATGGACACCGCGGATATAAGGGGCCCGGCTCGATCCTCCGTGTATACCGACACGCGGCCGGGCTCCACCGAGTGGATTCGCATATCGCGCGCGCTCCCCTGACCTACAAACTCTCAAAGCTCGCGAGAGGCAATTGCGTGAATAGCGATGAGCCGTCGATCCCTCGATTGGGGGACTACTCAAGCTGATGTACGCCACTGCTGGCCCCTGTGTGTGCAGTGTATCGCCGACGGCTGGCCAATGTAAACTTTGCGGGATTTTCCTCGCCCCAATAACGCACCTTCGCTCCTCGCCGTCCGTCTCTGGGCCCCTTTCGATTGAAGCTGCAGCTTTTCCCGATCGACAAGCGCCATTTCCCCTTCTCGCTTTAGTCTTCCGCTCGCTTTCTCGCTTTCTCGCTTCTCGAGACAGAGACAGCCCTTAGCTGCTCATTTCACTCTTGCCCTTTCAATTCAATTCCTTTCTTTCTTTCTTACTCTCTCCCCGCCTCGAGATTCCCTTTTTCCTCGAACCAAACCGCGTCTACCACGAGCCTCTAGCTGCATCGCTATATGTACCAAGCGTGAACCAAGCCCGCGTCCGACTCGAATAACAACCCATCTTTAATTTCCGCCCTTCTGTTTCAACTTGACAACGAACGATGTCCGTCAAAGCTCGTGTCCATTTTCGAGTATACTGCACGACACGGCCCAACCCCATTTTTCTTTTCTACGCGCGCGTTATTATTCCATTCGACCATATGACCTCGACTATTTTTCATTCGATAGAACTACTAATCGATTCCGCGATTTCTATACGATAATTTGATCCAATTTGAGATCGTATTTCATATACGTCTCTGAATTAATCATTACCCTTTTCATAAGAACAAAAATCCCCGTCTCCATAAGCAAAACGTGTGTACAGACCGGACAGATCATTGAACGTTTCTTGCAGGGATTCATAAAGAGAAACTGCCGTAATCATTTCTACTTTTTTTTTACGTAAACTCGCAATATTTTACGATCCGGTAGAAATATACGCTAGACTTACGAAGCCGTGAATAACGCATGATTATCGGGGGACTCGGGTGTAGATCTCTGGACGAAAATGAAAGTTTATTCATGACTTCGTGGGAGAAATGTACGTCTCGCGAATGAATTCACAATGCACAACAATCCTCAAGTGTTACATAATTTTTTCTCCATTCTCAGTATCAATTCCCGAGCTCGCGAGCCCACGAGAAAGTCATTGGGGGATAGGAAGGAGCAAAATCTGACGACGACGCGGCAAAATTGTTAGTTAACAACGAGAGACATGATATTCGAATCGCGAGACGATAATTCATTGGAGTGCAAATTGCTCGTGGGGCGACTCTACGTCCGTTGAACGGTTTAATCAAAATAGTTAGGGTGTCATTATTCAAATTGATGAGGGCGCGCGCGTATACGCCAAGTCTGTTAGCGCAGTGGCAGTCGCAGGCTCATATGCGTACTGATGCGCCTTTACTCGGACTAACTTTGCGCGCCGCCGCCGCAACTAAACTATAATTTCGTTCAACTTTGTCGGCGCTCCGTGACACGTATACATAAAACAATATACGTATATCTGCAGTTGAGTATGTTTTTTCAACCGTATATTCTCGTTTCGCTTTAATCCGAGGAAGAAAGAGAAAGAGAGAGTGAGAATCGTTAGAGTTGAGAACGCGCGTACACAAACGTTCATGCGGTTGCAGAAGAGAATTGGTCACGCATATTACAATAAAAACGATTTCTCAAAAATTTTGCTAAAAAAGCTATTGTAATAAAATGAAGTAAAGTTAAAGCCAGATTTCTGACAGTGTGATTCAACGTATCTTTTCCCTAGCACTATATGTCATTCACATGAGCGGATAGTATTTTGAAGCTTATATACAAATGAGAGAAGAATAGTTCAAGTACTGCACAAATTGGATCATATCACATAATCTTATTTTTATACCCTATTTTCACTTCATTATAATCTATATAATTATTTAAATTAAACCTAATCACAAGTCGGACAACGATTGATACATCGAAAGTATTTGTTTTTATTGATTCTGTAGGAGGATTGTCATCTGTATTTTTATCAAAATTAAACGAAATAAAATACAATCCAATGATTATCAATTAAAGTTCTCGATCTTGTAGTTGAATTCAGTATACGCGACGAATACGACTAGTCTCAATTTGCGTTGCATCGCAAATGAAGCAAAATTTCATAGTCGAGTGAAAGAATCGTTTTAGCAGTGTGTACCTAGGGATTAGTCGCTGGGAGAATCGAGCGCGTGACGTGTTCGCGCAGATATCCGTTTCAGCGGCGCGCGCTACTCAATTCACGTACATGGGTCGCGCGCAGTGTTGATTAGCGAGAATAGCGCGGCAATTTACGTATCTCGCGAGTATTAACTTGGCTTGGCGGGCGCGAATGGTTGTTGGTGAAACGGTCAAAAGAACGGCGGTGGCAACGAGGAGTTGTTGCGCGGAATTGCGTGTAATGAAGTGGCTTCGCGCTCGCCCAACGAGTCAGTGGCATCGGGGGAAGGGAAAAAAAAGAAGAAAAGTGGCACACCATTGGGCTTCCCGCGGCCGGGCAACGCGCGACACGCACGCGACACGCTCTACAATCAATATACAGGCGCTGGCGATCGCGCATAGACCCCCCGAGTGCGTCTGCAGCTCCCTGCCCTTCGATATTCCAATGTGTTCTACTTTGACAAACTCGACAACTCATTCAAAAACTCGCCCGTTTCGTCCATCAATCCTCCGCGTTATTTTCCATCTCGGCCGTGACGCGTATATGGAAAAGAAAATTGCTCCTTTCTCTGCAGCCACGATAAGTAAGATGATATTGGTAATCTTTTTGGTGCGAGATGTGTGGATCGGCGCCACCAACAAAGTAAGAGAATATTCAACTTTGCAGCGATATTCGATATAAGCGTGTATAACAAGAGATGTTTCCACTCGCGCGCGCGCGCGCGCGCGTCCACCAAAGTGCCGGGGCGCTCGGTTGACACACGAATTTCACAAAGCGCCGGGCTCGTCTCGACTTACGTGCGCCCCAATCGATTTGTCACGGCAAACATTTCCACGTTGTGGCGCGTCTCCCTCCCTCGGGAGCTCGCACAATTATTACCGCATACGTCGAACGAAATACTTTTCCAATGAGTGCCGATCCGACGGAGGGGGAGCTAGCACATTGAAAACTCGATAGTACTCGAGAGAGCGACGTTTGTTACCCGGCTGGCGGATGCGCGTTGGAATCTCTCTCGTGTGAATTTTACGAACGATCGGTGGGCAGAGAGAAAGCTTCGATTACCGGGTCACCGGTTCGGCCAGATACAAAAATGCTACTTTGATGTTTTCGGTGATTTTGGCGATGACGCAAGAAAAAGCGGTTGGGCAGACTGTCGATGGAAACGCAAACGGTCACGTGCATTTTTCGATCAATGCGATCTGCGTATATCTGACGGATAATGTGTGAGCAATGTCAAAATGTCCTCGTAACAACGACTGTTCCGACAAGGTTTTTCTCCAACCACGAATATATATACATATAAACTTTTTTCCCCAGCTCGTTATATTCGAGAGAGAAAAAATAAGAAAAGAACGTGGGTGAAAAACAATGAGAGGGACGTAGGATATATGAGAATCGCAAGAGGTGAGAATATCGGCGCACTTGAGTAAATCCGAGCTCGTCATAGCTCGAGAGACAGAGTCGAGTCAGAGAGAGGGAGAGAGAAAGCGATTGTGCGGATAAAAATACGAGAGGAAGGGAGAGAGGGTGGGAGGAGGGTTCGATGGAAGAAGAAGAGGAAGAAGAAGAAGCAGAAGAAAGGGGAGGAGCCGGGCTAGATGTATATCGGTGATGAACAAGTGAAAGCTTCGTTAGGGTGAGGGATTTTGATTTTTCTATTGTGGGCCGGCAACAATCCGGGAGCACGAGTCGGGGCCGTGCGGTGTATATAACGAAGGAGATTGACTCGAATCGGATATCGGATCGCTTTTGTGTGTAGCCCTCCGTCTCCTTTGTCGAATCGTCAACTCAAGCTGTGTGTTGGGTGGATTTTTCTTCTCGACTCCCCTTTCGACGCGCGTCACGGCCGTTCCGTGTGAGTGTGTGTGTGCGCGCGCGCGCTCGTGTGCTCGTGTGCCCGAGAGTGCAAGTGAAATTGATGCGCGGTCGAAGGTGGAGCACAAGAAGGTTCGGTAGCTGTGCGCGCTTTGTCGTGTATTAATAGCTGGATGCGCGCGCGCGCGCGACATTGGACAGCTGATTAAGTCGCGCGATTGTAATTGGAGTCCCTCGAGGGCTCTCAAAGTTGACACAGCCAGCTGCCGGGGGGAGGCGGTGCTCGAGATCCATCCTATACACGCCCGAGCGAATTCGAGAGTTGCACATCGCGTCGAATCGGTGCAGGCCTCCCCAGGGGGTTGAAGGGGCGGGTAAAAGTAGGCGCGCAGCTCGCTGTGGTGCATATGTCTGTATATACTCGTTGAGCCCAGCAGCGTGTTAGAGAGATAGAGAGATAGAGAGAGAGTAGCAGATAATTTTGTCGAGAGCCGATTGAAAAGAGAGAGAGAGAGAGAGAGAGAGAGAGAAAGAGGTAAAAATACGTAGCGCAGGAGCGCGCGCACACGTGCACCGCGGTCCAAGGCTCACGTGCCAGTAGCCGGCCGACCAATATCCACCCAAACTCTCTCTTGCGCGCGCGCGCGCTCGCTCACTCGCTCGCTAGTCTAAATGCGTCCGCGACTAAATTTAAAAGCGCCCCGCTCGAGCCAGCCAACAGACTCCCTTCCCAAATCTCTCATTGCTAACGCGCGACAATTGCTTCCCCGGCTCGCGTATACCCTCTCTCGACGAGTATCCTCGTCGTCGAATCATCGATGCTTCGAAGGGTGGGCGGCCGCGACGTCTGTACCTTAGTTTCAATGTGGTTAACAGCAGAATCTTTCGGAACTTGTATTTTTCCACGTTTATTTCGATATGACGGATTCGATACAACGTTTCTGGATGATGACGCAGAATATAAAACTCAAAGGAACTGGTATGTATATATATACAAGTCGAATGAACACATCGTCGGGTACGAAAAACTATGCTTACAGTGCATCAAAAGCGCAAGACAGTCGTTATTCTGGAACAAATACGTAAAGTCTATGGGATAAAGTAGTGAATAACGGAAACAAATTCCATTACTGCACGAAGTTTTGTCGGTCGTGTAGAAAATAAAGTATAGGCGATCCCCTTGATTTTCACTGTGCAGCTGCGCGGCGATGCATTTTTTTCCCACTCGAGCAGTAAACATTTTGCCATTAGGATTACACGAGATTCGAGATAATCCAAGCGTTTTCACCGGGAATTCGCAGTCTCGCGGAACCTCGCTAAATCCACCGGGACAATATCGCGGCAAAAATGCGTTCACCGTGCAGTAATCCACCGATGAAAAATTAACCGCCGCTCAGCCGCGCTTGTAGTGAAATAATCCGCGAATTTTCACGCTCGGTAAGGATTTGGATAAAGAGATTGATTGATTGATATCAGATTTATTATGCCAAAACCCATAGGGTCGGATGGCAAAAGGAGCATACATTTGTAATACTTATACTAATAATACTAATAAATATAATACGAATAATACTAATAACAATAACAATAATGATAACCAAGGCATGACAGTAAATTTTCTCATCGCAGAAATAACAGCTATACACATGAAAATCTGGTTTGATACTAATAACAATAATAATGACAGCAGTAATCTTCAAGAATAACATTTCCAAGCGAGTGTTCTCATCTATGTACTAGGAGTTGATTTTGATTTAAGAAGTATTGAAATAATGAGTGTTTGAAAAGGTCAACGGAATTTTTCAGTTTTATATTGGTGGGCAACGAATCCCAGAGAGAGAGAGAGAGAGAGAGAGAGAGAGAGAGGGAAAAAGTTACAAGCCAATTGTATTACGGTTTGGCGGCGACTCTCCCACGATGAGCATTACATTCCTATATCCCGGATACCGGATCAGATGCGACAGAGCTTAAACTGACAAGATGAGCAGATGCGCGAGTGGGGGCAAGAATAATCGAAGCACGTATTACAATAGCGAAGAGTTTTCAAACGTTCGTTGTAAATTGAATCGTCATGAAGCTGCCAATGAATCTGAATATATGAATCGATGCAGTTAAGCCGAATGGAAATCGCGAGTTGGCACCGATATACACGACTGGTATATATAAGCCGGATAGCGATTGATTCGCGAGCGAGAGACAATTTATGCACGCACTGTAGAAAAATCATTGGGAATGAATGGACGAATTTCAGGTGATTGCAGGCACAAGATTCAAATATTTTTGGACTATGTCGTACTGTGTTGGTTCGGGCATTCTTTCTCCTGTATATTTCTCACCCTTTTTTTCTCCCAACAACAGCATTCTCATTTGATTTGATGAGTGTACGTAAGCGTTGCATTTGCAAATTGTAATTGAACTGCGGATATATCGACGGCCCTTACGAAGAAAAGCACATTTCAAATCTCCGACGAAAAAAAAACACATTTCGTTTATCGGACGAAAAAAAACACATTCCAGTTTCTCAGTCGAAGAAAAACACATTTCGGCTTCTCGGACGAAAAAAAGCACATTTCAGCTTCTCGGACGAAGAAAAGCACATTTCGACGAAGAAAAGTACATTTCAGGTTATTCGATGCGGTAGAAAATTATCTGCGCATTACCACGTAAAATAATACATTACACACAAGTAAAATAATACATTGCACGCTCTCACACACTCTCACGAGTATTGAGATACCCAATTTCATACATCTCATCATTCAATATACTACGTAGCTGAAATGTGCTTTTCTTCGTCCGAGAAGCTGAAATGTGCTTTTTTTCGTCCGAGAAACTGAAATGTGCTTTTTATCGTCCGAGAAGCTGAAATGTGTTTTTCTTCGTCGTAAACCGTGAAATGTGATTTTTTTCGTCGGAGATTTGAAATGTGCTTTTCTTCGTAAGGGCCGTCGATATATACAATTACCAACTTTGCCCTGCGCCCAGGCTTGACTCGAAATGATTTGCTTGGGTGCGATCCTCTGCCTATTTTTCGGCATACTGGGATGGGTAAATTCAGTATTCATTAACTTCAACAATGCCAAATAATTCTTCCCAATTCAAGTAATTCATTATTCAGAATAATCTTTTTTTCTTGGTCAAACTAGCAAACACATTGATAGTCGCGAACGCGCGAGTGAAAGCAGAATTTGAGCCTCGCCAAGTGTGAGCGCGTGGAGGTATATATGCCGTAGAAGTAGGAGCTGCAGGTGAAATTGAGTAGTGACGAGTACCCAAGGAAATTTGCCCGCGAGCCCGAGGAATATTCGATGAGCATAGTAGGCGGGTCAGTTAAGTATACGCGCGGCCACGTATAAATACCATGACGGACTCTAATAGACCCAACAGTCGCGACCCTATAGCCACATAGACGCATATAGGCGTTTTCCCCTACAACGCGAATTCCTCACCACCCCCAACCCCCACCGCTCCTTCATCAGCGTATTTATACTTCTACCCCACTACCCCTCCCCCCCCCATTTTTCATCTCGATTACATACTAATTTACCCTGACATGTCGTCGCCACCGAGCAAAAAGATGCTATCTCCGAGTCCGGTTACAAAAAGATGCCAACTCGGGGAAAAATTGAAATTCGGCAAAGATAAAATTTCCGACTCTGCCGGTGAATCGTGTATATACGACCCCGGTATATCACATGGATCATTCCATCGTGACTTTTTTACCGAGAAGCCACCTCCATTACCTTCATCTACTCATTTTTTACCGCATTGAAAATGTCTAGTGACCAAATTGTAATTTACTCATTGACAAAGTGAATAGACTGAACGCAAATCCTCGCTCGCGTCCGCAACACGTTGGTGCGCATTGGATCATCGTGTTTATTTGCTTTCGGCAATCTTCGATCAATAATTGCCCCTTAAACGAAAGTTTGGCCATTTCGAATGCAAACGGATCATTTACAAATTCTCTTCCTGTGCACAACTTCGCACTAGCATCCAGTTTTGTGTTATCAAAAACTGGCCGATTACAGTTCAATTGCATAAAACGTGAATGAACACCGCGGACGTGCCATTATCGATCGCGATCCCGAACGAATCAATTATTTATCAGACTTGGAATTAAATTGGAGCTCGAGTAATTGGGAACGTTCATTCATATTTGAGCATGTATACATGTTTCGTCAGTCCCATTGTAATTCCGTGGAACGGAGAGAGATACGTAGGTATGGTTTATTAATTGTACATTATGCTGGACAAATATTATTGTAGTATATTGCACTGAGAAAAGTACTATGCTGAAATAACATTGTCTCAAATATTCCAAAATAACTTCCTTACGCGTTGAACTGGAACAGGCTAAATAAATGGAGAAAACTTAGTCTTCATATGTTATATTCCAACATTCCACTGACTAAGAAGAAATAGGCTTTACTTTTACGACAGAATGATTTACATGAAATTCTATATATTCCTTCCCTATTCCATCAATTGAATATTAATTATTCATGTATTTAATATAATATTCAACTATAAACGTGAATTGAATCCATAAACGAGTTATTTCAACATAATCAGTAGTCAAGTTAAAACTTCAAAAGTTGATATGAAGCTTGTACTCTGTGGAAAGCTGGAATAGCTTTCTCCTCTACAATGTTGAAACAAGTTTAGTATTTTCAGGAAATCTCACATAATGAATGGGTTGATTCAATCTACAAGTTTTTTAAGAAGTAGATTCGTTTTTAGTTTCAGATTCAGATAAAATTGTGTACATATGTATGTTGTAACAGAGTGAGGCATAATTATAATATACAGAGCAAAACGAAACGAGTGAAAAATATATAACACTGAAAAGTAGTAAATTGAAAGTGATCAATCAAAGGTAAAAAAAGTAGAAAATCGGTAGCTAGAAATAAATAGGAGGTATAGGGAGGATGAGAGATTTGCCATAAGTGATGAGGGTTGCTATTCTGACGGGAGGAAGCCAAAAAGATACGCTCGAAGGTCTGTAGTAGAGTTGTAAGAGACTCGTCGGTGTTAGCGTGTAATGTATCCTATATATATACGTGTAATGACTTTAAGTGATCATGGCCTCGGTTTGAAATGATTCAGAGATGGGATAGTTTGTGCAGATGGTTAAAGTTGTACGCTTTAGCGTGTGTAGCAAAAGTATCTTCTTGTGTGGGAGGGTTACATCAATACCGCGGAGTCGGCTTGAAAAGCGACAGTCGAAACGAGGGAGAAATTGGGCGAGCTTGTTTTGAATACAAAGTGCACCGGCGAGATTGAGCAGCAGATATACACAGGTGCGCGCGTCGTTGCGCTACAGTCTGTGGCGAATTTAAACGAATCGGCGCCGGACGCGGCCAAGTAGTTGGCTCGCTACGTAAAAAGTGAGCGTATACAGTTGGAACTGGTGGATTGGGGCTCGGCGTTGATTAAGGACAAACGGGGCCAGCCGCGGATGCAAATACGGAGCCGCCCGAGAGAGCTGGAGCTCACGAGCGCCAGGAGAAAAGAGGTGTAGCGGCAGCGGCGCGTGGGCGGGCTGGGAAGGAGGCCAGGTGAGGTTACAGCGGCGAACCTTGGCTCTCGGGTTGTAACGATCGGCCTAATCTGCCCCCCACCCCCAGTTCCCTTCTACCTTCTACCGTTTGTCGCGTACGTGCAACACTCACCCACACACACCTGCGGCTTAACGATACAATGTTTTACCTACCCTCCCAACGATGCATCCCGCCAACGCGTCCCATATTCTGCTTGACTCGCGTTGCGCGCCACCACATAATATTTCCAATCCGATATTCACGTGTATCAATTGATATTGATCAGATGGCTGCGAGCGCCAGGATACATTGCGCGCGCGACTCTCGAGCTGTACACTTTTTACTCTTTCCATCCGATCCGATTTCCAACTTCCAGCGTCATAATTCGCTCGAGTGTTTCTGTTCCCGATTAAATACAAAGATTCATACTGATCTTACTTCTGAACCTGCCAACTCGCTCACCGATCCAACTGACTGTACACCGGCCGCGGCGTTACTCTTACGCTGGAAAGAGATTCGGATTCGGGCTAATTTCATTGACGTACATTGAAATATTTTTGGACGACAGCGATTTCGACCACGAAGAAAAATAGAAAAACCTAATGTTAATAGTTCACCGGCTGGTACATCATAGAAAATAATAAGTTGCTAATGTAGCGATATACAAGTTATTGCGCGGTACGTGCGCACTAATTTCTTGTACCAATGAATGAGCAAAGAGTCGGCACTTAAATCGAGGCAATGTTGGGATCTCGGTGATTTCAGGGTCCATATCGTTTGACAAACAAGTCGTCGTGACGTATTTGTGTGCGAGAGAGAGAGAGAGAGAGAGAGAGCGAGAGTGGAAGGGGGAGGGGGAGGCGAGGTGAGCGGGGAAGGGAAGAATTTTGGGTCGCAGGTACGTGCTATCTCACGTATCAGATTTCGATCTGGAATATATTAGTTCCAAGTGGTTTTCCCATATCTTATCAGCGATAAATTTAGAGCGCGAGCTTTTTTGATTGCCCAACAAATAAACCTCGCCCGTAGTGTTTCCCCCTCCCCTCGCCACGGCGGCATTGATTTTCATTCGACATCGCGGTGTCGCGCACGCACTTCCACCTCCTAAACCCTCGTACGGAATGACTTTTCACTGATCGTGCCGAGTCTCGGCGGAATGTGTACGCATGCAAGTTACACGCGCGTTGTGATATCGCAACGACGAAAATCACGCGCGTATGAGCAAAATAATGTATTCCGAGTCACACTCCACGCATTGATCGGCCCGATCCCCCTTCGATTCGCTTCAAAATTTATTGTTTGTCGGCTTCTTTGGATTTTATTTTGAACCTGAATGTTTCCGAAATTTTTCGGCTCTCAATTTTATATCGAGTAACTGATAAAATTGTACCGTATGCAGTAAAAAAACAACTTCCCAGCCTTCAAAATTTGCCGAATGTTTTTTTTCTGTAGAATGAGGGACTCGAGAAAGTATGCCAGCCAAAATTTCAGAGTTTGCCGAGCTCAACTTTCATTTTGTTATTCAATTTGAAAATCACAAAGAAAATCACAAAATAGTAACCGAAAGTGACCGAAAATACGTCCCGTAAGTAAAATTTTCGAGTCATATGTTTTCGTTCGAATTTGACATTTTTTTTCCACAAAATATACGCGGATGCTCATCGTTCTCGATTGATGTAAAATTGCGCGCGAAATGTTTAAACACGCCTCGAATGTAAATACGCGAGCCGGCGATATATGTGACGTCATGCGCGAATCTCGATGAATCCCGAAAGACAAATAGAGAAACACGACCCGATTATATTCTCGCTCATCTGACTGTTTGGATATACGCGTGGTGAGAAAAAAGAGCGTCGGAGGGAAAAAGCACGCGAATACCGGCCCCATCGCTTCGAAGGCGCGGAGTAACGGGAATTAGAAACCCCGTGACAATCGGGATCCCGTCGGCGCGATTTCCCACCCGAGATACATATATACATCCCGGGAAAGCAAAGCGCGTGCTTTTCATACACTCAACCGAGTCATTCGCGGATCGTTACAAGTGATGCAAGCTCGTGCGGGCGGAGTTGCGGCAAAACACACTGTTCGCGTCGAGTATGACGCGCTTGCGAAACTCGTCGCGCGTGTATATACTATATACATCCGTCGGGGTAGGGGGGGGGGATCAGCTGGTTGGAAATTTGGCGCGCGTGGGTACTCGAGCTATCGAGTCATCCAACGTAGCGATCCGCGTCGCGACTTTCTCTCTTTGTTTGATCTGTCGCGACGACGGCCGCCGCCGCCGCCGCCGAGCAAGTGCGTCATATAAACTCGTTTATTTGATTAGAGCACGCGGCTGGCGTATGCGAGCCGGCAACGGATATGCACCGAGCGCGACGATTGATTTATAAGCCGCGGTCTCGAGCTCGTTGCCTGCAGCTGCTTGCGTCGATTCTGACGTGCCCCCCCCCCCTCCTCATCCTCATCCCGCCCCGCGAAACCATACGCAATTAGTTTGTTATGATCCACAAGTGGCTGTGCGCGTGCATCCCCTTCCTGCTCTATATACCTCTAGATCGAGACCCGCACCCAAAATATCAATAGGCTGCATTTATTTGTTATTGCACACGCGCGCGCGCACACACTAATTGCAGCTCTTCCATCACTTTGATCGGTGCACTTTGCAGGAGCCACTTTATCCGATGCACAAGCACGTGCTCGCGCATGTGTCGTTAGTTGTATTTATTTATTCATTGTAAATAAGCATTCATCAATCGACGTTCTCTCTCTCTCTCTTCCTCTTTCAAAGCTACGTGGTCGCTCTAGCTCGAATAAATTATGCTCGAATCGTCGAGTATATATACGTAGGTGGAATTTCATATATAACGGTCATGCCCCTGTGTGTCACACACCATATGATCAAATGCACTCTGTAGATTGCAGAGTTAAATGTGCTTGTGTACTTTTCGACAAACTCCATCGTGTCATATGATGCGCTCCCCGATCTGCACAGAAGACACACTCTTTTTCTCGCGCGCATCGTCTAGATATATAATTTGATAGACCCGCAGTCTTGTTTATCATACTGTTTATTCTCGCAGATAATAATCACAAATCGATAAGTAATTTGACACTTTGACTGGACAGTATATCTCTACAAGTATTTTCACCGCCAGCTAACATCTATCCCGATATTCTGCCAAATCTTCGAATCACAAGCTATTGGCTATAATCGTAATAAATCACTGATCGTCACATCAACATGGGTCTTCTTTTTTTAAGATTTAAGTGTATAAAATTGAAAAAGAGAAATTCGAGTAAAACCTCTGCGATAAATAAGTCAAAATGCAAATATTCTTTTTAATAAAAAAAAATTGTTTAAATAGGCTAAAGTTTTTTTATCTAATTCGTCAAGAGCGGTTTGATCGTCGGAAAAAAAACATATACGGGATAAATAATATTGTAGCTTCGATGCACGAGGTTCGATATCGATATCGATATATTTTTTTTTCGTAATATGTCTTCAAATAAATGTTATTTTAATTTTCGTCATAATTTATGTAAGTTTTAGCATACTTTCGATTGGGCCAAAGTGCAAAACCCCCTATAAATGTTGTATTCAATGTTACATCTCCATCATTGGTTTTAATCAAATAGGAATAGATGACGATGATGATACGTGTTTTCTTAACACGTGAATTTTTATTTTAATCTCCACCAGAATAGCTTTGATTTCAGCTGAATTTCATTAGCAACAAACCATGACGAATACATTCTTGGATCAATTGTCTTGTTCACAAGTTACGTTTGTTCCAGCTTTTTAGTACACAATCTATTGCGTAAGACGCATTTGCCTACCAGTTAAACTTTGACAACATTTTCCATAGTGGAAATACAAACGCTCTTGCAATAGCAGCTTCTAAAAATTGTCCTGATACTTCCAATCAAAGCTCATTTTCAAATCAGTAGTATAACAGTCAATATCTGGACGGTAACATGAACTCCCCATTACTTGCCACGTTTAATTCTTCCTTTCAAAATCATTGAAAAAAATCTAGTTTCATGTGCAATTGGTTTCGTAGGTTGGCAAGCCAGGGGAATCAGTTAGTATGAGCTAAAGTGCGTTCGGTGGAGTGGAAGAGAGTTTGGCAGTGATCAAATTGAATTTGTATCCGTGGGTGAATCATACGTGTGCAACGTTAAAATATAGATGCGATGTGTAATGCGATTGTACACGGAGATATTGACAGCGCTCAATAGTTTGCTCAACTGGTGTTACAGTGTGATTTTGCGCTGAGGAGGCGAAGCGAAGTGAAAAGCGCGCGTGTGCAATAGCGGGGGCGCGACGATCACACAATACGCGCGCGAGAGAGAAAAGGTC
This sequence comes from Aphelinus atriplicis, assembly GCA_020882685.1. NCBI lineage: Eukaryota > Metazoa > Arthropoda > Insecta > Hymenoptera > Aphelinidae > Aphelinus > Aphelinus atriplicis. Next base: position 97,394,117 of record CM037073.1, read on the forward strand.
CGCGCCATGCGGTTCATCGACACGGCCAAACCGCGCTGCAGTCGCGGGTATTATATGACCAATACGTGTATAAGCTCGCATCATTGCTGCTCATTTCATCCGCTCAATCTCACTCGTATTTGTGCGCATTTCACCTGAGTTGCGCGGGGAATGACAAGTGACAAATCTTTCAGAGTGAACTCGCGATCAAGATTGATAATAGCTGGCTCTTGATAGTGAGGTGATATACAGGCAGAGCATTCCACGTACTCCATCCAAATAGGGTTGACGAATTTTTCACAACACCTAGTTTTTTCATATAAAATGCATGGAGAATCAGAAAATAATTAGGTCGTATTTTTTTATTTTTGTTTAATGTTATTTTTCTAAAAGATATGACCGTTGAAAGATTCGGCGTTTTCGATAGATATAGATATACTTCAAATGCAAATGACGTCATATCGTTACTAACGACATGAATTTCATCTCCTCATATTAGCTCGAATTTTGATTGGATCGAAAAACAAAAAAATACGACCTAATTAATTTTGCACGTTCTTTCGATTTCTACGATAAAAAAAATAGCGTATTCTTCCCAATTAGGAACTTTACGAATAAAAAAGAGCTTTGGTATGGCTCCCAAGTACGGTTAAGAACGATGATACCAATATATTTTTTGACATATTCATAAGTTTAAGTATGGCAAAACTGCTATTTTTTTTTCTTGAAATGCTTTCATTTTTTCGATTTTATGGCTAAATATACAGCTTCGGCTGTAACTATGGCAGTTTGGCCGTACTTCATTCAATAAAAATACCTACAGCCATACTAAAGCCATGACATACACTAGAGTCGCACTCTTTTTTTTACTCGGGTTTGCAATAGTCTCGCTTATACTTTGAAAAATCATATTCGTTCAGAAGCGAGCACTTCCATGAAAGTATTGTACGAGCTCAAATTGAAAAAGCGCGGCAAATCTGTCTTATCCGTGGCTGAGTTAACAAAAAGGTGGGCTCGGCGTGTGTTTATCGATGCGCGATTCGCGATTATCCCCAGGAGCCCCCCATTGTCTCGTTTCCTCATGAGTTGTCGCGCAGCGGAAAAAATCCAGCGATTCGCCCGAGAATCGCGTTGAACGTACAACCGATATTCGACACGAGATGTATGGGCTGTATAGTGCAAGTGTGAAGAGGCAGTGTGTGGGGGGGGCCCAGTTGCGCGTTTCCCGTCGATTTCAATGTAAAAACGAAGCACGAGGTCGTTTAGGAGGACGTGCAATACCACGGATACGTCCAATCTAACAGCGTATTCGCGCATGGAATTGTCCGACACTCCACACTGTTGGACCAGACTCGAGCCGGGTCTCGGAACGGCCATAGCGTACCGCGGCACGCGCCGGTCTGACCATAGCCGGCACACGATCTACTTGCCACGAGGCTATTTTCATGTGGCGTACGGCTGGTAATGGGCTCGCACGCTTGATTGGGCATGTTTCTCGCGGGTTATCGACGTCCCGGATGATACGATCGATTTGCTCGTTCCTTTTTCAAACATCGCGCTCGCTTCAATATTTGACTTTTCGAGATTACGCGCGGCGAATGCGTTGAGGTTCCGGGTGCGCGCGTATGCCGTCTGAAACAACATCGAATTTCACGTGTGTACTTAACGCGATTAACTTTGATACTTTGAAAACAAAAAGATGCGATATCGGCGTACATTGCGTGCACATATTATCGTTCAAACCTATACGCATATACCATTGAAATTTTTATCCTTCGCACGTGAAATATATTGATGCGGGTTATCGGGCGAGACTGTGCGCTGAAACTGAGCAGTTCAAATGCATTGTCAACGAGGATGAACGTAAATCGCCGCGAGATACGTCAACAGGAGGTCGAATCAAACGATCCAGCCGACTCGCGGGTGGAATGATACAGCTTTGCAGACTGGTTAATGGAGCGAATTTGCGTTTGCGCGTCGGTCATGGGCAAACTCTAGCCGGGCGTGTGTGTGTGTGTGTGTTTGTGTGTGTGTGTGTTTGTGTGTGTGTGTGTTTGGGACCTAGCGAGAGTTGAAAATGCGAAGGCGATGGCGGGTGTCGGATTGAAAAGCGCCGGGCGCGTGTTCCAGTTGCGGAGAGCGGAGAGGAGCCGGGTTGGCCGCGCTTACCGAGCCGCAAAGTCAAATTTTTGTGCCTCTCGCGCCGTCTATTATTAGCCCGGGCGTACATTGTTCCGAGAGCCGCGGCGCGCAACCGAGAGACGATGTGCGCGACTCGCGAGTGAGCCCCAACACGCACACACACACACATACGAGCTATACCCGCGGGGCTTAAAACTGTGCCACGCGCGTTTATTTTTAATATGCACGCGCCGCGCGCGCTGCGAGATTACGCAATTGCCTCGGCTCTCGCGACTGCGCTGGCGCGCGCGTCATCCGCTATACGTCCCGCCGAACCCGCGCTGCACCGATCGCGGGGGCCACATCCCATCGGCTCGGGTTCATCGCTCCGTCGCGCCAACGTAAAAATAAAACTCAGTCCCGGCGAGCAGTGGCAGCGGCGGCGTCGAATGAAAAATCTCGGGTATATAATTGTTCGGGCGCAATGCGTACACGTGTACATACGGGCTGTCGCGCGCGCGCGCAGGCAGGCAGGCTCGGTGCGCCGGCCGCACGGGACCAGCCGCCCGACTCTCTGGCCAGCGCTAAGAGCTATTTTGGAAGTGCTCGCCCGCTCGGCAGAATGTCGGAATTGTAATTGCGTGCGGGGCGCTTTTACGCTCGCGGCTGCGATGCGCGCCGCGGTGGCCCGCGAGCAAGCGTAAATATAGCCCGCGGGAGAGCCAGCCCGAGCAAATCCAAAATCATCCTCCGATCAACCTCCCTTCGTTTTTTCCTCTTTTTCTCTCCGAAACCTATAAATTCTATCGCACCACCTGAGTTACTTTTGTGTATATATATCCGACACATTTCAGCCCAATTGTTTATTCTGCGTGTTATGCTGAAAAATATAGACCTCCCCTCCGCCAGTGTTGCAGAGCAGTAGCGATATCGCGAGGACGATGCGTACGTTGGATATGCGAAGTGTACTCCAGCAGCGCGTTATTACGAGTAAGCACACACACACACACACACACACACACACACACACACACAAAATAATCCATCAACACACGGCTTTTATTCTTATAGTCGCGCACGCAATATGCAGTCGTGCCGATTATTATTATTATCCTTGTCCACTTTTTCCTCTCTTCCATTCGCGCTCGATTCCTACTCCATTGCTCTATACATATACAGATTTCCCGCACGCGCGCCAACGGCTATTGAGAAAATCCTCACGACTAGTGTATTGCTAATGTAACTGTTCGTTTGATACTTTGCCTGTAGTTCCCTCCGAAAACAAAGAAAGAAGAAAGTTGTTTCATTTTATTTTTAGAAATATACGGGCATAAGCCCCTTGCAATATGAATGAAAAGTATTTTTGTTCATATTGTAAAAGGCGAGCAATTTTCGATGTGATTAACTTTACTTCAAACAATAACATAGCTTATAGTGGAATGAAAATACGCGCGACATTTCTCTAATGTTTGAACTATTCTTCTCTAAGCTCGAAAATATATTCTCGCTTGGATGTAATAACAGCTAAACATGTTTATGAATGCATTTTGACAGTGATTGTAGGAACAATAGATTATGTACGAAACTCGCGAGTGGAGAAACTTAGCGAAACTAGCAGAAATTAGACTTTTTTTGTACTTCATTCAAGTACAATAGAACTCAAGTGCTGCAGCATTGTGAAGAGATCATTTTTTTGTGTACGTGTGTGATTGAAGTTTGGTCAGTCTTGAACTTTCTCTCCAACATATATCCAACGCGTAATTCGAGCGTTGTTAGAACCGCCCGCGCCGTCGGATGATTTTCCACAAGTGTGTATCCGCGAGAATGTATATACATCGAATCAGCGACAATATCCAGCAAAGTAAAAGTATGTCAAGTTCAGCCCAATTAGCAGTACATGCTATATATGTACACACACACATATATATCTCTATATATTTTTTTCCAAGCGAATAGATAAAACACAACGCCTCGCGGTTGTGTTGACTTGCATCGTGGGCACATTCTCCGACGAAACTCGGTGTACATGTATATTTCTCTGGTGGCGCGAGCGCGCGCACACTCACCAACAAAACAATGCTTTGATCAAAGCTACTTTGATAAATTCGACCCCAATTTTGATCGACTACTGCAGATTACATGTATATATACATGTATGTGTAGTTACGTCCGCGACCCAATACACAAGCTATACAGCCGCTTCTCCCGAGCGACCGGCCAAACACGCGGTGATTTTCTCCGAGAAAAGCGTATTTGAGCTCGCGATTATGTATATACAGCTGCCAACGAACCACGACTGAATTATATTTACACCCGGAGGGATATGCTTTTCTCGGACTGGAAGGGCCAACCTGCGGGTATATATCTCACTCGAATTTGAATTGCCGTGATTACGAAGCAAAGCGGCTCGTTTTGGTTCGATTGATCGTAGCAACAGCTGTAATGCCAGTAATACCACCCCCGAGGCGATCGATACCCACGAGTCTCTTTCTCCTTCTCTCGCGTCACCAATTCGGATCATTCATTCCCGCGACGACGTATATACCGCCCGAATTAATCACCCATCAAAGGTCGATGATTTAACCATTCAATCGGCCGTCCCTACAAGATTAATCACCCTCAGCTCGAGCCGACTCGATTCGTTTTAGATTGTGACGTCGTAAATGTCGAAATTCCGAACATCCGAAGTAAACGAGCTCGTATATCGATGACTCGCCGCGACTACGGATCTCGGGGGAGAAGAAGGACACTTTTAGTGAAAAATCGCAGTTTGTTGATGTTAGTAAACGTATTATGTCGAAAGAGTCGAGACTTTGAAGTTCAGTATACAAACAATCTTTTGTATCGAAATTTAAATTATTCGAATTTCCGGGTAGGATTGATAATAGCTAAGAATCAGTGTGATTGGGGCCGGGGATAAATGTGGCCACGCGTTTGCATACATAGCGAGCGCGCAGCAAACGACCTCCCGTCAAATGTGCTTTTGTTCGGCCCGAAAAATTGTGAAATGTGCTTTTTGTTCGTAGCCGAGGCGTACACGAAGCGGCTATTGCACATCAGCCGTATATATACACATCAGTGGGCGAATCAAGGCGCGTGCGCGCGCGCGACGGAGGGAGGGACGGAAGGGAAAAAAAAGTTGTAGAAAAGTAGGGAAGCGTGGGGTTGCCGCGCGAATGATCTAATCAAGCTTACACATCGAGCGAAGCATCGTCGGAACGGGGATAAGTCCGGTGAAAGCCCACTAGGCAGGGTGGCAGTGCCACGTATAGGTGGGAGTGGCCCGAGCTAAGGGAAGGTGGATGTATAGGCCGGGGTGTGTATCGCGTGACCGAGACCATTTGCCCGTGTGTACGTGTGCTCGTAGTCGTGCGCGCCTGCGTGTGTGCGTATATCGCGAAGCCCCTCAAGGGCCGCGTGCACCAAGTGTAAAGAGTAAAGACCTTCGAAGCCATACCCGCACTCCTCTCTCTCTCTCTCCATCTCTATCTCTTTTACACACACACACACACACACACACACACACACACACACACACACACGAGCCGCAGCTGGCCCGGTACAACTCTTTTATATCCAACTGCACACGATCCCACGTAATTTTCCGCGCCGCAAGACTGGCGATCAACCCGCCCGAGCTTCCGGCATCGCTCGGTTGTATGCTCGATGTGTGTGAGTAAACGGGAATTGAAATTAAAAATGACCCGAGAGCGAGAGAATGAGAAGATGATGCGTTTAATTAGCGGCCAGTTATTAACTGGGTAGGAGCGAACGGGACGACTCGATGAATGGATCGAAAAACGCCGCGAGGGAGAGAGTTCAAGGGCGCGCGCGAGCGAGCGAGCGCCTGCACTGGAATACGCCACGGCTAGCTCTCACCCAAAAGTCAAGGATGACGATCAATGCGCGGGATACATAAGCGCTCGCTAGCTCGCTCTTCAAATTTCCCTCGACTCGCGCGCGCGCACGCTCCTATATCAACTTTCGTTTCATTATTTTTAACCCTGTTTTTCTCGGGTCGCGGGCGCCCGATCGATCGGCAATTTCCCAACAATACACAGACACAGACACACATACACACACACACACACACACACACACACACACACACACACAAGCGCGACTGAAAATTCATCCGATCCATATTTTTGCTTTTTTTCCACGCGTCTTTGCGACTGTCGTGCGGCCGATGGGACGCGACGCCCGAGATTTTCCTCCTCCTTTTTTTCCCTCCGCGGCTTATCTGATTCGTGCGCTATTATACACTAGATGCGCGAGTCACGCGACCGAGCCAGCCGGCTTTTCAAACTTGCGCAGCAACTCCATGTGTGTGCGCGCGCGCGCGCGCGATGAAAAATGAGCCATCGATCTGGAAGCCAACCACACATTTATACACATGTATACTCTGCCGCTGCCGCCGCCGCCGCCGCCGCCGCTTTATTTTTCCCCCGGCAATGACGCGCGCGATTCAGACGAATGTATCGATCAATCCGCGGCCTGGGCCAAAGGCCGCTCGAGCGACTTGTACATGCTAATGCGAATCGCCGAAGCCTCTCCTAGAATCCGCCTCCCTCCGCTTGTGCCCATTCGTAACGCACTTTATTTTTCCCGTGAATTTCCTTCCTCTCCCCACTGACCTCGTGTACCGAGGAAAACATACAGTTATTCCTGTTATGAATCTGTATAGTCCAAGTGCGTTGTTCCCATTCGATATTTCATATGGAAACTCGATCGAAAGATTAGTTCGTGTACTTTTTTTAAGGGAGAATATTTGGATTCGATTATGTGGCAAGTCGATTCTTGCCTATATATTGAAAATAAAATGAAACTTCTTTAGTATGTTATTTGCAAATTATATGTTTGTCCCTTTTTACACGTGTACACATCAGCATATCGAAATAACATTTCAATTTCCTGTCTTACAAAATGTACAAGTCATATTGTTGATGGTATTCGACACTTCGAAACGGAACGAGTTTTTCTTTATCACTTTCTGTCACTTCAAACAATTCTAAATGGCCATTTAGTTTCGTAAAGCTTCAGAAATACATAAAAATGTTCCATTTCCGGAAACAACTCCTCCTTCGAACTGAACGAAAGCTCTAAACGTGTGATTATTTTGAACGAAATACAAGAAATTTTCAATATATTTTAAAATTGAGTGGAAGTATAGTTAAACTCACTAGATATGTCAAGAACTCACAAGAAAAAAGTTCAGTTTTAGTAAAAATATACAAAATATAGTTGGAATAAGTATACATCCATTTAGTCGAGAAGCATAGTTAATTTTATTATATAATAAAATATTGATTTTAACAAGAATTTATTACTTGTAAGAAGAAATCATTATTAAATTACTATTATTCATCATACAATGTGATTTAGTAGCTTTTATTCGCTAGTTCGTGGTAAGTGGTAAGCTGTTTCGTGAATAATCCGAATGGAAAGAATAGTATGGATCGAGCAGATTAACTATTCTTGAATAAGGCGAGCACGAATTTTCGCGTAATTTCATAATGGAAATATAAATACTCGGGATAAAATGTATATATATCTTGGTGTACGTATTGTAAAGACGGACATGGTTTGTCGAATACAAAAAATGCACACGTATACGTACGTAGAGTAAATGTTTATTGGTTGAAACGACCTATTTGATGCAGAGCGAGTCGAGGAGAGAGTGAGAGAACGCATGCAAGAATAGCTCGTTGTAACGGAAATAAACGACCTGATTTTAATGAACGGAGCAAGGAGGAAAAAAAAGGTAAAAGTAATTTCTTTTCAATGAAGTGGAGAGCTAGTGCAGGGGGTATGTAGTCGCGCGGGCGCGGAGTCGTGGAATCGAGTGGTACGGCGTACGGATATAGCTTGGCGCGGGGGGAAGAAGGTGCGAACGCGACAGAATGAATGTTTCAATGTTTGTTTATCAGGTTCACGCGAGGTCTTTTTTTCAGACTCGACATTTATTTACATTGACTCTCGTTTGGCAGACCTAATACGCCACAATTGATAAATAAATTAACCGAATTAATATATAAAACTTAGATGTACTAACCAGGAGACCACACCGACATTTGAGTAGTCCAAATTTGACTGGAATTGTTATGGATTGTATTTCGACGCCAAGGTAATATTTTTACTCGCTTACTTAGCTCGCGTTTTTAAGTTAACATTGTTATTTTCTGGAAATTATAACCAATCATTGCTGAATTCCTATATAAGGTACCTGTACCCAATATGCGCCACCTAAGCGAGAAAGGTCACTACACAGCGTCAAATGAATATTTTCTAACATAATTGGTGTCAAATGAAAGGCCTACTCAATACCTACAAAATGAGCTAAGTCTTCTTCAATTTAAAGAGTTCTACGCTAAGATACCGCGGTTTAAAAAAAAAAAAATTTTCGGGAAAAAATTTTTAGTGTACCCAATATGGCGCCACCCTGAAAATATTTCTTTTCATCCAATTTGAAGCATGAAGCATGTCTGAAATGAATAAAATACAAACAAAAAAGTATATTTCTGATATAATTTTATTGAAAAATACATTTTTTCTTTGATTAAACCATAGTACATAGATTATATGAACTACTAACAACCTAAATCAAATCAAGTTTTCAGTTAAAATTCATGACAAAACCGTTGTTTTTGAATCAACAAAATTAACTTATGCAACATCTAATTCCAATATTAATCTCTCAAATTGATGAACATTCTTATTTGTGTAATTTTAAATATAATTGAGATGTTCTCACTGAAATGGAAGAGTTCAATTTAAAAAATGTCCGAGCCTATTTGGGGCTAGCTATTGTCATGATGGTAGAAAAATTCTGTTTGATGTTTTTTCCTAGACAGTACTTATAAACGCATAATCTAAAAATTTTTCTCGTTATAGAATAGCCAATATCTGCTAAGCGTTTAATTCGACTACATAATTCTTCGTTCTGTACTGTCGTTAACGCATATGTTCGACTCATTTTCCTTTTTTCGGATATGTTTTGTTTGACATATCGTTGAAATGTTCGACGAGGTATCTTATATATAGTCGAAGCCATCCTCTGCGATATCTCACCTTCCTTGACCCGCTCCAGAGCTTGAACTAGATTTTCCTTCGACCATGTTTGGCGGATATTTACCATCAATGGGTTGATTGTAGCAGCTAGAACAAGAAAATAGGGGTGGCGCATATTGGGTACATTTGATAAAAATAACGAAGAGCTATTGAAACGGTTGATAAAAAGGGCGTAAGATGAAAAAAAAAATTGGATGATGTAGATGGGATGTCAAGGAATCGAACGATATGTCGCTCAATTTTTTTGGCCCAGTTTAAGGGTATTAAGAAAATTCGCACTAACCTGGGCGAAATTAGATCGAGAATGAAAATTGGCGAAAAAATGGAGAAAACGAGCTCTAACAAGTTGGTGTAAGGGTTTCCGATCGGTGAAAATGTTTTCTTTCTTCATTATTTAGTATTGCCGACAAAATCCTGTGCCGCGGCGATGCTCTAGACGCGCGTATATATGAAATACGAAGGGTGGCGCATATTGGGTCCTGGCGCATATTGGGTACACCTACCTTATTTTTCAAGTTATACATACACATGTGACATTATTGGTATAGATAAATGATAATATCTTGATGAAATCGAAACGTTATTCACTAAATTCCTATCAGTGAAAAATCACTGAATGAAAAGGGAGGACTAACGAAATTTTCATTTTTTTGTCAAAGTGAATTCTCACTAAACTAGGAGTGTTTTTCCGGTATTATATAGTGAAATCATCCGAACCTCTGGAATGAGTAATAAATATGGACTTTCACTGTATCAAAGTGAATCGAGCCTTGCACTCTCATACTCTTCTTTTTGGCGTAATGAATTTGGAGAGTAGGGCGAACGACTGAGCAGACATTCCATCTATTTGGGTATGAGCATAAAGCAGCACAAAAAGTTTTAGCGAAATCCGAGCGACCCAAATAACCCAAGTGTTGGTTCCAGGTATAAGTAATAAAAGTGGTATAATATCCGACACATGTGTGAAAACGACTGGTGGCTCGGGTGGAGTGCCGCGCGAGGCAGCACCTTCGTATCATTCAATAAACAAATAACGCGACGAGCAATAATAGTGGGAAGACATAACGCTGACATTCGTAGAGAGAGAGAGAAAGAGAGCGAGAGAGAGACGGGGGGAGATACGAAGGAGGAAAACACGATGGAGCAGTGAGTGTGTGTGTGTGGGTATGGCGGATATCTGTCTGAGAATGGCCGCGCGCCCGTCCTCAAAATAGACCGAGTCTGACCCTGCCAACTTGACGTATTTCCATTGGACTTCAGCGAAGCTCACGGACGGATCGATCCGCGCGCGCGCGCGCGCGTTCTCTATCTCTCTCTTTCTTCAGCTCGGCCTATCGTAAATTTGATCCGCTTGGCTATTTTGTTGTTTGTTGCACGACTGCACGTTTGGAGCAGGGCAAAAGCTGCGCGGCGCTTTTCTTTTTTCTCTCTCTCTCTCTCTCTCTCTGTCTCGCTCTGTCTTTCTCCTCGCGCTTTCCGCGCGGCCGGGCCTCGCGAGCGCGCGCCACGCCGGTTTATTAATAAACTGGGTTACGAAAATTACGTACGGCGGGGCAGGCGTGCGCGCGCGCGCGCCCGTATATATATATATATATATATATATATATATGAAATATGAAAGAAGTGAATGCGCGGCGAGCGATAATTTTCTCGTCTATACGGCCGCGCGGCTCTTAAAAACCGACGTAAAACTCGGCCAGCAGTTCACAATCGTTAAGTGCTCTTTTATTAACTCGAGCCCGCGCGCTCACTCGCCGCGAGCGCGACACGCCGCGCGCTTGCGATCCATACCAATATCTGTGTGCGGCCAGCGAGGAGGAGAGAGAAAAAACGCTGCCCGGCTCCTCGCGACGCTGTAGCCTACTTTTTCACCCGCCGATGTGTATTCAATAACAATCCAAATGGCCCAAGGTAATTGTGTCCTGGTTAATACGTCTGCTCGAGCGAGAGCCGCGCGGAAGTCGAGTCCGGCGTATGTGACCCCCCGTGAGCGCCGAGCTCGGGCGAGTGTTCGACCCGCGCGGAACTATCGATTATATTCCTCATGTTTTTCCATGTACTCGCGGAGATCGCCGAGGCCCGACGCGCAGCCCCCAACGATTCCCACGAGTTTTCTTTCTCGCTTGAAGAATTCGATTATGCATTCGGCTGGTATTTCATTCGTAACACACGCCGTTTAACATTTCGAGAAAAAAAAAAGAAGAAAAAAGTGGGTAGTCGGATTGTTATCAATCGAAGTTTTGTCAACATATAAAAATAATATCTATACAAACATACGTAGATACAGCTGATAAGACTGTATGTAATTCAGTATGAAATACCACGGCATTAATTGTTATTCCAGTTCCAGTGACAATAAGTTGAATGTGTGAGTATCTAAAACGCGGGTAGATTAATTCAAAACAAAAACTGTGTAATAAGCGAAAACGTAACGATTCAAAAGTGAAACGTACACAGTAAGGTATGTAGGTATATGGGTGGGTGCGATAGGCTTGATCCCAGTACTCCCAAAGTTATCCTAACGGACTTCTCATGGAGTACTGCGGGTTGATAGGCGAATAGTACTCTTCATTCTTGCCAATATTAACCAACAAGCTGTTCCTCGGATTAGGACGAGCTGGATCAAAACATAATAAGTTTACACTGACGAGATAAACAGGTCGAATGGCCCCAAATTTAGTACGCACGGAGTACTAAAAACGATGAAACGATGGAAGTATCGTCGACATTTGGAGGGAAAAGCCCCTCGGGCGGGTAGTCCGACCGGCGCGACCCAAGTCGCGTGGCTCGTCATCAAATCGCGTCTCTCTTTGTCCCGCGGATTATCGCATGATCACACAGTAGGGCGAATCGAACTGCCGCCGCGGCTCTTTGCTCAGCTGCTGGATCGCAGCCCAGGCTCTGGGGGGTGGGGGGAGTGCTGCTATACGAACGCGGCGCCGACCGCACCTACTTACAACGGCCCACATTTTCGATCGGCGGCGGCTCGAGCGAGTCTTTACCCTCTTATATATATGTACTTATATACGCGCGGCTATAGCAACCGTGTAATTTTACTTGGTGATAAAACTTCATGGTGGCGCCCTACAGCTCCGAGATTAGTTCACGTCCGGTCAATCACATTCTCTCCCCTTCTCTCCCCCACTCGTCCAACAACTGTCCAACTTTGTTTTTTCTTTCCACTTCTACTCTGTCCACTGTTTTAAATCGTTGGAGATTATTTATATATTAAAGGAAAGACACTTCAAACTGACACATGGCCACGCGACTCGCGTGTAGTATTGACCCCCAAGGATTGTCCTAACGAAATTTGTTTCGAATCCGCGAGTATACGAGTTGTGCGTTGATCAGAACGGTTTTCACTCGAACGACGAGGGCTCGCCGGTTTATGTGCGTGTGCCGATCGAAATTTCAATGTACACAGCCTGAAAATCCCAAGATAAATGTATACATATATACACGAAAGCAAATGGACTGACGATTATTTCCTTGATTCGTATATATGTATTCGCTTCAGCGGGTGATTCATCGATAGAAGAGTGATCCCGAGGAGAGTTATGCGCGGGCACGTGCTCGTGTGTGTGTGGCTGGGGGAGGAAGAGCAGCGGTATGGGAAAAATCAGTCCACTTGAAATTGGCGAATAACGCTTTGAGGGGCGCGCGCGCGTGCAAGGTATAGTTTTGGGGCGTTGGTGTCCAATCAAGTGGGCGAGGGGGAGAGTGGGTGGGTGGGTGGGGGGGGGCAAAGGTCAGCATACGGCCGTGACGCTATGGGGGGCGGGGGGGGGTAGGGAGCTTGGCATATTTTCATGGGGTTAACCGCGTGCGCGTGTGATTCGAGCCAGGCGGAGGAGCAAGAGGCGGGAGGGCCAGAGGGGGGGCCTTGAAAATTGGTCAGAGTCGGGGCGTACGGTTTTGTTCGGTTCGTATCGACGTGGCGGCGGCGGCAGTGGCGGCTCTCCAAACGGGCTGACCTAGTGACGTAACAATCGCGGGCGGCAGTGGGGGGTGGGGTAGAGGGGCTAGTGCGCAAGCTGCAGCTCGTGCAGATCGATTCGCCGGAGAGGGCTGCTTTTGCCGCCGCCACCACCACCACCACCACCATCTTGCCAATCGCCCGAGCCCCTGCGCGATGTGGCCCCCGCACCGATCAACCTCGCGAGCTACGTATAGCTACCGATGAACTACCCTCCCCCTCGCCGACTTGCCAACCCGCCCGGCCGCTGCCGCCGCCACCGCCGCACGTGTCACCGGCCACACTCGCTCGCGCCACCAACAGTTTTCCACCCGTTCAATGGCCCGGCCGCGCATAATCGTCCCTCCATTTTATTCCTCGTGCTCCAAGACACAACCACACTTGCACACACGTGCCCTCGGCCAGAGCGCAAACTTGTCCAGCCCAGATCTTACACATCTTCACCTCTACTCTCTCCTACACGCGCCGCTGCACGCAAATGCCTTGATCACGTAATCATCATCATCATCATCATCATCATCATCAGTTTTGCATGATTCGCAGAACGCGACACGAATCGATACTAACGTTCACATTTCAACGAATTCGCAGCTCGTTTGTGCGGATGTACGAGTATAGCGAGCGCGAGAAATTTGCTCGATACACAACATTTTGACGCGAAATTCATGACTGCTCGAACCTCGTTTGAGGTTTCCGCTAAATGAATCGTCCCATTCGAAAACCGCGACCCAACTAAACTTTGCCATAGAGCCTATACAATTGTTCAAACGCGCGGGTAATCTCCTCGTTCCAAAGTCGACTTATCTACCTACCGCTTATAGCACCTGGTCGATCATCCGATCATCGCTGATTCTATAAGCGCATCCAATGTGTATGTACATGAAAAGTTATTTACTCGATAGCGATTACATGATTATACGACTTGTACACACTTTTCGTACAAAAACCATGAGCGCGAATATATCTGGGTGAGAAATGGAAACGTGAGCTGATGAATGACTGCAGCAGTTAGCAGAAATTCCGCATCTATTTATTGGCACGCATAAGCCAGCTCCCTAAGAGTTTTCCGTGAAATCCTACACCCAAATGCCGCTGAAGTGATGGCCGATCCTGCTGTTAGATTCCTTCTTGCATGAATTGCGATTCATACGTCTACGTTACATGGGCAGATACTTTAACGACATGAAAACTTTGTATTGATGTTTTGGTGAAAGTCAAATTATAAAGCACTTCCTCGCCGACGTGTATAGCGCGCGTTGGAATCAATTTGAAAATATAACAATTGAGTAATATGATCGAGGAGAGATAAATTGAGATATGTTCAGATTACGGAATCGTAATAAGTTCAAATGAGCTGTACGAACGTATTATAACAATAATACGATACGAGCCACTCTCACCGAAGATAAAATTAATGCATATATTGCTAATGATATCCGCACGCTGGACGATCGAAATCTACTCTACTTTTACGCTTTCTTTATCAGTCGCCCGAGTTTTATTCGCACGATCCCAATTGTGCGAGTGAGAAGACATTTCCATTATTTTTCGACACGTGAATAAAATATATATATATATATGACAGCGAAATCTTATTAGTGGAAGTATATAACAAGGGCAATTTTGTTGACGATAAAACTCTACGAGATTCGATTGGCGAAGGTGGGACGTGAATCCATTCGTCGAGAGTGCGACATGGAACAAAAATAGCGCGAGTACGTAATGGTCGAATCGTGGAACTTTTCTGCAACATTGCGATTTGAACAATAGGCGTTGGTCTGTGTTCGCAGTCTATAGACTCAAACATGGTTTATTATATCGACAGTACGAAGCGCAGGGAGTCGATTGTGAGAATCTCGGACGTGTGCGGCTCTTTGGGCAGGTGACCCCGAGAGACGATTAAACGTGCTTATATGGTTCGCAACGTATTGGGACAAACAACATTTCTACTCGGACCGACTTACCAAAGTATTCTCTCGGCGAGTACTATGGAATACTAAAAAAATATAATAAGAAAAATTTCCTGAAACCACCTAGGATTACCGAAAAAAAATCATAGAATACCAAAAGCTTGCCATAGGATACAAAAGAATATTGGAAGCTCGTTATGAAACACAGAAAAACTATCCAGCTGAATACCATGGAATACGAGAAGAAGACCATGGAATACTATAGGGAATATCGTGAATACTCGGAAATAGTGTGGAACACCTGAAGAATCTTGGGGAATATTGAAGAATACAAGAATTCTCAGTGCAATGATTGGAAACCGTTTCGCGCGTCGGGCCTTCCGCGTATTGTTCATAGTCGATGTCGAGCGTACGCGTGATCGTAAGTGGAAAACAACCGAGTCTGGTCAGACGTACGGGTCTCGCGAGCTGGGGGCACGACTTTGAACTGACTGCTCCACTGGGGTGTTTCGGGGCTTGGTCGGGGCTGGGCCGGGTCTCGCTTGGGGATAGTGTGTGTATGTGTGTCTGAGGGAGGAGGGGAGATTGGTAGGTACGAAGGAAGTTGGCCCGCGTCAAGTTCAAGGTTTGAGTGTGGTTTTCCTCGTTTGGGGTTGCGTAAGCGGTGATTTTTTGCCCGCACGACGGCGGCGATGATTCGGCTATCGATTGATGTGTGGGGGCCGGGGTGGGGTAGGTTTGTGTGTGTGTGTGTGTGTGTGTGTGTGTGTGTGTGTGTGTGTGGGGGGGAGGGGCACACGTGTCGCGTCGTTCGGCTGGCGCGCCGGGCTCACTCGCGGAGTGGACGGATCGATCGATCGGTGTGTTCACCCTGCGACGGTGTACGTGCGTGTGTGTCCGTGTGCGAATGCGTGCGCGCGTGTGTGTCGCTACGCGGAATCGCTTCGGTTGGGAGAGGAGGGAAGGGGAACGGAGGGCTGCGCGCCGCACGTGCGGGGCTGGGCCGGTGGCTGCCGCTGCACGTCCGTCGCCCGACTGGCGTTGGCCCGTCTCCGGGCGCTCGTGGGGGGCTGGCGCAGGCGCGGCAACGGTGGCGGCGGCGGCGGCGGCGGCAGCAGCAGGGGCAGGGGTGGGTGGTAGCTGTGGGATCGGGGAGGGGAGGGGGGGGGGCGGCGGCGGCGGCGGCGGCGGCGGCGGCGGCGGCGCAGCCCGCTCGAGCTGCGCGGCTGACTCGGCTCGGCGCGGCTGCGGCCAGAGAGAGAGCAGCAGTGCGAGTCGCGCGCGGCAGCCGTGCAGGTGACGCGCGAGCCAGTGTGCAGTGGAACGCGGCTTAGTGTGAGTGCGAGAGCGAGTGTGCAACAGCGAGCCCGGGACGAGAGCGCACTGGTCGGGAGAGCGAGGAGCGAGCGGGAGGGCGCACCCACGATCGCCCCGACGAGCCTCGAGTCGCGCTTGAGCCGCGCTTGAGCCGCGCTTGAGCCACGCGCGGGCGACCTTGACAGCCCGGGGACACGAGTCTTGGGTGCGCGCGCGCGCGCCTGCCAGCTCCCGGGAGTCGCGCCGACTGGCTCGCCCACCCGCGCGCAGCCGCTCGAGTGCGCGCGCGACGTGTATCGATCGATCCAACAGCGGCGGCAGCAGCAGCAGCGGCAGCAGCGGCAGCGGCAGCAGTAGCGGCGGCTGGTCGCCAGCCCAGTGGCCCCCGGTCGCGCGGCAGTGGCCCCAATTGCCCCAGTTGGCCCAGTTGGCCCAGTTGGCCCAGTTGCCCCAGCGGCCAGTCGGTGGACAACTGCGCGCTCCGGGGCTGGCTCGCTCGCGAGCCGATGACGGGCAGCGCTCCGGCCGCGCGCTTCGGCTATTTTTAGCGGGCTCCGAGCGGCTGAGTGGCCGAGCCAAGGCGCCCGAGTGAGCGAGCGAGCGAGCGAGTGAACGCGCGAGAGAGCGGGACAGAGCGAGAGCAGAGGCATGGAGCCGCCGCTCCCCGGGCGCAGCGCGAGCTCACCCGCCCGACCCCTACACTCGGCCCAGCCCCGCATGTGACACACGCCCAACGCGACTCGCGGCTCGACGCGCCACCACCGCCACCACCAGCCAACGCCACCACCAGCACCACCAGCATCATCGCAGCCACCACCTCCACCTCCGAGAGCAGCAGCAGCAGCAGCCACAGCCCCCGGCCCTGCCCCTGCTCCTGCCTACTGATATACGCGCCACCGCCGCTACCACCACCACCACCACCCCAGTGAGTACACGCAGCCGCCACTGCCGCCACGACACTCTCTTCTACTTACGTAACCCCCAGCTCCCTCCGACCGACCGACCGACCGACCGACCGACCGACCGAGTCTCGTGCGCGCATTGCGACCCCCCACTCACCCCCCCCCCCGGCCCCGCCTCTCCGTCCATCCATTCACCCACGTCCCGTTCCCCATAATTCAACAATTCGCTGCGATGAGGTGCGATAAGACCAGCCCAATTTCGGAGACATTCCGCTCGGGCAGCATCGAGTTGAACGGGGGTATACCACTGGACGGGCGTATGTGTGTGTTGTGTCGTGCTACTCCTCCTCTTCCCCCCCCCCCTCCTCTGCCCGCGCCGCGATATCGAACAGAGTCCGGCGATTCGCATTCTAAAAACGCATCGGCACGCGCGCAAGCGCAAAAATAATTCATTGCCACGCTCGCGCGCCTCGCCACCGTCGCCGTCGCCGCCTCTAACGCTTTTTCGCTTCGATCGCGACTCGAGCGGCGACTTTCCACGTTTAACACGCAGGACGACGAGTTGGCTGGCTCTGGGCCGCGGCTCGCCTCGACGTGCGCCTTCCGCGTCGCGACAAGCGCACGGATTCCCAAACGGCTCGGCTACCAGAGCTATCGATCGCAAAACCGCGAGCAGGGGACGGGAGAAACAACGATGATTCGGTTGTCGCGCGGGAGGATCGCACGCGAGCCCCCGCCCCGAGACACGGGTTCCCGGTCGAGTTACGCAACGCGAGTCGGGCGCGGGCGCGCGCACGTGGTGCTCGAGCGCGTCGAGGATGATTACGGATCTATGAGGAGGATGCTTTGGCGCTCGCGCGCCTGGCAGTTGGTGTAACTCGGGGAAGAGACCGAGCGAACAGCAGCTGCCAACTGGCTTGGCCGTTCGAGTGAATAAACTGCCCGCCCGAGCCGCGGCTAATAAAACTCACGTCGTCTCCGACGACCACCGAGACGGAATAATTTTAAAAGTTGCAAACTTGAGTGCGCGCGTGGCTCGAGACAACGCCGAGTCGCTACTGCGCGACCAGAGGGGGACGCGGAGGAGGAGGAGGCTTTGATGCGCGACGACTTGTGTGTGTGTGTGTGTGTGTGGCAGGGCGATCGAGTGTCGTCGGTCGTAACCTAGAACTTTGTTTGTTCCGTCAGCACCTGGTGCCGCGAGCGGCACGTGCACATTGGCACTTTGGCTCGAGCCCGCGGCCGGGCCGGGGCTAATCGGGGGACGTATAATTGGGTATTCGCGAGCGCGCGAAGTGCGCGAACCAAAATAGTGCCAGTCCCCCCGCACGTGCGAGACCCACTGATCCTCTGTGTGTGTGTGTGTGTGTGTGTGTGTGTGTGTGTGTGTGTGTGTGTGTGTGTGTGAGCGGACAGAGCCAACTATCTCGAGCGGGCAGATTTTAGTGCGAGCTCCGAGTCGCGCCGCAGAGTCGCGCAGCGGCTGGAGGGGCGCCCTATCGATTCGCGCGGCCACACGCGCTCAGCCGCCGCCGCCGCCGCCACCACCGTTGTGATCAATAAAAATAACGCGTAACATATATATCGATATGTGGGATTTCCGAGCCACCACCACTGCCCCCCATACAGTATCGGACAGTGCCGATTTGCAATTGCATCCCGTCTCCCGTCCCCCACGAACCATCCCTGATAAATAGCTCGTTCACGTCTCGACGCAACGACTCGGCACCCCCCAATATCCATCACAACTCACTTCGCCCTTTCCCGCGTATGTGGGTCGTACGAATTCGATAAACAGACCCGACTCGCCAAGCTAAGCTCTCGAGGAATACCGGGCAGTACCATGGGATACCGGAGGAACATTCGATAATACGTCGACCCATGGGTATATTTTGGATTTTAAATTTACAAAAGTTTAATGAGAACTAATTGGTTGATTTTCATGCTCCCGCGAACATGGTCAGAATGGAAAATTTCTGTCCACTCGCGGCATGCATACGAATCAGCTGAATACTTCCAAATGTTGTAGAAATATATTAACATTACTTTAAAACTTGATATCCCAAATCGCGATTATAAAAAATTTGGACGAGAAATACCGTGAGATGCCAGAATTCAATATGGTTTACCACAGAATACAAGAAGAATAATATGGAATACTATGTAATACCAAGGAATTGTATAGACTACTATGGAATACTTTGTAATACTAGTGGATTACCATGAAATACTAAGCAGTACTCTGAAATATCAAAATAATGCTGTGAGATACTATAAAATACCAGAACAATACTATGGAATACTTTGGAGTGATATGGGAAACCAAGTAATGCCATGGAATACGATGACATACTTTGGAATTCTAGAGGAATACTATATGCGTTACGACAGAATGCCAAAAGAATATGAAAATGCTTGAATCGACCTGATGCGAAACAGTGGAAATATTAATGAATAGTGTGATGAGAATATAATTGTGAATTGTTCGGTGAGTCTAGCCCCTCGATAAAGTTCGTTACATATTGTACGCACGACTTGTCCGACTGGACGGATTAATTGTGTGTGTGTGTGTGTGTGTTAGTGTGTCGAATATGCGCGACTAGTGGTGCGTGCGCCGGCGCGCACTATTTCCAACTGTGCCGACCTTGCTTTCCTTCCTTCCTGCAAACTCGACCAGATCGAATAGAAAAATAGCTGTGCCGTTAGTGATTCTTCTCTGTGTCGAGATTTGAAACGTCGCCCTTGACAAAAGTGTAGCAGGTGAGAGCGAGAGAGAAAGAGAGAGAGAGAGAGAGAGAGAGAGAGAGAGAGAGAGCGAGAGATAGAGAGAGACGGTGCGTGAATATTCGCGAATTTGCCGCGAAGCCCGAGCGTCCACTGGCGTTATATTTTTGAATCGCCCGAGCCGTGCCAGAAAAATTAACCAACTCGGATATGCGAGCGCGACTCGACTCGCGACAAATCCTCTTGTTATTGCGTGTAACAAGATTGTCAACACCGAGCACGAGCGTACGATCTGAGAATCAACCGGTATTATTTTGCCGCGTGAAAAAAAAATGCGAATTCGCGTGTAACTCGCGAGTTCGGAGAAGGGCGAATGAAAATTGGTGTTGGGGCAAGGTGAGCCGGAGGAAATCGGGCTAATCGGGGTGAAAATCAATGCGGACGGGCGGCGTTGAGCTGCTCGAAGGGAACAAAAGATCGGGGCATTTGAGAGAATCAAGAGCCGCGAGACAATCGCTCTCTCTCTCTAGCGCGCGTGTGTCTGTGCGATATACACACGTACACACGAGGCTTTTGCGTGCGCGAGCGCGCGGCAGTTGGCATTCGCGGTGGCGAGTGGCCCAAAGTGCGAACTCGAGTATAATTGTCGCGAGTCGAGGTTGCCGCCTGCAGCCTATGTACAGCCGGGCCGTCGCGGCGGTCAACTTTTTCAATGGCTCGAGCGAGGCTAATTAAGCCGGCGCGTGTCGGGCTTCGCCGCCGCCGCCGCCGCCGCCGCCGCCCCACCGGCCCTCCGTGTACTTTTCGCCCTGCAGCCCGTTATGGGCAATATTGTTTGCCCGCCAAAAGACGAGCTTAGCAAATTTGGACGACCCGCGAAAATTGCCTCTTGCCCCCTCCCCCCCCCCGCCCGCCCCGCGCACAACCGCGCACGCGACGACTAATCTGCGTCGATCTAATCTCCCTTGTTCGCCGAGTCTTTTTATCCGGAATGCCCGCCTACTTGGGAGCGCGAGCGCTCGTGCGCGGAAACTCTTTCGTTGCGCGACCTACTTCATCCTGCTAGCGCGAGTATTCAAATTTACGATTGCCAACCAGAGTCTCCGCAACTTTTCATGTGAAAATTAACGTTTTCTGGTGCAGTATATTCCGACATTTCCGACCAGCCATTTTCACCCAACTACACCAATGTCTCTCCCTTCCCTCCTATCTCTCTCTCTCTCTCCCTCCCTCTCCCTCCCTCTCCCTCTATTCAAAGTTGAAGAAGAAATGACAAAGTGCAAATTGAATGTGGACGCATTGATAGATGATGGAGTGGGTGGGGAAAATTTGACGAATGGATATGGAAAGATGAAAAGGCGAGAGAATGGAAAGTTCTTTCTAAATTTGAAATAGTTAAAAATTACTTCCCAACACCGAGTATATACAATCGCCAGGTGGTGGCACTAGCGTGCCACTGGATTAGCATTGGTAACCAATACAGAGTAAATGTTCACTATTGTATAGTCGTATTTTTCCTTGATGCCAATAATTAATCATTCGATCTATGAAACAGTAGTTTTGGTCAACTTTTCACTGAAACATCACATATTTATCAGTAGAGAAAAGGAATTCCTGTCCAAGATAGTGAATATTTTACCAATTTTTGAGTGAGTATTCACCATTATTCAATTATTCAGTGATAGAGTGGAGGATAGGAGTAGAAAAAAGTAAACGACGTTTATAACATATTTTTAGCCGTTCAAGCGAATGACAGATGAATTATGCGAAAGTATCGTGCCATGAAAAACGAGAACGAAAAGTAGAAGAAGAAATTGAGTCGGGGAATCGTAATGATTTGTAACAAGGCTCTCACAAAACGGTATGGTTGAAAAAGATGAATCGAAAAGCCTTGGAGCAAAAAAAATGAAAATTTAAAAATAAGCAAACGATGAGGATCGCTTCGAGTACGATCGAGTCGAAAGTTTAGAATCACATAGTCGGAGAGTGAGCAAATCGAGTGTGTCGTCGTCGTCGTCGCCATACGCTTTTCGGCGAGAAACGCGGCTGGTATTCAAAAATTTCTCGTGCACTACCGAACGCGCCATTTGGCTCGTTTCAATTTTTCCCTGATATTCAAGGATATTTATTGATTTGACGCGTATAAAATATACACGCCCGTGGCAATATACCTCTTGATTGGATGATAAAATCGATGGCGATCCATGAATAACCGACGGGGCGAATGGAATAGCGTATGGACTAACTTGATATAAATGTGTGTGTGTGTGTGTGTGTGTGTGTGTGTGTGTGTGTGCTCCTGAGCCATAATGTATGTTTGTCCCTCATGAATATTACACGGCACGATTAATATATTCCGGTCGGAAGGGAAGCCGCGAGCGCAGAAAGTAAAAACATTGTGTCCTGGTGGATTAACCAACGGTTTACAACGAGACAAAATTCATGCTTATAGTGCTAGATTATTTTCGTACCGTACCAGGTATTCCATCCTTTACGTCGGGGAAAGGAGTATGCGCGAGAAAGAGAGGCTGCACATGTTAAATGGGGGCGATGTGAGCGCGACCTTCCATATGGGTATAAAAACTATCGAGTGGTTGGATCGAGGTGGGAAAAAAGTATCGGGAAAAATTGCCGGGGACATATACTTGGCGATGCATATTTTTACGATGGAATTTTTTCTTTTTTTCCGTTCGTTGTGCGCACTGTAGCACGGAACACTGCTGGTACAAGCGCACGACGGCGGCTCGTCAAGTCGTCACGCTCGAGCTGATTCCCGCGTCCAGCCTTTGACATTTTGTTGTTGCCGATCCGGTTGGCCGCTCGAGCTCTCGGCAAACCGACGCGCGAACGATTCACTTTTGAAATGGCCAGCGTGAAATCCCTAGCTCGTCAGCCGAGACGTGCGATATAGTACAGTATAAAAATAGTAATATGTCATTTGTCATAACGATTTAGGATAATTTGTATGATATATTCAACCAATATTGCCTTGGTTGGATTGTTATTTATGTATAAATCCAACGTCACGAGACTCGCGACTGGTGTCGCGTGAATCGCCCAGTTGGGTTGGCTGATCTCTCGTCACGGATCGCTCGTTTTCCTGTACATACATCGTACACTGAGAGAAGAATAATGGACACAATCATTTTACTTTTTACTACAATATGCGGTCGCACAGCACTAGCGCGATATTGGTTAACTTTACTATATACAAATAATACTAATTTTTACTACAAATGACATACATTATTATATTTTTACGATATTACACACGTGTGTGTAACAATAATATATGTAATTGTATAGTAATAATTTGTTGTTCGTACGCCTACAAAGTACAAATTACCATGTTTCTAGTGAAATTTATCGTAGCTAATCGTTCAAGTCGAGTCAAATGATGTAGCTGATCCACAAACGCTTGAACGATTTTAAAGGAAACAAAGTATATTGATTCGTAATTATGTTCCATAAATAGGCCAGTAACAAGTTTCGTATGCAATTATTTTATGCTTAACGGGAATTTGACATTAAAATTCTCATAAAGTAGTGAATTATAACATATCATCGGTATTGAAAATTGTAACGTTTACTGTAAATAGAGCAGTTTGATTTGAAAAACAATTACTATGTTGATATAGTAAACTTTCCCATTAGATTGCAATGCAGAAATTACATGTTCTAATCCTAATTGGTCACACTTCAATATGTCATCTGAATAAAATAAAATATAAAATCTTCAATATAAAATCTGAAAAAAATATCTAGGTATTGTTTGAGGATCGCCGGAAAGGCCCTCTCTTCCTTTTTTTCAGTTTTCATAACGAAAATTGATTGTCTGAATCAATTATAAAACATCGGCAAAGTTCAGATAAAAACGAAAAGTTTGAAAAATTTCAGGGGTGAAATTTAGGTAGTGGGACCATTTGTAGTTAAATAAATTCGAGTATATGTTGGAAAGCGCACATGTCAGGTTCGACAATGATCGACTCATTGCTGGGCTCGCATATTCAACGCTGCGATCCCTTACGAAGTACGCGTGCCAAAAAAAATCAACAGATCAGCACTGAGTTACACATATGGAAAAGTAAAGCTTGTCGACCGATACAACTTGACAGTCGCCAAACGTCAGATGAATTTTGATAAAGTTTGTTTGTCTCGAGAGCAGCTGTTGGTTGGTGCTGCATATACGTAGGATCAATGATAGGCAGTGCTTCAATAATAATTTAGTAAATAAAAATTTTTAATAAAATAATTAGATACGAGTTATTGAATACGATCCGCCCGATTATTACTGTAATCAAATTCAAATACGGTACTACATTCGATGGCATTCGGCGTTTTTATCTCGTCAGCACAAACTTATTGTGTTCTGATCCAGCTTGTTCTAATCTGAGAATAGCTCTTGGTTAATATTGTCAAAAGAATAAAAAGTATTATCCGTTAATCCTAATCTTTCCCGTCTCATTTGCCATTGCGTTATTCACCGAGGAAAAGTAAGCCGCGGGCGCGCCAGTCTACAGTGATTCAGTGTGGCGAAACTCCAAGCTCGGAGCGAGTTTTGCGTGCGAGAAACAAGAGAGAAAACCGCGCCCACGAGAATCGTATCAAGAAGAATATTCAAAAAGTTGAATTGGTAATGTTGGCGGTTGGGAGGGGAGGATAAGCCGAATTACAAGCTTTGGTTGGCCGGGCGAAATTTCCGGGGCTCGCTCGGGAATCTCGTGGCCGTGTACGCGTGCATTTAGCGTGGCCGGCGTGCGAATTGGGTCGAAGATATGTACAAACACGTTGATAGTCGTTCCGTCAAGCCGAACAGGCGTGGAAACGAGTTTGGATTGGCGCGGGGGACGAGAGACGGCCGCGGGCGCAGATGAGCGAGCAATTAACATAACGAGCGATCGCGGCGCGATAAGCCCGATCGAGGCTGCGCGCGAGTGTGCCATGATGCCACCAGCAGCCTGGCCACGACAATAATTGTGGAAAGACCAGTTGAAAAATATGTGTCGCCCGGCGAGCCGTGACGTCAACTCGGGTACAAGCCACGCGTGTGCGCTCACTGCTATATTTGATTTCGCGGCTTCTCGGCAGCGGATGGCATAGCTGGCACCGCACTTTACTGCGCTACTTTTTGGTCCTGCAGCTATAGGTGCAGTGTGTACCATGCCCGTAGATCCAAGCGGGTCAACCACTCGATTGACAGTCACATATTCATGGATTTATTCTTTCCCTTGGATAATCAAAATTCTGGTGCTTACAAGTCCATACAAGTAGTTAAAGCGAACAAGAATGATATAACATCTCTTCTGTTCGGGAAATTTTTCGTCCTCAAAATTCAGCTAATTCTGAGGAGAAAAAACTTACCATTCACTGTTGATGGGGAATTCTTCTATTAAAATTATACAAGTTACTCAAGATGTGACATACCACTTGCCAAGTTTTACCTGAACACATATGAACTATTTATAAATGCACGGATGTTTTCTTATGTAATTTTCTCTCGCCAATTCGAATTTACTATGATTAGGCACATCCACGAGAGTATTGCAATTCGTTTGAACCGTTACTGTCCAAACAAATAAGAAAATAATGTATTTCTGACTCGGAAAAATGTATCATCTTGAATTTCAAGTGAAAGAAAAAAAGGTTCCTCTGCCCTATTCATGAAAAATGCTTCTTCGTCATTATTAAAATAATTAGCATGTTTTTATGTAAGAATTGGTCTAGTAGTTGCTGCGGCCACACGCTACATAGCGTTGCAACGCGTCCACGTCCTTCCTCAGCTCCTATATACTCATCGACTCATATCCCATTCAACTCTCCCGCGTGTCGCGCCCACTGTCCCCCTGCACTGCCCTGTACTGAATTCACCAGCTTATATTTGCACGCGCGCGCTACCAAAACATTCATTCGGCCAATGTTAATTGGGGTCCCCTCTTGGTCCTCCCCGTCATTCGGTCTCACAATGAATCTAATTCATAGAATTCAATTGTACAATTGCTTCATATATGCCGTGTAGACACTCAAATATAAATACTCTATATTTGACGGGATATACGAGTTGAATATAAGCGAGACTTCAGTTTCAGTATACGACTTGTATTTGTATACTACTCGCCAAGGGCTCATACACCAAAGGAGTACCTTGAACAATTGTCATGAACCCAGTAATTCTGTTGGATCAACTTACGTCGAATCGTCGATGCACGTCTAAAGAGTTAATTCGGTTGATAATCATACATACGATAGCTCAATTTCCGTGAGATCGTTCTGTTTGTTCAACGATTCGATTATTCGCGATATTTGGCCATTGTTGTCTATTTTTCATAGCTTTCACTTCATATGCCAGTAACCCCCGTCAGATATGTTGAATCTGAATGATTTCGATAGTTGATACACGGCAACTGAATCGGCCGGGCGGATACTTTTGACTTTGCGGTCGCGATCGAATCGATCATTCGCCGCGGTTGTTTGGGCAAGGTCGTTCGATTTCCCACGTAGGCCCCGTTGCCCGTCTCAATCGAGGCAATTGCAAAGTGTTGATGACTCGAGCGAGCGCGAGCAATGTGCGTCAGGATGAATCGCGCGCGCGGATCTAAGAGCCAAGCATCCGACGACGGGCGGGTAGTTTTGCCGAGTCACTCGAGTTGATTGGGTTATTTGGCGGGGCGTGGGAGGAGGGTTCCACGGGTTCCACGGGTTCCACGGGTTACACGGGTGGTTATAGGGCGCGCAGCAGTGGGCTCTGGCAGCGAACGGAGCTGCGCGCGCTAACGCGGGCCGGCTAAATATTGATTTGCCGAAAATCGCCCCCGGGGCGTGGCGGCGGTCGCGGCGGCGCTGCTACTATTGCAGGTGTGCTCCGCTGTCTCTCTCGCTAGGCCGTCGCGCCCCGCTCGCTCTTCTCCTCGTTTCAGTGCACCCATGAGCCGCAGCTAGGCGGGTATTTCGACAACACGTCACCTCAGCAGCTACCGGCGAAATGAGCCGGACTATATGGGCGCGTACATGTATACCTACGCGTGTCGGCCGCGGGTCGCGTGAACCATCGACTTGCCGCGCGCTGATACACGTCTCGGGTGTGTGTGTGTGTGTGTGTGTGTGTGTGCCTATGCGCGCAGCCGGGGGCAAACGCTGCGAAATGGTGGACAAAAGCTGGCTCGAGCCGCGGGCAATCGAATCCCGGCTGGGACGCGCAGGCGCGCGAGCCTCACCTCGTTCTACTTTGCCGCCGCCGCCGCCGCCGCCGCCAGCCGGCTAAGCGGGCGCGCGTCACGCGGGCTTTTGCATTTCGCGCGGTGCAGGTCGATTCAGCTGCCCCCGCCCGATGTATATATATATATATATATATATATATATACATATATATTCTACCCCGTCGCGCGGCCGCACTTTAAAACGCCCATCCCCTTTAGCGAGCCGACGACTATATACCCGATTCTCACCGCACGACTCAGATTTCACACACACACGCGCGCCCACACTCCCCGGCGACCAAAAAGACACCACCATTGCCCCCAAAAACTTATGTCGTTTATAATTTATCGTTCGACGATTTAAACAAACACGCTGGAGAAAAATCACTTAGGCAATGCCATATCGATGGCTCGACTACGAAGAAAAGCCATTTCTAATCTCGGGGCGGAGGGGAAGAAGAAAATGAAAAGATGAGCATAATTTCATAACCAGCTCAGCAGGTGATCTCCATCGGATGTGCTTCTCTTCGTTCCGAGATTTTTCATGTTCCATACTCTACTCTCGAATATATCTTGAATTTTGCCAATGTATTTAGTCGTATCGATTCGAGTTGTCGATAGATTCGAATGCGAGATAATTGTTCACATTTGGACCACTGTCGATTCGGCTATAAGTTACATGTTGGGAAATTCAAAGAATATCTGAATAGTCGCGATGTTAAAAGCCATGTGACACGTTGCCCTTAGATACACCGAGAGAAAAACATACCAACAGTTACTATATGTTTTCCCATGCCTTCAGTGCAATAGTATGATAGTTTTAGGCAATATTAGTCAATTTTACTATGTAAATCATAGTTACCATTACTGCAAATGAATAACACACTATGAAAATGATAATAATTATTAATGATAATAATAATAATAATAATGATGATAATAATAATAATTATCATAATAATAATTCACTATCAGATTTATACGATCCATTCTACTTGAATTTATTTTAAGTGATGACATTGTATGGTACAAATAACTTACGAATACAGAAATAGATTGAAAATCGTCGTATTTTTACATTATTAAATTAATATAGCTACTTAAGAAACCAGATACTAGAAACAATGTTAAATTATATTTCTTAATGTGTATACAAAATAATTAAGATAACATCTTAATTCATTAAAATAAAGGGTTCTATTATTTGTACTTGTGAGAGCTGCGAATCTCCATAAACTTCGACAGTCTCATGACACTGTACAACAACCTCAAATGTTAAAGATTGAAATAATAATCAAGAAACTGTCTGCGTCGACAAAGTTAAATAATGATTTTGAAGGGAGAAATATACTCACTCGTGATAATGCTCAATAAATAATTTAATAACAAGTTTCATATGCAACTATAGTAGAATTATAGTGAAAACTTGGAAGAATATTAAACTTTAGAATAATTTACATAGTATACATAATTATGAAATCTGACTTTGTGATAATTGTAAGCTATATTGTAGATAGAGTACTTTTACTTGTAGAATCTAGTAATGTTTTTCTTTACTATGTTGTAATAGTGCATTTTCATAATAAGATTCTTCTCAGTGCAGTTGACATAATGTACAGTACCGCGCGCTAAATGTATACAAACATAAACTAAAAATATATTAGGCAGGCCTAAACATACTGTAAGAAGTAATATTTTTCATATTCAGGATTACAATTCAAAAAAGTATTAAAACTCACAAAAGTTTATCTTCTTGTTCTTAGAGGAATTAGGAATTATTTTCTGCTACTCCAAAACAGAATCTTCTTGGGAGAAGATTTGTCTTCTCCAATCAACAATGTTGTGCTTGAAAGTAGCGGAATTTTGTATGAGGCCTAAGTCTTCTGGGAACGAGAAGATACGTTTGCGAGTATCACAGAAATATCCTGGACGAAGTAGAAGAAAATTCATAGTTGATTTATAGTAAGATTGACTATATATTTCTCTGATCCG
Source organism: Aphelinus atriplicis (assembly GCA_020882685.1). NCBI lineage: Eukaryota > Metazoa > Arthropoda > Insecta > Hymenoptera > Aphelinidae > Aphelinus > Aphelinus atriplicis. The sequence continues at coordinate 97,423,302 of CM037073.1, forward strand.
GGTGCAGTCGCATACAAGCCCATTTTCTCCTTAATTTATATGTCGCGCGTTTTAGATAATTAGCATTTCTCAACGGATAAATCCGCAATGATATTTATTCAAAAACACTATCAACGTCGCTCGACTCACTGGTATCGCGCAATTTTTATTTGCGTACTAATTCCACATAATTGGACACATCAACTAATTGGCGGATGATCATTTGAAACTAAACGATATGCTTCTTGATAAATACCAGGAAATTTTTAGCTTCCTCGAGGAGCAGCTAATTGCGTAATGTTTATACTATCATAAAGCTGTTTTATACTGTTAATCAATGCTGAGATATAGTCAATCATTGTATACACATTTCGTTTATTGAACGCATTGCATTACACAAATATCGTCACAGCGCGCGCGAAAAATACCTTGAAAATCATGCATGTAATTCATCGTCTATATATATAAATTAATAATCGTCCTTGGCAAAAATCACATAGGCATATGTTGAATTTGAATGGGCATTTGATTACGTCGCTCGAGCTGGACAGTTGTACATGGCTCACGTAAGCTCGCATCAGGCCAACAATTAAAATTGACAAGAAGCAAAATAATTAATTGCCGCACACGAGTGTTTATAGCTGGACGACATCGATCAAAATCGCTTTCAGCTCGCCAGTTCAACACGCGCGCACTCTCCATTAAATTATATCGCTCGCTCGCGAATTTTTCCCCTATACATTTAATCGGCCGCTTGCGATAACAGCGGCATGTATAATATAATACACATCAGCTCGCTCTCGCACCCACTATATAATATTTATCAGCCCAGTCCCAAATTGTCTAATCAATGTTTTTTGTATCCATTTCACTTGGTTTGTTAATTGTGCATACACTGCGAAAAATATTCTTTCAATCACGAATGAAATCGCATACTTAATTTAAGATGCAACGAATTCGAGTAAAACTGAAATACACTCTAAATTCACAAAGTTAAAAAACTATCATTTATTAGTAGAAATTGTATAATTGATAAAAATAGTAAATATTCGACTGAAATGTTTGGGAAATTTTGTGAAGAAATGTTTAGTAAAATTTCACTCATTTTTATTTGAATGTTTACAATTTTCATCAGTTATGCAATTTCTACTATTTCAATCAGGAAGACTCAAGTACTGCAATAAACAATTGAAATTTGTTTAGAAAATTATTTTTTATATTATTTCGTGTGAGTGTGTGTGTGTGTGTGTGTGTGTGTGTGTGTGTGTGTGTGTGTGTGTGTGTGAAATTTCCCCGATATTCAAACTATTCTTTTTTGTGAGTTATATTTTAATTCTGTTATTTTTATGAGCTTAAAAATACTGTCGCATGGAAATAATAATGCAGCTACTAATATGAATATGCAGTTTGATAATGCGAGGCTAGAAAAATGTTAAACATCCAGTAAACAAAAAACCAAAAAAGTCAATGAACTGATAGCGTTTACTGAATGAATTATTCAACCGCTACCGATATCAAATAGTGTCGGGATACAATAAAATTCCAATACTCAAATTTCGCGTACTGTATCTCATGAAAACTGCAGTGTGAATCAATAGTACTGCAACATTTCTCAGAAATCTTTCACACTTTGTATTCTCTCACTATCGCGCGCCCACTCACATGTATCCGACAAACCGATCATCCCAACTTTTCTATATAGCTGCAACAGCAAAAGGAGCAAACGGAGCATTCGACGGACGCGTGCGTGCGCGCAGATTGCCCAAAAAAATAAAAATAAGGCCAAAGTGACGACTGTCGATAGATAAGAATCGATACATGTGCCCCACAAATGCCCATTTCATCTCGACTCTCGAGTTCATCTCGACTCTCGAGTCGGAAAATACATGCGTGATTCACTTGGTGAGCTGTTGATTGCACGAATGCGCTTGACAAATGTGGGTGAAAAAAAAAAGATTCGATCATCATGTCGCGGTGATTCATTGTGCGGATAATACACACACACAGACATACATACACACGGTCTCCGGGCATTTTTTTTCTCTAATTGTTCCTCATCGTTTCTCGCAATTCAGCTCACGTGAATTACACGCCGCGCTGCGCGCGATGAAAATGAAAAAGAAGAAGAAAAAAAAGAATACCTCGCTCGTGTAAGCGCTCGCGTGCGTGCGTCTAGCGTATAACGTCACCGCGCGCTGTTTCTTTTTTTCCACGAAAAACCGGGACATTGGTTAATTTTAAATGGGGATACGAGGAAGAGCGGCGGGGCTCTCGACGTCGCGACTTCGCGTAGGTGTGTGCGTGTGCGCGCGGCCTTTGGAAAGTTACACGGATGCACGGTGTATATAGGCTCGCGATATGCATATACACGAATATATATTCGGCACGTGTTTTATATCGGACGGCGGGACGAAGAAAAAGATGAAAAAATAAAGAAAAAGCGAAATGAAACGCGAGCCGGGTGCGATATTGGGTGTGGCTCGAGCGCGGGGCAATTTGGAAAAGCCTCGCGCCGACGGGAGCCGGGAGCCGAGGGGATTAGGGAAAATCGCGAGCTCGCGAGCTGTCCCAAAATTAACCGGGACGACGACGCGTGTTGTGTGTGTGTGTGTGTGTGCGTGTGTGTGCGTGCGGTGCAAAAATTAGCCTCGCACTCGAAATAGATATAAGATCGGACGAGAGAGAGAGAGAGAGAGAGAGAGAGAGAGAACTAGTCGCGAGCGGCTCGAGCACGTGTCGCGCGCAGGCCAAGCGCCCAACCAGCACGGCCGTGACTCAACGCTGCCGTACTACACGAGATCGCACGTCTCTAATGTATATATCTATATATCTATAAATGTAATATTCGTGTGTTTATATATATGCGCGTATATCCCAATGCGCCGAGCGAACCCGCGGGCAAACGTTGCGTGACGCAGGCGAACGCCCGGGAGAGCTATATAACTCTTTCCATATAGTAATCCTCCTGCCGCGACTGTGACGCAACGCAGCTCGGGATCTGTCGCCAGCGAAATTTCGCGCCACTCGCTCGATCCCTCTTATTTACATATATCTATATAGCATGTATACGCGTACCGACTTGCGCACGTAATAATCTGTATATATATATATGAAACATGATCCGCCCGAACAGCTCCTGTAATTACTATACGAAGAAAAACACATTTTCGAGGGGCTGATTTTCCCGGATAATTATCTCACCCCTTCCCTCGCCCCTCCCTCGAACCGTTAAATTAAGCATTGATTAGCTCTCGTGTTGGGGTTTTCACCCGTACAAATCCGATTACGCTCTATACCAACCAAAAATACAAAATAAAACACCGTAAAAACGATTTGCCCATTTTGAGTATCAAGTTTCACTTATTGATGTTCATTTTGTCTCGAATTCAATCAAGTTTTTCAAATTAGAGTGAAATAAGTTACTGCAACTAATGGATAAATTTGTCTTCAGTTGTACTTCATTCAAGTACAATATATTTTAATTACTGGAGCATTTGAAAAAAAAAATCATTTCTACTGCACGTTTCTCAACTTACTATGATTTTTCATATAAAACCATATTCAACTGGAGCTATTCGGATTATTTGAAATTCTCCAGATGATGATGATTCGTTCAGGATATGTGCTATTGTTCGGGTGGAGGTGCGTCGACATGTACAGCTCGAGTCACTGCTCACTTGCTGTTTGTATCGCTCGCGAAAAAATGCCGGCGCGACTCAACGCGCGGGGCCAACTTGTTGAAAGTCGCGAGCGCGCTACACTCATACTCGAGCGGCCGGGCTGAATACAAAGCAGCTACGCCGCGCTAGAAAAGAGCCCCGACCGACCGACCGACTGACCGAGCGATATTCACTTTTTTCAATCCGCCGCAATAGGGAAGGATGCATGAATTTTTATTCAACTTTCGAAATCAATAGTACGCGCGCGAAAGTAATTATATCGAGGTTTTTTCTCTGCACCTTCAATCCAATCGGAATCTAAACGAATACTAGGGGATGAAAATGATGTTACTTGTCATTTACACTTGAAGTGTATCTGTACACATCAATCTGAAATATACTGAACCTTTTGAAATAATGAATTGAATAAGTATGTGTTTGCTAGCCGATTCCCAACCCGCGTCACGCATAATATACACTACAATATAACGATTCTTTGATTGAAGTAAAACTTACAACTTGTGACTCGATAAAATTTTAATTAATTTCACTCCAATCAAAGAATCGTTTTATTTCCACCGATTTTTCACCAATCCACTTGGACGAATCGTCATCGGGGCAACAGCCCAAACGAGCCTCATTTGCGCGTTCGAACTCAAAACGACAATCGAATCGATATTCCGAGCATAAATCGCCGAGAATGAATCAGCTTGACTGTACGGCCAATGCAACGGTACTAGCGTGCCTCATCCTCAGTACGTAATTAAACGTGCGGATTGTTCGAGCGAGTAATATTCACATATAGATACATCGCGGGTATATTCGAATGGCTGGTGGAATTTGAATTTTTGGAATAGCCCCGCACTATATTTATATCTGTTCTAGTTTCCCTGCGCGCGCGCCATAGCTCGCGTTTCCCGTGCTCCCAGCTGACAAAGTCCAAGTCGACACACACACACACACACACACACACACGCACACATACACGCGCGCGAGATAGATAGATGCAGTGTGTGTGTGTGTGTGTGTGTGTGTGTGTGTGCGGTTATTAATTTTAATCTAGTTTGAATAATTAATGTAGCTAACGAGCGCAGTAATGATGGCCGTGCTTTACAATATCATGCTCGTCGACATAATACGCGATTTTCCGCCGAACTGGATGAAAATAGCTAAACGCGCATGTGTTCGAAGAGGAAAAAACAAAGCGCGGCAGGTACATGAATGCGTATGAATGTGCGCGTCGTAGCGACAGCGAGGTGAGCGACGAGCAAGTGAATGCCGCGTATACGCACGTGTGTTTATCAAAAGTGATATAAGATATATACATACGCTTGAACAAGCGTACAGAGTATTCATGCGCGCGTCGAGCATTATAATATTGCGGCTTATTGTTGAAAACTCGCGCGTAAGTATGCGCGTTGTGCATCATGTGTTTGTATACGTAAAGTGAGTCGGAGGATAATCGCGGGCTGCACCGCGCACACACACACACACACACACACACACACACACACACACACACACACACACACACACCAATAGTTTAGCGTCAGCTTGAGAGAGAGAGAGAGAGAGAGAGAGAGAGAGAGACGTTATATTAGATAAGACGCTCGCTCTCATCCTATACCCTCCAACTTTCTTCATTAACACATTCCTATACATCTATTTGAATTTCCGCTGCATCCGGAGCGACGCAAGTTGGCTTTGATTTATCCCTCTAACTCTCCGTTGAAAATATCAATATTTTTCTTACATTGAATCAATATTGATACTACGTGAATCCTATGTAGAACAAGTCCCAAATCGTAGAATTCATTCAGTATCGAAAATTCGGGGACCGAGCGTTTGGTATTTAATTGTCTTCTATTTTTTTAAAAAGAAAATAACTTCTTTCATAGCAATATTTTTCTTCGATTTCAAAACGACAATTTTTCCTCTTAATTTTTCGATATTGAATCATGTGAATATTCGGCACTGATTCCATACACGGAATTCATACGGATTCAATGCAAGAATCAATATTAAGAAATTTCAACAGGGTATGTCTGACCCCACCCCCTTGTCCGGCTGCTGATCTGACGGGCGCCGCGGCCGCGCCAAGGTTATAGATCCGCCCTATATAAGCCGCTGACTAATACGCGCATTCGAGATTATTACATTTGATTATGGGGCAGTGGGCTTTAACAATCCCAGCTCGAATTAACGTCCCTCCGACCATCATATAGCATTGTATCGCATTATATACAATTTCAACTGTTCGCGTGCTGATTGATTTTCGTGTAGCGAAACATATATATACATGTGTTCACTCGCATTTTTATTATCGATCAGAAAGTTTCATTATCAACGCGCATCAATATGTGAATCAATAACTAATTATACAAATACGCGCTGTTTTCGAGGGATATCAAATCAATCGCATTCTCTCCGAACGGATGGGGCTTAATGATTCTCGGAAATCAATACTTCGGAACTCGGAAGAAATATCGGTATTAAAAGAGAAAAGAAAAATTGTGACTAGCAAACGTTGGAAATTGATTGTACGTGGTTTGGATGCCACGTACAATACAACGAAAAATTACAAGTCATAGTGAGTCAAGAGAGAGAGGGAGAGAGAGAGAGAGAGAGAGAGAGAGAGAGAGAGAGAGAGGAGATGACACATCTTAATATTATCAAAGTCGCGTCGGTAGTTTTGATAAGGAGAAGAGGCGACGCGCGTCTCGCTATACCTAACCCAAATAGCCGTAATTTTCCTCGGATGTCTCTCGGATGTGTTGGATGCAATTCAAGCGTTACGCTCGTACGCGAAGAATCGGATGATCGTTTTGATAGTGAGTGTCGCAGTTTCGGCGCGGTGAGTTGTTGGGTTTAATCTTGATGGGATAGCTGAAAAAGCTTTCGCCCGAGTAGTGCAGCTTGACGACGACGACGACGACGACGACGTAACTCTAAGTACTCGTATTTATTTTGCTTTTATGTTTTTCAACAATAATATCCGAACCATCGTACGCGCGCCTCTCAATTACCACCAGCTCGCGCATTTACAATTCCATCCGTGCTTTGCACAGAGCCGCTATTACGTAGATTACGTGCACGTAAGTTTCTTTTTTATGCCGAGAAAGCATTTGTTTGGGCTCAGCATTGTTTCGGCTCGGTTTTTTTTTTTATTTCCGTCGCTCGCTCGTACGTATAGCTGAATAGTCGAGTTGGTTTGGTGCGGTACTATCCGGGAAGAAGTGTATACGTGTATGTGTGTGTGTGCCTGCGCGCGCTGGCAAGGCCAATTAAGCTATTTGGATTTTCTCTCGTTTTAGAAAAAGCTGCCAAAGTAGCGTCTAGTTTATTAATGCTTAACAAACTCGCGCCACCAGACTAATTAGTTATAAACGATTCGGCTCGGGGGCCGTAAGTTTGTCTGATGTTGAAGTAGTCAAAAATGAAGTGGCCCGCGCGCAATTCAGCTGCGCGCCGAATACCCGAAAGGCGCGCAAGTGAAAAGCTCGCAAGTATATATATATAATCATTTTATTCTTGGGTTTATACACGCTGCTACCTCCACGTTTGATGGTAGATTAATTTTCCAAATCCGTCGGTGTGCGCGAACGCGAATTGACGTTGACCTTGACCCCTTTGGCGATGCGCTACACTCAACACGCTCGCGCGCGCGCGCGCCTCTTTATTCCCAACGACATCTACCAAATATTTCGTACACTCGTTCAGCCGACGACAATACAATATATAAACGTATTTATCGCATCTCAGGTGATTCAAGCAAAGAAAAAGCGAGCGCGCGAGTTATTTGATGATCTAATTGGAAGGATATAGATGCCGCGCGGGCATGTCACAATACCGGCGACGGATAAAAAAAAAACCTTCATTAGGCCCGCAGTCATCGGATCGCTGGTTCAATATAGCACGGGCCCACGATTGAATTGGCCTATTAGCATAAGAATCGAGAATTAAAACATCCATGCTGGGATGAATCACGTCGGGCACGAGAGAAGAAGGAATCGTATGGGAGGATCATTTAATCGCAACACGAAGAATATTAATCGCTGATGGTTTTCGCGCCAGTATCGCGTATATATATATATAGATATCTATTTGACTGTCGATGTCTCCCACGCGTCTATACAAGCACGCTGAATGATATACGGACCAAACAAAATAATGTCGCCAGTTTTTGTATACAACGGGCGCGACATCACTGCAATATATATTGGTTGGTCTGAGCCGCTCGGCGAGCGATTGTATGGAAATACACCGCGCGAAGCTGTACAGGATCTTATATATAGATGACTCACGCGAAAACTGTTTTCACCTAGTGCGGCAAAAGATATGCGCGACTGTATACATATATAGATTGATGAGTGTACATGGAGCACAGGCTACTGATTGTTGTCACCACACACACACACACACACACACACACACACACACACACACACACACACACACACACACACACAAACACACACACACACATTCAGATATTCAGATATATGTAGTTTGTATACACACCGACACACACTTGCGCGATGACTTAATTGCTGTGCTGTGCTCCGCGAGAGTTGCGTGCGCCACGCTTCGCTTGTATTCCGCCTGACTACACGCATGTGTATATATATATATATATATCCACACTGCGTGCGACAATGTTAAAAGTTGGGGAATTCCAGGAGGCTAGATCGAGGAAAGAGCTAATTGAATATTTGGACTAGGCATTATAAGCAGTTGGATGCGTCGTGCGGCTAATTCGAGTGTCGCCGTTTATATATACGCGATGCCATAGTATCATCAGCTTACTGTACGATATATACGTGTGTGTGTGCATAATATACATGCGAACTATCTCTGTCTATTTAAAATGGTTAAAAACTATCATTGTTTAGTTTAACTCACACGACTTATGGGCAACAGTGAATATTCGCCATTGCGCAGCATCGCATTTTCGTTGTGCTACTGTAGAAATGTAAAATTTCACCGGGAAGTCAACACCAAAACTTGTCATCCGCCTATCCGCTATATTTGGTATCGTGGAAAAACCATTTAACTTTACAGTGAATTAGTGCAGCGCTAATCAGCGGTGCAATTTTCACTGGCAAATAGTAAATATTGATTATCAAATATAGTAACTTTTAACTGTTTCAAATTTACAGAGTACATATTTACATTGATGTAAATGCGCGAGCGAGCGTTGAAGCTTGTATATATGCGTGGGAGTATCAGTCGGTTCGAACTTAGCGATCGTGGCTGTTCGCGCGGCTGAAGCGTTTTTAAATAGCCATAACTGACGAGCATCGGGAATAAATTATATAGTATAAAATAGGCGCTTAACGGGAAACACAAATTATTGGGCGCGTTGCTCCGATTCGGAACGGGCATGCGCGCGCGTCCCAACATCGAATTTCTCGGACAAATCGCGCAGGCCGTATTGATTTTAGTTATTTGGTCATGCGGGGGTGTGGGGCTGGGGGGTCAGCGCTTCGCGACCAAGAGATAAGATTAAAAATAGCCCGGGCGTTGAATGAAATGTCCCAAGCAGGCCTATAATTAAATTACTCCCCCGAGCCAGACACACGCGGACACACACATACACACACACGCACACATGTAATATACACTGTAGCTCATTCATGTATATACTCGCGGCTGTGCTCCGATATTATATAGTGAGTCAGTCGTCTAAGTTGTTCGCGGAAAAATGATACATTGAGGAAGCGCACATAGCCGCGCGCACTCGATTTCCAACACGGGGCCAATAGCGCCGCGCCTTCTCGCTGCACTCGAGCGACTAACTATCACATGTATATTAACAAATTCGCATACCTCGCGCGACAATTCCGCAGCTCTCGAGTATTTTGTATGCTAAATAGTCCTGTAATACGCGACACGACAAATCTCGACTTGTATATAAGCCTTTTGTGCTCCGCATGATACTCACGTATCACGTGGTTAGCTGTCCAAATCAAAATAAAATCCTCTGCATCACTTTTTTCAAGGAAACACGGGAGGAGAAGGATATGCACAGCTGACTATATTTGAGGTGGATTGAGTCTGAAGAAAAACTCTTGCTGCAGTCAATAGATCTGCGCGACCCCACTCAACTTCGTATTAAACACACATATATATATATATATATATATATATTATATATATATATATATATATATATATATATATATATATATATATATTTGATTAGATCGCATTATCAAAGTTTTGTTCAATAATCGATCAATGACACAGACACACCCACACATGCATCCCAGCTCTAATATCCTTATATATATATAATTTTCGCTTTCTCTTGTATACATATATTTATACACTTGACAATTTATCTCACTTTGGATAAGTATATACAAGTGTGAGATTTTACCTTGACATAAGAGCGGCTAATATACTTATAATTATTGGCTGCTGAATAAGCTGCGAAAACTGGATAAATCCAGACGTGGGGAGGGTCTCGGAGCACACTCACGAGTCGCGACAGAAAGGAAGAGAGAGAGAGAGAGAGAGAGAGAGAGAGAGAGAGAGAGAGAGAGAGAAAGAGAGAGAGAGAGAGAGAGAGGGAGAGAAAGAGAGACCGAAATATATATAAATATATTGATTGATTAAGAGAGTGAGAGAGAAAGAGGTATACATGAGTGAGAGAGAGAGATGTGCAGTGGTGCAAGGGTTGTGTGTAAGCATCGAGCGAGCCGTCGAGGGGTATTTTATTAATGCGCTGTGGTTTTGTGCGCCTGTTGACAGCTGTGGGAGCTCGAGGAGGTGTGGGCTTCGGAGGAGGCGGGCGGGTGCGGGTGTGGCGCCCGGCGCGGAGGAGCTGCTGCGGTGGCGGCGGCGCCGGCGCAGGCAGACCTGCAGAGCAGCAGCGGCAGCACCAGTGGCACCACCACCGACACCACCACCACCACCACCACCATCGACACCACCGCCGCACCAGTGCGGCACCTGCTGCTGCAGTAGCGCCGCGAGCTCACCGCCGGCCCCAGCGGCCCGAGCCGCCTACTCGTCCTGCGCGCGCCAGCTGAGCCCGTATAGCTACCAGCCCGCAGCCCGCAGCCCGTAGGCCGTAGGCCAGCCCTGCAGCCCCGGCCCCCGACAGCAGCTACAGCTACACCGCCCCCCCCCCCAGCCGAGATGGCCACCATCGACGGCAGACCGGCCCAGTACGGCCTCACCCTCAAGCAGCTCCGCGAGCTCATGGAGCTCAGGGGCCGCGAGGGGGTCGCCAAGGTCAACAGCCATGGCGGCATCCAGGAGATCTGCAAGAAGCTCTACACCTCGCCCAGCGAAGGTAAGACGCCCCAAGCACGCACGCATCCACACACACACCCAGCCACCCAGCCACCCACACACTCAACCAACGTTTGAGGTTAGCCACTGCACCTACTCCGTTTCCGTTACCAAACTCACCTCTTCTTCCTCTTCCTCGTCCTTTCCTGCACTGCCCTCCATCCTTCCTCCCTCTAGCTCGACTTCACCGGGCCAACCAAACCCAACCTGCCTACCCCAATGTTTATCCATCACATATCCCTCCTCCCGCACTGTCGAAATTCCTCTTCCTCTCCTTCCGATCGACATGTCACACTGCTGCTTGGGCTCATTCAAATTTCCCTTGGCAGGTCTCAGTGGATCGGCAGCAGACATCCAGCACAGGCGAGATACTTTTGGTTCAAATATGATTCCTCCTAAGCCACCAAAAACATTTCTACAGCTAGTATGGGAAGCACTGCAAGATGTAACATTAATTATCCTAGAGATCGCTGCCCTAGTATCTCTCGGTCTTAGCTTTTATCATCCTGCTGATGAAGATGCGGGTAAGCCAATTGAACAAACTTGTGTATTCATGTACTTTCATTCGTCCTTCCTTCTTTGATTCGAGAGTGATTCAATTTTTTCACTTGCAGAACCCGGGTTTGAAGATGACGAGGCAAAGTATGGCTGGATTGAAGGTTTGGCCATCCTGATCTCGGTTATTGTTGTTGTAATCGTTACTGCCTTCAATGATTATTCCAAAGAAAGGCAATTCCGAGGCCTGCAAAACAGGATAGAAGGAGAGCATAAGTTTTCAGTCATTCGGCAGGGTGAGGTCAAACAGATCTCAGTCTCTGACATTGTTGTCGGTGATATATGTCAAGTATGTACCTTGAAGTTGAACAATTTGACATTTTCAATACACACGTCAACTTATTTCTCCATACTTTCAGATAAAATATGGAGATTTATTGCCGGCTGATGGTTGCCTCATTCAAAGCAATGATCTCAAAATAGATGAATCCAGTTTAACTGGAGAATCGGATCATGTGAAGAAGGGCGAGTCTTTTGATCCTGTGGTACTTTCAGGTGTGTACACCAACAAAATCATGTATTTTAGTTGTTTTGAATTTATCTCAAATAAAAGGTCAATTCGATTGAAGTATAGGTCAACAGTACTCTGTAGTTTTCATCTTGTATCGACGAACCTCTCAATTCAATATTTGAGCACACATACCTTGAGGAAAATAATATTTTTTCACTTTAAAGGAACTCACGTAATGGAAGGTTCGGGCAAGATGCTGGTCACTGCCGTCGGCGTGAATTCACAGGCTGGTATCATCTTCACTCTCTTAGGAGCAGCTGTCGATCAGCAAGAGCAAGAGATCAAGAAGATGAAAAAAGGTATGCAATTTTGTTTATCCACAGCACACTTGGATAATCAGATGCAACGGAAACAACGATAGAATAAATAACTTTGCTTGAGCATCTATCACAATCAGGTTTGCCAGTCGCTAGCTCTCTGCTTATAATATACAACAAAGAAAGAGCTCAAATAGTGTATTTGTGATTTGCAAAGTGAGAAGCATGCAAGATGATGATTGAATCTTACTCTTTCTCTAATTATCCAGACGTTGGCCCTCTAAGAGAATTCAATAAGAGAAAGAGCTGCTTATTCAACAGCTGTGAACGCATGGTTTTCGATTTCCAACTAAAACTTTGCTGTTTCTTGGCTACAGATTGTAAAATTAACGTTTCTCACCCCCTTTTTCATCTGATATTGTGGCCCCCTTTAGACCCAAGGAACCTTTTTAGCATGAATTCGTATTTCAAGTGATATCGTGTCCTCCCTTTCTTATTACTACTTAGACCTAGTGCACACAAGCAAAAATTGTTGAATTCTTGGATTTTTCATTCATGAAAATCCTTCATCTACATATTATAAAGATTCAAAGATGAATTTTATTCACAACAGAATCAAGTTTTTTAGTGTTTTTACAAATCTTTCAATACTTTTCTTATTCCATTCTTAGCAACAATTTAACTTTGCGTCCTTGTGTTTGTTACTTTGGTCATTTTCTGCTGTTAAATCACGAGACACTTACAACTGTTCACTTACATAAGTATTTTTGATAAAGTGTCCACTTAAGGAAAATGATCAAAAAAATTATTATTCCTTCACATTCATCAATTAAAAAAGAGCTCTTTGAAAAATTAAAAATAAATTCTTAATATTTTGAATTAATGAGGAATTTTAGAGTAAATGCAGACTGCTTTTTTCATAATTGCAAAACTGTATGTTATCTGTGAAGACTTAAAGAGCTAGCGAGAAAATGATAATACTTAATCATGTTGCAGCAGATTGCTAATGAATTTTTGTTTTGCATGCATTTTCTTATTCAGAGGCTAAAAAGCAGCGGAAGAAGAAGTCGCTATCAGGTGATTAAATTTTAATATTGTAATTATATTATTCTTTTCTTTTTTTTCTTTTAACGAACAGCTGGAGAAACATCTGATTTACATAATTTTGTACCTTGGCATCTGGAAAATTGAAGAAGCAGAAGCAGGCCCACTCAATTTTGAAATAGAGTAATATGTTCAATCAAGTGATTGAAAAGAAATTTCTAAGCTATAATTCAAACATGACTACTTTTAAAATTACTGCATCACTATAGAAATATAAGTTTGATATTCATGCTTGAGAATCAATAACTTATTTTTTTTCTTCTTTTATCCACTATTTTTTCTTTCTTATTCAATTATGACTTTCCCTATCTGCTTAGAGCCACATGGTGTTTTGTTTGGATTAAATTTTAAATCTTTTTTTTACGCATTTTGGTTGATTTAAATTAACATTTAAACATTAACTGACGATAATAATAATAATAATAATAAAATACTCACCATTCTAAACTAATCTTCTCTTGGCTACCTCGTACTATTGTGCATTGATATTCACATACATTTTTCATGATTTCCTGGAAGAGCTTCAATCTTTACACAGCTTTAAAAATTCTTGCAAATTTCTAGTATCAATAGTAAAAGTTTGTTAATTGAATAAGAATGAAATATTATGTGATCGGTGCACGAGATTTCACGCCGACATTTTCAATCTAATATTCCAACATCCATTACATCATTTTATTTGAATGTATTAATTAATCTATAAGTTGATGTTGCATGAAGTTTTGTTTTTCCTATGATTTTTCTACTTACATTGCAATAGACCTGTCAGTACTGAAAGTTTACACTCACACTGTAACGGTAAGATAATGAGTTTTTGAAACACAGTCAAATCGCAATCCATTCAATACTTGGGTATACACATTGAACTTTTGAGAAAATATTGCATTTTCCAATGAACACATTATAATATTTATTTACTACATTGATACTGGATCAAGTTTTAAAAAAATATTTGCAAAGATTGGGGAAAGGGGGGGGGGGGGTCAAAAACTTCTGTCGGCAATCGTGATGAAACTTTTTGAGATGGTTTTCCGGACATATTTGTTGAAATTGTTCGTTTACAAAGTAATGTTTATCTCACGACAAGGATCCATGTGAAAAAGTTGCGTGACGATTGGCAGGTGGCGGACGACACTTAACAAAGAGGCAATGAAGAGTATTGATGAAAGTGCGATTAGGAGGATTACAATAGATCATATACGATAAATTATGTGGATCGATGAATATGGATTATTAAGTGTGATTGTAATGTTGCACGACGCGGAGAAGACGAAGGCGACCCGACGGGCAACAGCCACGGGATGCGCAAGCAGACATCGGTGGACGGCGGGGAGAACCACCACGGAGGTGGCGGAGGAGGTGGCGGCGGCGGCAAGCCAAACGACGATGAAGGCGGCAAGAAGGAGAAGAGCGTACTCCAGGCCAAGCTGACCAAGCTCGCGATCCAGATCGGCTACGCCGGCTCCACCATAGCCGTCCTCACCGTCATCATCCTCGTCATCCAGTTCTGCTACACCACGTTCTACGTTCAAAAATTGCCCTGGAAAAATACATACGCCGGTGACTTGGTACGGCATCTCATCATTGGTGTGACGGTGCTGGTCGTCGCGGTGCCCGAGGGTCTACCTCTCGCCGTCACTCTTTCACTCGCCTACTCCGTCAAGGTACGACAAGTCTCTTCTGCTATACCATATGCTGTGGTAAAATATACTAATTCTTTTTCTTACAAAGAATAATTTTATTTTACTTCAACATATCCTGTTGTCAACTAAAATCTAAACTAATACTAAACCTATGATTCTCGAGACCGTGTGATGACACTTGTTTCAACTATATTTTTAGAAAAAGCTGACTACATTTATAATGAGTTTAACTATACTGAACTCACTCGATTTTCAAATATGTCTTAGATTCCACTCAATGCAGTGAAACGTTTCAATCCGAGTTACCGATTGCCTTGAATTGGAGATAATTGTTGATATTTGTACCGCTGCCTTGAACTGCTAGTTACAAATTGAACAATTCAAAGAATATCAGATTAGCATTCAAATTAAACATATTGTGAAAACTAGTATTTTTCATATTCAATATTTCTCTATTCGAATCCGCTATGTATGAACTGATGGAATGAAACAGAATGTTTAGTAGATTTGTATTGGCTATATATTTGTGTGAGTGTAAAGTCGAATATATCGATCTCTTTGTGATGATTTTAGAAAATGATGAAGGACAACAACCTGGTGCGACACTTGGACGCATGCGAGACGATGGGCAACGCGACTGCCATCTGCTCGGACAAAACGGGCACGCTGACGACGAACCGCATGACGGTCGTTTCATCTTACGTATGCGAGAAGCTGAGCAAAACCGTGCCGAGCTTCTCGGACATACCGAGCCACGTGGGCAACCTGATGATACAGGCGATATCCATCAATTCGGCGTTCACGTCGCGCATCATGCCGTCGCAAGACCCGACCGAGCTGCCCATGCAGGTCGGCAACAAAACCGAATGTGCCTTACTTGGATTCGTGATCGCCCTGGGAAAGAGTTATCAGACGGTGCGCGACGATAACCCCGAGGAGACGTTCACGCGAGTCTACACGTTCAACAGCGTTCGCAAGAGCATGTCGACCGTCATACCAAGGCAAGGCGGTGGCTACAGGCTCTTCACCAAGGGCGCTTCCGAAATCATCATGAAGAAGTTAGTACCGAACAGCTTGTCGCTTTCTCACTACCTCCTCGCCCCACCTACACACAGTTCGTGCCATTACCATTCCTATAATTTCCTCTTTCTATCCCCAACGTAACATCAATGTAAAACATGTTGACTTGCACGTTGGTGGCTTGATTTACATCCAATTCAATGTCTAATGTCGTTCTTTCAGCTGATCACAATCAAATTTTCATAAAAATGAATTTCAGATGTGCCTTTATTTACGGTCGTGATGGTAACCTGGAAAAGTTCAGCCGGGAAATGCAAGACCGGCTCGTGAAGAACGTGATCGAGCCGATGGCGTGCGATGGCCTCCGGACGATCTCGATCGCTTACCGGGACTTCGTGCCAGGCAAAGCCGAAATCAATCAAGTCCACATCGACAACGACCCCAACTGGGAGGACGAGGAAAACATCGTTGCTAATTTAACCTGTCTGGGTATAGTTGGTATTGAGGATCCGGTCAGACCCGAGGTCCCCGATGCAATCAAAAAGTGCCAGAAAGCCGGTATCACCGTGCGAATGGTCACCGGTGACAATGTCAATACTGCCAGGTATGTATTCTTCAAAATCAACCTTCTTTACATGAATTCTCTTGTAATAAATCGGAGGATTTGGAGGTGCTACTTATTTTTATAAGAACTGATTCATCTCATTAAATGGTGAATAGACGTCTATAGCTGAAGTGAATCGAAGAGAAAGTGCGATTATAATCAATTCATCCAACCCATATTGAATCACTCTTGTTTCGTACTCGTTTGATTATCTAACATGAATTACTCACGTTCATTTTCATTCGTTTTTCAGGTCAATCGCAATGAAGTGTGGCATTATAAAGCCAAACGAAGACTTCCTCATCCTCGAGGGCAAAGAGTTCAACAGGCGGATTCGCGACAACCACGGAGAAGTTCAACAGCACTTACTAGACAAAGTCTGGCCGAAACTACGTGTACTCGCACGCTCCTCGCCTACAGACAAGTATACTCTTGTCAAGGGTATTATCGACAGTAAAGCCTCGGCAAATCGTGAGGTCGTAGCCGTCACCGGTGACGGCACGAACGACGGCCCCGCCCTGAAAAAAGCCGACGTTGGCTTTGCCATGGGCATTGCTGGTAATTAATTTTCACCTCCGCCCGTTTATTTTACTTCAGTCAAATCTTCGTTACTTTTATTTCTCAAAGCAAACTTCTCAATTTCTTCTTCCTACTAATATAATTCATTACTTGATGTCGTGTTATAAATTTGCAAGGCTCTCTGATGATATATTATTTAATAACAATGTATTAACCATTGATATTCAGGTACGGACGTAGCGAAAGAAGCTTCAGACATTATCCTCACTGACGACAATTTCTCGTCTATCGTGAAGGCCGTGATGTGGGGCAGAAACGTGTACGATAGTATCGCCAAGTTCTTGCAGTTCCAGTTGACCGTCAACGTAGTCGCGGTCATCGTAGCGTTTATTGGTGCCTGTGCTGTACAGGACTCGCCCTTGAAAGCCGTGCAAATGTTATGGGTGAATCTCATTATGGACACGCTTGCCTCGCTCGCACTCGCCACAGAGATGCCCACACCTGACTTGCTATTAAGGAAGCCCTACGGCAGGACGAAACCCCTCATCTCTAGGACAATGATGAAGAACATTCTCGGCCAGGCTGTTTATCAGTTGAGCATTATTTTCACGCTTCTCTTTGTTGGTAAGTGATGGAATTCATATAATATCAATATAATCTATGTACATTAGGCATCTAGCTATAACTCATGCGTATTGGATATATTATATCTGTGAACTGTCGACGCTCGCTTATATCCACGTTAAAATCAGTCTCACTTGGCACGCCAATATTAGTATACTTGAACCTCCAACTACTCTCGATAAACTATTTCTTAAGCGTTTACATCCGCCTAGTTAATGCACTTTTCCTAGTAAGCTCAAGATCTGTTTTATTAATTATTTTCGAGTTAATGTGATGATTGTTTCAAACTTACCGTTAAAAAGTTCATTCGTATATGTTCATTGTTCAAATTTCTGTTTAGGAGATAAATTGCTTGACATTCCTTCTGGCCGAGGAGTGGCAGCAGCGGGTGGCGGGCCCACTCAACATTTCACTATCATCTTCAACACGTTCGTCATGATGACGCTGTTCAACGAATTCAACGCCAGAAAAATTCATGGTCAGCGACACGTCTTCCAAGGAATATTTACCAACCCTATCTTTTATACCATCTGGATTTTCACCTGTTTGTCGCAAGTAAGTCTAGCTTATTAATCATGTAATATGATAGAAACGCTTGGAATTTTATAAAGATTATGAACTTCATGAGTCTTGAATATGTCTGTCACTCTCAAGGGTGTTACTGGTACGTGAAAATGAAAATGTACTCTAATTGTTCACAGGTGTTTATTATCCAGTATGGTAAGATGGCATTCAGCACAAAAGCTTTGAGTCTAGAACAGTGGATGTGGTGTCTATTCTTTGGATTCGGCACACTGCTGTGGGGCCAAGTAGTAACGACGATTCCTACCCGCAAGATTCCCAAGATTCTTTCGTAAGTCATGAATGGAAAAAAAAACAATTTCAATATCTTATCTAGGTGACAAAATATTAGCGCTCCCGAGGAGCATACCGATCTAACTTTTTCTCTACTTCTCAATTTTCCTCTTTCTTATCTCTTGATTTTTAAGTTTTGTTTTTCTAATTCTTTTTCGAAATCTTTCGATCCTTGCTCTTTCAAATATAAGGATCGATTTTCGGGTGATAAAAAATCGAAATATTAGTTCTCGGTTATATTTTTTCTATTTTTTCTTCTATTTTTTGGTAATATGAATACCTAATGAGGAAAGAAAGCTGGCGCATGGTGTCTTTATATTAATATAAAATCTCATATAACCTTGAAATTAAAATTAATATTTTCACATTTGAAATATTCTCAATATTCCATGATATTCAAATTGATCAGTTGGAGCTAATAATTTTTTGAAAATAATGAAAATAATTATAAGTTAGTCGCCAGTTGAGAACAATTAGCGAATTGTAATTAAGTAATGAATAGCCTTTACCTGGACCTATCTGTAGTACGTGGTAGTGACCTTTGCATGTTAGAACTGAATTCCAATCCACGCATATTTCACCCAATACGCGAACTAACGCAATTAACTTACATTTTTTTTTAATTTTTTTTCTTGCTCCAATAGTTCCCTGGCTCTCATCCTCATATAACCAAGAACTATCCTGCTTTTTCATTCATGAAAAGCAAAATCCACGCTGAATGTTGCATGCCCAATATTTTTGAAACACTGAGAGACGTACTTTGGAAGTCTGCGTACTTATTTGTAATTAGAATTTCAAATGCGTGAATCTTTCCCTGGAACGAATGAAAAATTCGTTTCTATAAAATATAGGCTTGTTGAAACAAAGTCAGTAACGCATCATAACATTTGAAGGTTGTTCCTTGCTTTGTTAAAACAAAAGCAAAGTTTGAAACTGTTGCCTTGTGAAGAAAGATTATTGATATTCTTTGATAGATAACGAAAAGTTCTCTAAAAGAACTTGGCAATTTATCAAAGAATTTTGGCTTAAAAACTATTGAATTTTTTTTTATTTTATTTGCTATATTATTAGTTGTTTTACTCTTCACATAGATCGACACTTTTTGATGTTATGACTGAATAATGAAAGAAACGAAAACAAAAATTAATTGGACTTAGGAAAACTTGACTTAACGTATTCTAACGAAAAAGAGACGCATAACTCTTCTATAGATTCAATGAAAACTGCTTTAATGCTGCCAATCCGCTGCGGTTCTTCGGAACCCACAGACGACGAGCTTCGATGATCCTTGAACCCGATCCTATTCCTAGCACGTCCCGTGATACCTGAGAGCTTGTGAAAACTGAAAGACAGAGCTTTAAGAAAACGAATGACCAAGTGCAAATAGACGTCGGGCCTTCGACTTCTGTAGCGAAAAAGTATAACAAACTTTTATTCCTTAAAACAACAAACACGTCTCTACTGTACTCAATTAACAGTAATGGTTAACAACACATTATGTTAATTCTATTCTGTCTCGGGTCATGTCCAAACAAGAACCCTCCAATGCATTTAACACTCCACGGATGTGTCAATCGAAACAGGCACGATAAATGCGAAACTATTGGAGCATGTGTGGTGCAACATACATTTGTAAAAATAACACACTTAATCCTTGGACACGCAAGACTCGACAGAAAATTATGAAAAAACTAAACCATTATACTCAATGTGTAGACATTATGGAGCTCTATGCTGCATGAAAGCTGCTGCGAGAAATCAATGTGATTCCCACATTATTTTTTTTATTGTAAAATCTCGTGTCTTGACCACTTTTATGACGTCTATAGTTATTTCCATAGAATTTCATCAAAGTTATGGAACGCATTTTACAATGATTAAAATTATTTATGACATTTAGTTACTTAATGACTTTTGAGTCTAAGTTCTGATACTACCTTTTGTGCTTATCAATGCATTAGATTATTAGAACATTTTGTGATTTTTTTTAGATGACAATGGTCTTTATTGTATTAGCGATGTAAAAAAGTCGTTCCGGAAGAATCATTTTCTTTGGGAACGCAGTTGTTTTGTATTCAGATAGTAATCATATTAGAGAAATCCTAACATCTATATAATTTTCTTTCGAACATTGTTATTACCTAAACTAGATACAATGATTACATCAAATCATTATTTATCTCGATACTAATTCCTGTACACAAAAATGTCGATTAACCCACAATTAAGGCGATTAGCTACCCGACGAGTCACACTAACGTCGAGTACTAATAAGACTAATGTATTACCATGTGAATATTATGTACTAACTAATCACTATCACCAGGCACTACCTCTGTACTACACAAAAACCATTCGCATCTTTCTCTCTCCGTTTCTCTTTCTCTTTATATATTATTTTTTCTCTCTTATTACTATTTATACTATATAGAACTGTTCTCTCTGTGGAGCAGCAGCGCGCAAGTCATAAGGAATTTTTCTCATGAGTATGTTTCCATCAATCGCTGTTCGCAATCGTCATGATAATTCATTACAGTTCAGATCATGGTTCGCTTAAAGCCATTACATATATCGGATGGTACAAAGGCATCTTTCCACCTTCTTTCTTCTCATCTATCGACTCATAATCGTCCACCGCATTATTGTTTTTTTTTTATTATTACTACTATTACTTTTTTTCATTTCGATCTTTGAAATTCAAATTTGTTTTGTATTTATTTGTTTTGGGCAATTAGAAAATGAGGCTGTCAATGTTTTGTGTAAACGTATAGTCCCAAAGAGTAATTTGATGGAGCTTATAAAAATATTGGTCTTACAAGAAGTGCATCACATCTCCGGGTCGCTAAGTTGACAAACCTTTTCGAGATGATTTTGAATAGCTAAAAGGCTATACGTACAGCCGTCTACCATCAATAATTTCGTCTCTCTGATATATTCGTAAATCACTAATGACTTTGTGCATGTGCAGCATAATATGTTTAAATCTATGGGGATTTTGCAGATATGTGCGTTGTACTTGGCTAAAATCAAAAATGATTAACGAATATCTTTGGGAAATCTAATAGATAGATCAATGAATGCACAAGTAACCTGTGTGAGTTGTGACATAAGCCATCTCGAAAAGTTTCATCAAGTATTGGACTCCCGGAGGAGTGATAATCTGCTGATTAGTAATGTCGGAATAGATGTAACTGCTTCATTTGTAAAATGTTTCGGGGGTTAACGAAGAGCTTTTCAAATGTTTTTTGCCCTTTTCAGTTGTGCGATTAAGGATAAACTGATGCAATTTTCCATGAACATAATGTACAATGTAACTAGACGGATTTTTCCAGTTGCATGCGCTGAAAAATTACGTGGATATTTTTCCATGAATTTATTCCTATACTACAGCCCCGTGAAAAAATGATACAGTGATACTTGCCAAACGCTGAACTATGAAATTAAAAAATCAAGTTCCGAGGAAAGGGGATTGCTAAGTGGGATATCGTTCCTCAAAATACTTGGGACAAATTGGCAAGAAAGAGAAAATTGACAAAAATGAAAGAGTGACAAAACAGTCTCATTTTATAGTCCATAACAATATCATTATCAACATCTACTATCTGAATTATTTCTCCTATCCCCCCTTCTCTTTCTCTTTGAATCTATCTCTATCTATTTCTCTCTCTCTCTCACTCTATCTCTCTCTATCTCTATCTTCAACTATCTCCGACGTTTGATCTTCTTCGAGAGCCGGTGGAAGAGTTAGAGAGGTCGGAGCGCCGAAATGGTTCTTCTGTCCTGTTGGTGGAGTGAGAGGAACGAAGGACGCCTGCGCAACGCCAATCCGAAAAAAGTTGATAGTTGACAGAAATATAAAATCTGCCGAGAATCAAGTAGCCAAATACGATATGCTCGAATCAGCTGTTGCTCGTAAATCGCGCACACGCATGCGGCAACTCGCGTTTGCACGTGTGTTCATGTGTGTGTGTGTGTGTGCGCGCGTTTGTACGAAAGTGACTTTGCCACGTTAATAAGCCATTGAGGAACTACTCGAAGCAAAGCCAACGAAAAAAAAGTCGTTCACCGAGAGAACAAACCACAATTGCATATATAAGAAAGTATACTAGCGAAAAAACGAGAAATAAAACAAGCGAGATAGTTTGTTTTATTGTGATTCGCAGACAGAGAAAAAAAGGCGGCGTGATGCGAGTAATATGAAGAATTCTGGTTTAATGTTTCTTGAAAACAGATGGGGCCGCGGCCAGCCGGATGATATCGGCGCTATCAATTTGGGAGACGAGAAATTCGACCCAGACTCGGATAAAAAGCCTCGCGCCGGACAAATTCTGTGGATCCGTGGTTTGACACGACTGCAGACTCAGGTAACTATCCCTATCTCACTCTCATTTCTTCTCTCTCATTACGTCTATACTCTATTCTCTCTCTCTCTCTTTCTCTCTCTACCTCTTGAAATCTACTTCATTTCATTCTAAATTGAAGAATCGACATTCAAAGACCCTCATTGAACAATGTCCATCTCTATCTCTATCTCTCTCTCTCTCTGTCTGTCTCTCAATTAGTATTTTCTTTACATACGATTCCACTTATAAATGGATGAAAGGCTGGATTCGCCGTCATCTTTATTTCTATTTCGAGATCGACGGAAGACTCGTGATTTCTCACTTTCCCCTCTTTTACTTTCATTATCTCATACTCTTCTTCTCTTTCCCCCGTTCATTCTATACTTATAAATACTGTTTTTCATCACTGTCTGTCTGTCTGTCTGTCTCTCTCGGTCTCTCTCGGTCTCTCTCTCTCTCTCTCTCTCTCTCTCTTTCTCTCTCACTATCTCTTTCTCTATCTCTCTCTTTCTCTCTGTCTCTCTCTCTTTTACACTGTCATTCTCATCTTTCTCTATATCTTGATTCTTCCGAATCGTTACTATCAAATTTGAAAGGAAATTTTCTATTACAATAATTTTGAAAATGATATATTTGGAGCGAGCTCTGTGGAGCCTGCTCTTCTATTGAGACAACTGATTTATATTATTGACTAGCGCGTAACTATTTACGATTCAGGAATTTCTGATGGATCTTGTTTTCTGTAACACGAATGTTTATTTCAAAATCAATCGAATGATTTTTCACTTGAAAAATGATCGCTGTTGATTTTTGAAAATGACTTCAGGAATTCCCGAAAAATTCGTTTATAAAGAACAAAAAAAGAATCAAGATTGTGTATATGTACGTGTATACACACATGCATACTATTCCTGCAGACTTTTATATTTATTTCGATGTAGTTATTTTTCTGTTCGAGTCGTCGAGCGCCAAGGGAAAAGAGGTTTATTGTGGTTGAAGCTCACGAACTGGACGCGTTTTGCATTTCATTTTCGTGATCAGCTTGAGGTTATCTCTGATTTCACATGAAAAACTCGGTTGGAGCAACTCTCTTCAGCAAACCTTGAATAATCTGTTAAAAAAAATCTTCTAAACAAATAATGTACATAAATAAATAATTAAAATAATTCTCATGATAAATCATGGTAAATATGAACAATTAAAAAAGATAAAACGTCCGTAGTCAGTGGCACGTACCTTGCCAATCACGTAGCAGTGTCTTTTTTTCTTTACATATTTGGAAGTATATCCGCAGTAGAGCGCGTAATGTCTTTTTATATATTTTTAAAATTACTTCTTACTATAGTATATTCATATATTTTTCTCCATCTCTTTTTTGTCTTTGCTCTCCGATATAACAGTAATTATTTACATATCATTAGTTTATGAATCGCGTGTATCTTTCTAAATTGTTTATAAAATGTATGTGTACATATTTAAATGATTTCTCTATCTGTTTCTCTTCTCTTCAAATTATTCTCTATCAGCACATGAGGTTATGAAAGAATGAGAGTTCTCTGAGCGATGCGAGAAAGCCAATTACATACAATAACATAATAAGTTACACCCTCTTAGAATTTCGATACAGCTTGTGATTTGTCCTTTCGTTCCAGTAGTTACTGTCATGAAACATATGTAACAGCAATTGCAGGTCTCACCTTCTAAGAGAGACAGACCTTTTGCATCGAAATACGTTTTTCCGATACTATTTAGCCGAGGCTCGTTGTATCAGTTAAATCAAACAAGAATTGAAATTATATTTTTCTGAAAAAAAATCGCGGCATTTTCAATATTTACCGGTGACAAATCCCAACGAGAATGCCCGAAGCTTTGAATAGTTTCATTTGTCTCGTTCAAATTGCGCGCTATCGAAAAATAGGTCAATTACTACACTGTGTTATTCCGAAGAAGCTACGGGGATAGAAAGATAGTCTTCGTTTTCAACTTGATCAAGATGCCGCAAATAATGAAAGTTTTCTCGAAATTTTAAATATATGAAGCACTTCATTGAGTACCTAGTAGTACAATTTGTCTTGAACTAAATTTGACAATTTTTCCCGAATCGACGCATTACGCGTTCGATCGTGATTTGTCATAGCCTGAGAAGAGGAGCTAGATATGAGAACCAATTAAAAATGGTCCACACAGTCCTCAACCAACGTCTACTTCTCTATCTTTTCTCTGTTTCTCTTTCAGCTCTAATAAGTCATTTACATTTGAATATCAGGATACGATTTGGAAAGAAAAAACTCTTTATTTAAAATTAACTCTTGTATAATGTCTTGGTACATTTTATTTTTCTTCCTGTGCAAATGTGTGATGGGATTTCTCTTGATACAATAGGAGGTAGAACGTAATTTGAAACTTCGAAGAGAATCCCTAGACAATGTCTGTCAAATATTTAACTGTTCCTCTGATTGACGAGTAACACTGATAATCAAGTCCAGTTGGGCGTCTCGGTCTCAGTAGGAAAGACAAAAAAGTTCTGGGAGAAACGGATCTAACGCAACTCGATTTTGACTCGGTTGCTCTCTTATTTCAAAGCTGACAGGACATGGACATATTTCCGGTTATTTTCACGCAATCTTTGCAATAGCAGTCGGCGGCATGCAATTTACAATCAGGCCGAAAATGTTCGGGGGCGGTTTCAGGGTCGGTCGGGAATGAAAAGAAAAGAAATATTTTGCCGATTTGACGGGTTTCTATATAATTCGAACTTTTGTTCAATTTCGCGATTATTTCACATTATCATTCTCAAAATCGGTCCCAGACTCATTTTTGTATTATTCATTAGCAATTCATTGTATTCATGCTCATAAGTAATATTATGTCAGTTTGACAAATGTGCAATTTTTGCGGGACAAGAATTCATCTCGTCAATTAAGACGTATTTCGCATGATTCTCTGTTTGGTTCTTTCGATAACTCTGAATATAGTGGAGGACCAAGTGCCTGATGCTGCTACACTTTTTGTGGGATTTCGTACCACATATCGAGTGTTGCAAAATTCTGGTACAAACAATTGATTCGTAATATGGTGTGATAGAATCACGCCACGAATAAGTGTGCAGGTGGATTATATTGTGTAGGCAATAACGAGGATGCGATTATGAGAGTTGTATGCAAGGATAGTCGCGGGAAAAGTTTATACATCTATTTATATATATACATCTAAAGCGCAAGTGTGAGCCATTGTGTATGGAATTAATATATATAAATATATATTCAATGTATTGGTAGGGTATGAAGAATGTTAATGAGCAAGCAGAAAACACAATAACGGCTAGCATAAGCTAATCATACAAAATTGAATGTATAACCTACTTTCAGACGAGCAATAGATCTCTGGTGCAGAATGTATCTGTGACAGGCAGATCCCCCTCTCAGGATTACTATATGGTTAGTCCGCAAGTCTCTCCAACTCTCCGCATTGTTTGGCCGTCTATTAATACTTTATTATTAATCATAATTTCTATATTATTTATATGATTTTTTTACGAAATTCCTCTCTTTATTTTTATCTTTCGCCTATTTACTCAGCGTAATATTAATTTTAATCTATTTTTTCCATAACCGTGAATTTTCAGGACACGCAGTTTTATTTGGTTTCTTAATTTATATATAAATATAGTCCACTCCAACTGCCCACTATTTATTTACCACAAGTTGTCTCTGTCTCTTTCTCTCTCTATATATATTTATTTACAATACCGCCTTATTTTCCTCTGACAGGAGAATTGTGGAATTTCTTTTTGTCGACTTTGCATTATTGCATAATCTATTCTGAGTTTATCTATGATTTCTCGCTTTCATGAACTCACAAAAACTCATTCGTATTCTATCCCATCCCATTCCGATCCTTTACCCTCCTAGTTTTTACATTTACTTTCCAGCTTCGTTCTATTATCAACCTTGTTTACGTTCGAATCATTTTCGCATTATACAACAAATGTATATATTATATATTAATAAATGTGAATTATTCTTCTTTTTTTTTTGTTTTTTTTTTCATACGTCAATTTGATGACATGTCGCATGCACGCAAGCGCGAAATTTGGCGCGCAACCGAGCTTGTCTTACTATTTATAGTGAGACGAACTTTTCACTCGAGAATATCGTATTATGGACAAAAAAAAGTTAAATGTTGCAAGTGTGCCTGATGTCGCGATGAAACACGATCTCTGTTCACACTTCATTTATACTTTGTTTCAAATTTTTTTCGCGCATTCAATATCGCCTCTGTATAAGATTCAGTGTATTCAAGCTTCATCTATTCACCGGTACGATCATTCGCAATTCACTCTTTTTGTGCGCCATCTTTCACAAGTCGTCGAAAATTTTCAATTTCTATGTATACATACATGATTTTTTTGCTTTTTTCCCCTTCAGTTTCAATATTAAACATTTCTTCATCCTTTTCTTGAGCACAATGTGGTGTTGCTGTGACATTCTCATTTCTATTATTTAATAACTAACGCTAAATATACAGTAAGATGCAATCACTATTCATAGTTATAAATACAATAAATATATATATGCTTACGTATGTGCATCATAATTTTCATTGAATATGAATATATTACGTCGCATATGGATAATTTTCTTTTACGCAGTATTGTATCTCAACGATGATTTTTGTACGCGTCAATTGATTCAATGCTTTATCTCGGGATTATTGCTTGAAAGAAAAAAAAAGATAGTAACGCAATGGATTTTTCAAACCGAAAAGAAAGACGCGCGTACTTTGAAAAAAGTTTTGGAAATATGTCATTGTTGCATTTAATTTTTCGTTTCATCCACTTTATCGAGCGAATGTGTTTGTTTCTCGCGATTTCAATCATCACCAGTCGCTTTGGTTTGCCTTGAAATTTCACCAAGTGCTATACGAAGTATGTCTCACAATCTATCTTTCATATACTGTCTCATGCTCTATATTCGTACGTCCTAAAAGAAAATCGGCTTCTGTATCTTCCTAATTCTATTTCAAATTCATAAATATACGTTTCTTATACATACATCCAATTCGGAACCAGAGTCAGAAAGAAAAGAAAAGAAAAGAAAAAGTTGCATACTAACGGGCGAACAATCAAATCAGTCAGTCGCGGGGATTGATCGAAGGAAGAAAAAAGAAAAAAAAAATATATATATATATATTTCGGGTGAAATTGGATCGTTCAGACGTACATTGTATATAAACAAACGAAGCGACGAAAATTGATGTTCAAACGATAATATTTCGAAAAATGTGAATGCATCGCATAAATACGTAAAAGTGCAAAGGAAGATTGATGATAATCCATTTATCGTTTGTTAGCCAGTGGAACCCATTCGAGAGACTGAGGTATAAACATGGCGGCAGTCGTATGTTACCCGCCGCCAGACAATTCCTGTCGGAGTACAAACAAGTACGTAGCCCTAACACAGCAGGAAAGCAAAAAAGATTTGAGCAGGTTATTATAGACGTGACGCATATACCAAAAATACACACACACACACACATCTACTGGTTCACAACACAGACTCATCATCACGATGCAAGTAGATGATGCATTTTGGTTTTTACCAACATTTACTCGCGCGTGATAAGGGCAATCGGTGGGCCAAATCTGTCGAGCGCGCGAATTAGTAAATTATGCAACTAGTGCGTGAAATGTTGAAGACGCCTGTTACACGTTCACACGAGTGATTGAAAACGAACGCACCAGTTGGGTACGATAATTTATGTTACAAGTGCTCGTTTAAAGAGTATTTGAAAAAAGCACTAGTGCATGAAATCGCATTTCACTAGTAACATAAAATATGTTTTAATGAGCTTTTTACATGAGCCGCGATTCGGTCCACCTCGACCTTTGATGCGATTATAACTACACAAACAAACACACACACACACACACACACACACACACACACACACACACACACTATATCGTGACGTAACTGACTATATTTGCTGCCATGTTGCCTTTTTGATGATTATTACATGATTACCATTGGTTATTTGCGTAATGTCCTAGTTTTAAATATACATATATAAATACTTTTTATATATCTTACATGGGTTTTTGTTCATTTTGTTAACATTTAAAGCCAAGGTGGTTCATTGCACCGATGTGTTTTGTGTGTGCAGGCGAAGGTGGGACGGTCGATACAAGAAACGTGCGTTTACGTCGAATTTATATATATTCACCGCTCGCGAAATCACACATATATATATATATATATATATTCACTCGCGATGTGCTTCTTAACGTTAACGAGTTCACGAAACTGTACTTACATCGAGCGACGTCGCGGCTAATGCAATGAAAACATGAAATTCGCAATTTATACAGAAGAGAGGGACGATAAATGGTGTTGATAAATTAAAGAATCAATTGAAAAATGAAACGATCGTCCGCCCCCGCTTCGGTAGTCTATAGATGTGTCTGAGTGTGCAGCGTGTTCCCTATTGGATTTTTTACATTTTCCTCGGTGTTTTTAATACAAACACTCGATTTATTATACGCCGAAAATTCCTAAGGACAAAACCCTAGAGTGATTAACATGCGAGACTAATCGAATAACCGAGTCCCCCCAACCCTCTTTTCCAATTCTATCTATCGTTCTCTCTCTCTCTCTCTCTCTCTCTCTCTCTCTCTCTCCAATTCTTCTATGATACATATATATATACTTATTCTCTATCACGTTGGTTTGTTTACAATCTAATCTTCCACTTGTGTTTTCTCTCTGTCTATCTCTGTCTCTATACTTAGATACTATATATCTCTATGTCTCGTGTATCTGCTTTGCTCAGATAGTGTTTGAACGCGCGTTCTTTTTTTTTGGCGTTTTTCTCGCTGTCGCGCCGCCGCTTGCATCCGAGTTTTTCTACATTTTATATATACCTCTATTTGTCTTTTACTCTGTGGAAAAAAAGTTTTCTCTCCATCGTATTCTTTGTTGTGTGACGCCACGGCCCCTGACTATGTCCTGCACTGAATCCTCATTAATCCAGAACCAGAAGAAATCAGAGACTAAGAGCTAGCCGTTTTTATGTGTGTATATATATATATATATATATATATACACACATTGGTATTTACCTGCTGAAGCATAACAGCTGATTTATACGCACAAGAGTGGTTTTTTGTTTGCTATACGAGCATTCTACAAAAACAATCATATACATGGCAAAATGCACTGCAGCTGCGCAGAGTTTTTATTGTGATTTACTGGCTGTCTGAACAATTGTTTTTGGACTTTGGTTATATTATAATATTACTTATAAATATCACTCAGCTCGTATATGTGTTGAGGCGTGTGTGTGTGCGCGCGCGTGTTTGTGTGTGGTGTGTCTGGCTGTTTTCGTGTGAGCCTTTCTCATACGAATAATCGAGTGTCGCGCGTTGCTAATTATTTTTTGCTTTCTTTGACATTTTTGGGAGGCATTCACTGTCAGAGTGCAGTATACCGCAGTTTGGCTTCATACTCGGTCTCACATTTGAATCACATGGATTCGCGAAACTATTCGCTAACCAATTGCGCATGGTATATCTGATGACGAGCTCAAAACTCACTATACTTTTTGAACGACCTGGTGGAACTGTACTCGAACTAATGCTACAGTGTTACTATTCGGATTATTCGAAAACTCCAAGAAAACTGGGTTTATTGATCAGGTAGTACGCGCTCACTTGCAATGCTACATCGAGGGATGTCGGAGATATCCTAGTGCAGAACGGCAACTTTTCTAAATACGAAATTTCATGAAATTTCAAACATCATTTAAAAACTCCGTTGATTATTGAATTTCCGACGAAAAATCATTAGGGCCTGTTCTATTAGCAGTGCCTCGCTTTGTTGGACATATTTTATACGGTCAATAGTATTTAATCTTGTATTCATTTCCCATAATTTATCGTTTACTTTTGAAATCTAAATACTTAATATTCAATATTTCTTCGATCAATATTATTTTGAATGGATTGCCACCATGAGAAGTTCAAAATGACCTTCTAGTTGAAGATGCTTGATGTTTATATGAACAATATTTATCGTAAATATAGATTTGTTTGGTAAGAAATTGCTTATTGTCAATTTATCACATCTTGCGCTTAGGCTACTGTAACAAATTTCAATATTGCATATATATATACATACACTTGTCAAATATTTTGATACTACTGAAGAAAGAATTTGTGAGACATCCGATGGGAATTCTCAATCTCAGTGTTGGCACTGACTACATATTTTGTTTTATCATGTGTTTGTGTATAAACCTGTTCACGTGGTTTTGTGATGTAATTGATTATTTTTCCCTTTTAATGTTACTTTTTTATACACCCAAATTTGTTTCTCACTTTAATATTCAGGTTATAAGTGATTTCTGAAATATTCATAATCAACCTAAATCACGAATATTCTTTATTTAACATATAAATATTATAATTCGAAAGAATATTTCCGCGGATCAGATGAGTTCTTTCTACTCTCATAGTCTAAAGTAATGCAGGAAAATATATCCTAATTTTTCGTTGAAAATAGCAATAATAGCAATCCTAATTTTTCGTACTTCTCAAGTACAATTTCATAAAATTTCCAGCTTTGTTTGACATTAATTTATATGTATTCTATCATATTCTAAATCATTTACCAATTTTCATTTGGCTCATCAAGTCTCCGTCGTATTTAAAATTCGTATCAATAATAAGTATATTGTACAAATAGCTTTTCATTTGATATCAAATGTGTTACGTGTAAAAACACGAAAATAAATTGGCTGATAACTGAGAGTAAAATAATTGTTCTAAAGGTTTATTATTATTTTATATAGAGCATATAATGCAGCCATTGTAAATGCAAAGAAATAGATTTTTGCCTGTATCGCACAGTTTCTTTCTCACTTTTCTTCTTTACACCTTCATTCAACGTATTCATTCAACGTATTCAATATATATATATATATATATATATATAATATATATTATTTACACATATGTATTTATATACATGATCTTCGTTACTTCGAGTTCGTATATTTATAATGAAATCGATAAAAAAAATCGATGAATTCATCAATAAACTAAAATACTTCCTGATTCTTGAACAATTCTTAGTGTTCCAATAAAATATTGAAAAAATATGATAGTCTAAAAGGTTTTATCTAATACTCTGATTCTTCTATGACTACTTTCACTTTTTTTCTCTGCCATACTTCTCCATCCAATTATTAAAAAGTGCATTTACTTGCTCGGTTCAGGACTGTTGCGGACCATTTTTAAAGCCAAGCGTGAAACAATCTATTATGACCAAAGCAAAAATATCACATCAGGAAATGATATAAAATGATATGCGTGAGAAAGGAAAAGAAAATGCCATGAATCGAAAATGAATAAAGCTTCAAGTGTTTCAGTTGTTCGAGGGAAATGTATAAGTTGATGTTGTTGAACAAAGTCATAATTGCATGATGTATTCGCTGTTTTTGCACGATCCATAAATCGTGTTTGGGCGAATTTAGATCATACCCAGTTCTCAATCTATCAATGCCTGAATCACAAAAATTCGTACACAGTCTTTGGGCACTCTAGTTTTGATAAGAACACGATGAGTTTCATGTCAAACATATAACTAGATATTTTCGGGTCTGTTCTACACGATGGAACTACTGTGAAAACTGAAAAAGATCACCTTCGTAATTTTTTTGATTATTTTATTTGAAAAAAAACACGTCTTCGAACTTTTTATTCACTAAAAATAACTCCAATCCTATTGTTAGTACTTGTACTTAAAAAATATAAAATAACTTTACCTAATTTTTTTTTCTAAAGATAATGGTTAATGGTTAATCATTAACTTTAAAATAGTAAAAATAAAGTGTTAATGGTTTCATCGAGTAGAATGGACCCGAAAACATCTAGAAAAGTGGATTAGTTGATCACAATCTCATTGAAATTTGTAAGCTCAATTCTCACTGTAAAAATTTGTATGGTTCAGGCATCAATGGGTTAAGGATTTGTTACTTGCGATAAAAATTTAGAATTGGATCGCATGTTTATCATGTCTGAGCTATTGTACTCTGGGTATTCACTCAATGATAATGGAGAAATGGTAATACAAATTGACCTATAACGTCAACGTTGGTGGGAAAGGGAGGTGTGGAATTCTACTAAATTTTCAATATAAAACTAAACAATAAAACTATGGTTGGTTCTAAAAAGCCGTGAAGGCGCTTTGCTATGAGGCTTAATTTTATATTTAATTTATTAAGGTAAAAGTAACAGTTCGTCTAAATAGTCAACGAATATTTGCATAATAGTTTCTTATACTAATTCCACTTGCTACCACGACAGTCGGAAATTGGGTGAGTTTACAACCCAAGAACGGCTGCAGTCGATCGGATCCAAGTTTAGGCTGGGCCCCCTTCTCTCGTGTGATACAGTTCATAGACAAAGATCTAAGTAAGCGCTATCTCTTTCTTTGATAACAATATCTGATTCATTTCTGCTAATACCTTGAGAAAGACAAGGAATAGCAATTACACGAATGTGTGCTTGAGTGTTGTCATGCTCCGGCACTTATTCGAAAATACTCGCAAAGAAAAAATCTAGAGGTCATAGATAGCATCCAGTATAAAAGAATGACTTTTATTTTCGTCTCTTCCTCGGGCTATTGTCATCAAGTTATTTTGCAAAATAACCTGAGTGAAAAAGGGGGTGTGGCCTAATTTCAATTCTGATGCTGTCGATCTCATCTAGGTTTGAGCTCATCCAATTTTCAGGGGCTAACACATCTGAAATCGTCACATCAAAATTCTCATCACGGCATGGTACATAATTTATCTGCAAGTTATGTGATACTTGGTATCAATGAGAAAATATTCTAGGTATCTTGATTAAACTGATGCTTTTACCTCGAGTATGTAATTTGCATATTTAATTGGCATAGCTGTGTTTTGCATTACCATTTATTCACTTTCATCTACACAGAAGTTTTGTACAATTTTGTGCCAAAAATATCGGGGAATGCCACGGAACGTAGAAAAAAAAACAGAAAAGTGATCGGGAGTGATTATTCTTGTGAGCATCCACGTTTCTTTCTCTTTTGTTATTACGACCAAGTGCTCTGAGAGCTGCGAGTACGCTGCCCATCCTCTAGAGTGCAAATAGGTACGTATTTTGCAGAAGATTTAGTTGCCAATCGTGCGTGCTAGTTTGTGCCAATTTAATATTAACCTAACGGATCCAGCCAACTCAATTCCCAAATTTGCGCTTGAGATTTTCTCACTGTTGCTACTTCCCTGATCGATGTTGTGCGCGTCGATTATTGATATCTAACGAATTTCTTACCAACTGGAATTTCCCTTACCAGAATGTACTAGAAGAATATGGAATTGTATATAATTACTGGATTTGAAAAGTGTTTTGAACTAATACTTAACCTAACAAAAAGCATGAAATCCCTGGGTCACAACCGCGATGATTTTTGAGTAGCTAAATGAATCATACGTACAATTTCCAATTGGTATCGTTTCTACATACATTGTATGTGTCTATTGATCGATTTGTGAATTTGTAGATATACTGTGGATGCATAGAATCATTAATGGTTCACAGAAATCTCAGGTAAATCGAAAAACGTTAGGCTCAATGTCTGACCGTATCACGCATTTGACCACTCAAAAATCACCTCACAATGTTTCATTATGATTCCATCAGGTCCTAAATACGTAATGATCTTAGGGTTGATGCAATGAAAATATTGTGTTATTTTAAAAGCAATCTCAACAAAATTGACAAAGAGTTGTTGAATAATGATTACTTCCTGAAAAACTTGTACTTTCATGAATTAACCAAGAGCATTAAATTCAAGTGAGCTGACTAGACGACCTTTCGGTCTACGTTCGCTGGTCGCAGACTATTCTTTGATTTCTCTCACAATGATCAATAACACAGAGACTTGCTGAGATGGTTCTTGGGTACTCAGTTAAGTCACCAATCTATAGCTATATCAGTCTTACGTTTCGATTCCCCTGAGATATTCTGACCTTCGTTTTTTATTTTATGCATTTGTAGTAGATTTATATGTATATATGCAGAACCCTATAATATATCCGTACTGGGTCTATGCGTAAGATCACGAATAATGATGATGATGAAATAACTCTGGGGATTCGAAACTTTAGATTAAATGACTGTAGACATGATCTATATTTTGATTCTTAAAAATCATCTCGCAAAGTTTTAGCAAGATCGAAAACCCAAAGTTACTGTCCCTGTCAGTTAAAAAGTGTAGGCGAGATAACTGAGAAAAAAACCAATTCTGTTACCCCGTTGTTGCGCTGATGCATCTGGGAAACGATGAATCTCCACAAAACAAAAACCCACAAACAATCAAGCCCGGGCGTAGTTTTTAACCGGGGAAGGAAGAAATAAGGGGGAAAAAATTGACGAGGGAAAATTGTGAGTACCGTAGTCGGAGGGACAATGAAAACAGCGTGCTTGTGTGTGTCGCTGGCCTTTGTGTGTTATGAATTATTTTTACGCTCACTCCTTCTTTTTCCTGATTTATTTTGCAGAAAAGAGTTGAAACCACCCCCCCCCCCCTTGTCTGCCTGTATCTCACTCTGTCTGACCCTGTCTGTTTATCTTCCGATCTGAGCAGTGCGCGCGTGCAGCCTCTGTCTCTTTATTCACTCTCTCTCTCTTTTCTTTATCTGTATCTCTCTGTTTCTCTCTCACTCCTCCTGTCACGTCCTCCCCTCGCTATCTCTCTGATCTGTCTGTCTGTCTGTCTCTGTCTCTCTTTCTCTCTCTGTATATTTCTCTTTGTCTGTCCACCACATGACTCAGAACATCGGTCGTGTTGTCCGATTGCTCTTCTCGTTGCAGCTTCGGGTTATCCGAGCATTCAGGTCAACTCTGGAAGACCTAGAGGAGCGTCGCTCCGTCCATAGTTTGCACAGCTTGCACAGTATGCGCAGCTCGCGCAGCCACACCGGCTCCCGTCCCCTTTCAGACTTCACGTACATTGACGAGGACTCGAGCAAAGGCAGGAATCAGCAGCAGCATCAGCAACAGCAACAGCATCACCAGACCAACACGAGCTCGGCCACGACAACACCAAATAGTGGCGAGCACGATGGTAGTAGGGGGGCAACGTCGCCACTCCTGCTGCACGTCCCAGCTAGTGGCAATCACCACTCCAACCAACACCACCACCAGCAACAGAACAACGGAAGGCAGCAGCTGCAACAGCAGCAAGACCCCAATAATACCGTCAATTCTTTAAGATCGAGCGCTAACAATCTCGTACTCCCGGAACTACCCAAATTCGTCCACGAGACCTGTATCTAAAATCAGACTGATTATTCGTCTCTCTCTTTCTCTCTCTCTCTCTCTTTCTCTCACTTCTTCTCGCTTTCTCTTTCTCTTCAGTCGTACATCGCCTGTACCACGTGAATCTCTCACTGGTATACACGTATCAACTCTCTAGGGTTCCATTACGAGCACACACACACATTGGAATAACTCACTACCTCCTAACTCAAGAAAATTCATTTTTTTTATAACTCTTGTAACAAGACATGAATGAATTAATAATTTTGCACCTTGTACGTATTCCATTTGACTATCGCTTCTTTACAAAAGCTGCTCTCGTTCGTCTACGCAGGTCTGAAAAGAGTACTAGACTTTCTACCCTGGATTCTTACATCTGTCATTTGCTCACTATTTTTATGCTTTCTCTTGATCTCTTCATCAACATTGAAGAACGAAACTTTCCAACTTCTTTCTCTCTCTCTCTCTCTCTCTCTCTCTCTCTCTCTCTCTCTCTCTTTCTCACTCCCTATTTAATTGTTTCCTTGTATTTTCTGACTCATCGATCTCATACTGATTGGCTTGTGCATCATAACTTGTTGGAACTATGGCCCAATGTAAAGAATGTGACAATGGGAAACCCTGAGATCATCTAAAAGTTGAGAATCTGTGAAAGAATGTACTCTTTTTCTGAGCAAATAGTGCATTGGCTTTTTCTATTATCATCAAATATTGATCAACAAAGCTCAAAACTATTGTTAGAGGATAAAACGATGTCTTTTATTTAAGACTGTCTTTTATTTAAGACTGTACTCGATTATTTTTACCATATGAACAAGGAACATACGCCATTCCGCATAACCATTGACCATATTATTTTGGTGCAACATATGACGGAAAAACGTTGATGCGCAATATGAATCGTATTTCAACTTGATGCGCAATATGAATCCTACTTCAACTTCATCATTCACCAGAAATCAAATTTCAATTTACTGCATCGTTTTCCCAATCACGATTGTCTTCGATGGGTCTTATACTAACACGAATTCATCTGCGATCATCAGGAGTGATTAGAATTTCTGGCAACGATGGAGTTGCATCTCCTGTTCTATGCTTTTTCATCGCAAAAAGTATATAAAATTTTCAAACGAGGTCTGTTTTTATACGTGCCTAATATTAAATTCATGTGCATAAAGTTGCCTCGCACGATTTTTATATCAACACATGACTGTTACTACATCAAAAATAGGATAAAAAGATCAATTACAACTACTACTACTGTCATTCCTGCAACTGATTCTTCTACTATTACTGCTAATGTACTGAACTTGAGACAATCAGATTTTCGAGGATCAAGCCTTCTTTTCTCATCAAGACGATCCCGACTTTCAGACATCAGAAGAATGAAATAGATACATGTTTGTTTAAACGGCAGAAAGAAGAAATTGTACTTAACAATTCCAGTTTTTCTGTTGATTCCATTGTTCTCTTTCACCCCCCCTCTCTCTCTCTCTCTCTCTCTCTCTCTCTCTCTCTCTCTCTCTCTCTTTCTTTCTCTCTATTTTTTTCAAACACATGTTCTAATATTCTATTCCTTACTCTTATTCTTTCTCATCGGCAGCTTGAAAGATTTTGCTTTTATCTCACCGGTCTAGCAGGCATTACCTTATAAGTTTGTGCATATGAACAATGAACATGGTTTCCAAAAAACCAGCGAATACTGCTTCAAAAAAATTGAAATCGAGAGTTCATTTCCACTGCTTGTCTATCCTGCCCGTCTGCTTGCTTTGGGTTTGGATGTGAATGCTTCTATTTTCGTTTCATGCATCAGCGGTTCATTAATTCCAAATTTTGGTGCGACTTGCGCAAAAGAACTCATTTCAATTTTCCTACACGTGATCTGGAAAATAGGAAGGAATGACAAAAATGCTCTCCCCTTTTGCGAGCGAGATGTAAAAGCAGCTATGGGCGATTGATCTGATTTTCCTTATAGCTGTCATTTTCTTTCATTACTTTCATACAAATCTGAATCTTTTTCTATTTTTCTCTTTGACTTGACTGTTTTTTCTGGATGACTTTTTAATAAGACTATAAAACTTTTAGTACCATTGAATTTAGACCTCTTACATTTTTTTCTCTTGCTATACGGTGTTTGTTGAAATGTTCAATTATATCTTCAATAGTTTCTTTTTTATACATCTGAAAGCATTTTTTAAACACAAACTTTAGAACATTGGAAAAAATTGTGTTTCTTTTTAAGTTTTCATCGGATGTTATTGTATTTTTCCACCATTTATCCAAAGATTCGTCATGGGAATCAGTGAATTATACAGTAGTTGCAAAAAAGGAGATAATGTTTTATAGAAAAATGAATAAAATTTTCTAAACGATTGGCTCTTCCTTCAGACCTAAAGATCATTTCACGAATTCTCAGGGTGAACCTTCAGGAAAAATCGATACGTACTATTGGTCCATTGAAAACTTTTTCACATTCTTAAAAAACAAAAATTTTGAAGATATAGATCAACAAGCCTCATCC
Source organism: Aphelinus atriplicis (assembly GCA_020882685.1). Classification (NCBI taxonomy): domain Eukaryota; kingdom Metazoa; phylum Arthropoda; class Insecta; order Hymenoptera; family Aphelinidae; genus Aphelinus; species Aphelinus atriplicis. Next base: position 97,462,149 of record CM037073.1, read on the forward strand.
AGCCAAAGGAAAAAATATATATTTCAAAGAGTTTGAATTCTGGCATACACTTACCTTAAGGTAATTAAAATGGTGTCGCGTCCTTGTTATACTGTTTTATCTGACAATATATCCATTAAAATTATTAATGTAGAAGCATAATGTACTTACGCAACCTATTATTTCCGAGGCAATAATATTTAATTATTTTTCGCCAAGCCTTTGTGTATAAAGCAATTTACATGTTTAACAATCTATTAGGAAAGCTTTACTCGATCATTATTAGGTTTATATTGAGGTTATAATAATAACAATAACCCGTTTTCGTGAACTCACGTGGTGCTAGAACTACATTAATCAAGCATTTTTTTTAAGTGAAAAAATTTCACAATCTCAAGAAGAGTATCAGTCTTTTGAGTCAACAATTATAACGGAACATTTCGAGATGTCCTTTTGGTCCTCAAGTCTGAACGTGTTGAGCCTAAATTTATCAACTTTCCGGAGAGATTCTCCTAATCGTGATCAGGTTCATGAAAAGTAGGTGTGTGCGCATGTTAGGGGAGGGAGGTTACTGTACATACGTATGGATACTATACATGCATAGAATTGATGATAATCTTCCTAAGTTTCATTGTGGTTAATGACTCCAAGGCCTGATACTCTACTTGTCAGCTGGTTCATTTACGAAAGGAGGATTCAATGCTCGGTGTTTAATTTTATTTTACTTTGTGTGGCATTTTTTATGCATATTTGTAACACAACACAGCCGCCATGAAATTTTCTAACATTATATGAATATGTTGACGATCGTTCCGTGGAGGACGTTGATTGGGCCTCTCAGTCCCAATTTTATGATGTAAGTTTTAATTTATGCTATCTGAATATTTTATATACTGTCTGACAATCATAATTATTAATCATTAATCGATAGTGGAAATATCTTTTATCATTACTATTTTATTATTATTATTATTATTATTATTATTATTATTATTATTATTATTATTATTATTGCGATTTTTATTTGCGTTATAAAGACTCCCAAAAACCCTTTTCAACCAACTGATTTTCGTATATTAATTTAATAAGCCACCTCGAGACTTCATCGATGAACCGCATTCGCTTTGCACTTCTCCACTAATTGTTGTAGATCTTCTTTGTAGTCCTTTTTGAAGCGAAGCCGCCTTTACTGGGTGATCGCGTTTGTTGAAATTATCGTACGTGTTCAAGTTTTGAAAGAGGCACACACAACTATGAAAAAAATAATAATGATTGTATCAAATAACGATAACTATATTCGATAATGTAATGGATTAAGAATAAGATAAGAATAACTACTGACTAAAATTTTAAGGGTGTGAAATGTTTTGTGCTAAAGAATTAAGAAATTGCAAAGTGAATCCGGTAGAAATAACAATTTGAGGGCAATTTGTACTCCCAAAATATTGAAACAAATTAGGCGTGTAACTCGAGAGCTGTAAAACGAGCTGCATGCACTGTACTTATTGTCATATATATAATATAATACATATTGAAGTAATCATTTAAGTGTAATTAATTTAACGTCATTAATATAACGCGTTTCAAAGTCGATGTAGATAATCGAACTGAAGAATTACAGTGCACCAGTATATAAATTTCAATATTGTTGCTTTTGAAAATTAAGTGATTATCGAAAAATCAGTGATATTTGCGTTTTTATGTTTTACTAACTTAATTTACATCTTGCATGTAATGATACATAATCCTTTTTACATTATCATTTCCAACAATTACGATTTATTCGACGACTAATCCATAGTAAAATCGGCTTTTTTTGCACGAAAAGATGTAAAAAATAACTTGGGTGCCATGAAAACTGAGAGTGATTTCTGGGTTCATTCGTCTATGATTCTGGTGATAGAGAAAAAGTAAAGTCATACACTATTTTAGATTTGAAAATAATACTGAATACGAAAATGAAACAAAAAAAATTAAAGCATTCAAGTAATACTAACAAATGATTGTGAACAAGAATAAGACAAGTTAAAAATATCACTAAATATTGATACCAGTATGATGAAGTTGTTTAGCTTTTTGGAATACTAACATCAGCAAATGAATATAGTTACCTACAGTCTCCATTATTATTATTATTATTATTATTATTATTATTATTATTATTATTATTATTATCATTATTATTATTACCATTATTATTATCATAATTATTAATATTATTATTACTATGGTTATTATACATTATACATATAGAATATTTTAATAAATATATAATATATTAATTATTGCTATCATGAAATTTATGGCAAGTTATAGCAATTTTGCGTGAGAGAAAAGACGCGCGTTCGAAAAAAAAATTCTCGTCGCTGCCTTTCGTTATGTCAGCTTTTCTAATATTAAATGCACGTGGAAGAGTAGATTTAAAGGGTGAAGACATTGTTTCTATTTTGTTTCAAAGCCTTTGGCCGAACTAGTTTCCGAAACTTGAATTAGTTGTACATTTCATGTTTTAAATAATGTATATTTGTAAAAATTGGGAGAGATCCTAAAAATTGCCGATTTTATACGAGTTGTAATATTTCCTGTAATATTTTTCTGGAATAAATTTGTGGCATCTGTGAAAAGTGAATGAAAAAGAGTTTTGTTAACCAAGAGTTCTAAAAAACTAAAACGTAATGCATCACTGATATGATAGGCCCCTAGCATTTTTTCGACGGTCGGAAAACCGGTATCGTTGCCATTTCCGCTACCAATTGTCTTAGCGATGTTGTACAATAGTAAAAAATCTACATAGTCATTCCAATGAAACCGAAAAAGTGAAGAGATTACAAAAAAATATGTTGATATTTGATCAGATTGTGCATATTATATGATAAGTGTTGCGGCGTCTTGACATGATTCGAGTGTATGAGAATTATGAATGCTAATAATGAGTATTCAAGGTATCGTTTCAGGTTGAAGATTTAATAAAACACAAAGTGAAATTTTGAACTTTGACTTTCATAGTCAATAAAGTAATGTATCTTTCTTAAAAGATATATCCATGGTCTCAGTTATTTACCACCATTGAGCGGGACGATTTCATGCGACTGCATCAGACTATTTGTCTTACAACATTACAATATTCAATAACGATTTTCGATCAATTTGTGTTGATTCGTTCATTTTCGCTTAGAATCCTCTCGCTCATTTTTACGTACTCAAATCCTTCTCTTATCTAATATAATTTCAAATCATCGATTGATTGGAATTGCAATAGGTTTATTAATTGATTTTGATTCACCAATTTTCAAATGAAGAGGTTGGTTTGGCCGTCGATTATTCTTAATGCGTCATCAAATTGGTCACATAATGGTGCGTAGAAGCCAAGGGGCATAATAAAGAAGACATACGAAAAGCATGGCAGAACGCCCCTTGGCCTTCAAGCGCCTCATCTTGAGAATTAATAGAGAATTTGCTACCAATTATTGATAAGTGATTTCTCTTCTGTATAGTTTCTCTGTCGCTCTTCGAAAACTCGTATTCATACATAACTTACTCCGAGTCTTGGAAACTTATTTCTTATGTCGGATCATAAGTATTACATGAATCACAGTTTATGAGTGTCTTTTTCATCATACTACTTTCTGATCTTTGGATTTTCTGCGTATTCTATCTCTCTCTCTCTCTCTCTCTCTCTCTCTCCCCCTCCCTCCCTCTCTCTCTCTTTCTCTCTCTATCTATCTATTTATCTCTATCTCTCACTATCACTCGCCCAACTCTGTATTTCAAAATTTTCAATCGATCCTGTCTATCTTATTCTTCGATTTCTCTACCTATTGAATTTATCTATTTCTTTTTTAAAAAATATCACTGAACAATTAAAAAAAAGTAAAAGCGATGAGCGAGTCAAGCGATATTTAGTCTGCATAACTGGAAACTAACATTATAAACTCTCAAATATGTAGTTCGATATCAATTTGAATTTCATAGGAAAATGTACTGAGTGTAATTGTTGGCTCGCTCTCGCACTCTGAAGAAAGTGTGTAAAATACAAAATCCATTATTTGGTTCATTATAACAAACATAATTTCTGTCCCCGGTAGTATACCCGATTAAACGGATTAAATACTATATCCATTTACTTATCTTGAAGTACGGCCTATGTCTTGAAGTTGCCTATCTCTTCGTTTTCCTCGTTATAGCCTTGGTTTCTGGGAATTTAGTTTATAAATTATTTTCTTTTTCCAAGTAAAGTAAAGTGACTTCGCTTTTGCTTTCATATCCGTGCCATTTTTATGCTTGTCAAAGTATTCATTGATAATGATTTTCTTCTCTTTGAAAGGCTACAATTATAATTGATCAAAATATCAATTGTAATTAATTATGATTGTGAGTGGAAACTTATCCAATGAATTTGAAAAATTTGACATTCTTGATGTCACTGAAAAATTGTTTAGTTTGCGAAATCCGTATTTATTTTTACTTATTAAGTTGAACGATATCTTACACTGTCTCAAATTTAGCATTGCCATCTTCTGACGAGACACTTAAATGTAACAAAAATATGCTGTTATAACGCTTTATTGGTGAGATTCGTTCTGCGGGTGCGCAGTATCTCTCCAATTCTAGTTTATCTCGTGTCTGTCTCTTTCTCTCTTTTTGTAACCATTATATTACCCTTTGCTCTTGAAGGTGATAGGAGGCGAGTTGCAGGAACGTTTGATACCGGTACCCTACAGCAAGAGCTCGACAGACCAAGCTGTAAGCGCCTCTCTCTCTCTCTCTCTCTCTCTCTCTCTCTCTCTCTCTCTCTCTCTCTCTCTCTCTCTCTCTCTCTCTGTCTCTCTCTCTCTCTCTCTCTCTCTCTCTCTCTCTCTCTCTCTCTCTCTCTCTCTCTCTCTCTCTCTCTCTCTCACTCTCACTTTCTCTCTGACTCTAGCTCTTGCTCTCTTACTCAGATTTTTCTGCGCTGTCAGTCTTTTGGCATCACTCATGCTCTGTATTGTGTTAGTTTGTTCATTTTTTTGCATCGATTTCTACTCTGATTTTATTTCAGTTTCTCCAGTCTTTTGAATGAGTTGTTTCTATTCTTCTTTGGATTTCTTTTGTTTTATAATGTCTTAACTCACACAAGTTTAATTCGCTTCTGGAGGTTCGTTCATTCAACCGCAAGGATTTTCAGCTTTGTGTTTTGAGCCTTAACACTGATATCCAAATTTTTGATAAAAAGTATGAAAAAAAATTGTCGCAGACTTTACATATTGATTCTTTTCTTTTTTTTACCTGTTCCTTATTCTTCATGGTGAGCTTGTTACTCACCCCCGAGTTATTAAAAGTTTGTCGATACCATTAACTACTTTTTAACTCTCAGTCAATTTCCTTGTCTCTATAGAAATTTGTTACAAAATAATTATCACAGAGTCGGAACAAATAAATATTTCTCAAGGGTTTTTCTATCTATTGTTTGATTATTTCTTTTCAATTAAGTATCCATAATTCGTCTTGGTCACTCTCGCACTTTCTGGCTGTTTAATTGTATTGTGTGTCTGCAAGCTCTCGCATTTTTAGCAACACTTGAAAATGCACACTCTTTATTCAACAATCACACATAATCCTTTTCAATAATCTCGTTAGAACATAAAAAAAACATTTGATATTATAAATGTTGCCTTTGATGTTGTTTGTCTATATGCTCTACATACTTTTTAATGGCTCCATGTCTAGAATATATAATCTGATTTTATCTACGCATATGTGCGTTATCATGCTTGCATGTGCTATTTTGTTTTTCGAGTTATATGTACAATTGTAATAATAAATATAAAGAATAAGAAATATAGGTGTACAAGAAGGTTAAGTTGGAGGAAGATTGTGCCGATGATGATAAGAAATCAATGATGATAAGCAAGAAATCACGCATAGCTTTGTTTTTGAAGGTTTGATTCAAAACTCAGTGATATAGTGGCTGATGGTACTTTCTGTTTATAGAAGAATTTTCATCAGTTCATTTTGTCATTGAATTGGCAAGACTGATAGGTCAATTAAACGGATTATATTTAAGAATCTTAGCGATCCTATAGTATTGGCTCTTATTGCCACGAAATTCACAATTTGTCAGATCTGTCAAATATTAGTCAACGAATAGGTCTAAGAGATCTTTCTGATTAGACAGCTTTTTATTACTTTAAGCTGTTATTTCAGAAGAAAACGTTTTAGTTGATGATTTACAGTAAATAAATTATAGGGATGCCATTACTTCATGTAGTTTAATTCTTTCTCCGATAATTTTTTTCGGAAATATACTGAATGATGAGATATATGTTTGCTTTTAAACGTAGTTGGATTGGCTAGTTGGAATTTTTCTTTTACCATTACTATCACACATTGTGAATGGGAATGCTGTAGACAAATTATGCGTGATGATCGTAATCATTATAAATTAGAAGTTGAACCGATGCTATGTGTATATATATATATATAGGATCTTTATCAATCGATGACAAAAGAATGTTAGAGAATACCCAATCATCCTGACAAAAAGGGACCAAACTGTATTTTAGTTTATCCAAAAAATGTTTTCTCAAATAAATGAGAAAAAAAATTATGGATTTCAAGATAGAAACTCCTCTAATCTTTCCAAGATGTACTAATAAAAAAGGGTCGAAAAACACACAAAAAAAAGAAAAAGCGAACTCGAAGAAACGACTGCGTAAGTTTACTATCAAATTGATTTGTAGACTTTTTTAAAACATAACTAGGAAAAAAGAACAAAATTACTCAATCATTAGTGAAAAAATTTATACTGCAAATGTTGTCCCTTTCCACTTTCAACGATTGCCATTAACGAAGCTGACTTGAGGCGATTCTGAGGAGATTAAAATATGAGAGACTAACTTCGAATTGTTTCAGAGATAAGCGTAAGTACAGCAAAACAGAAAAGGAAGGGAAAAATAACTGCAATATTCCATAGAAAACATGCAATTTCAACACAAACACATTTACTTCTTGATACATTTTTGACGGTGTAATTCAATACTATTTGATCAACGAATCGCCATTGTCACTGTTCCCTCAGCTATTGAATTATTCTCTTTCCAACACGTCTTCACAAAAACAAGATGTATTTGTGTACACGCTTCAATGAATATGTAAAATGGTCAAGATACACATTGGTGAAAATACATGATGAAGTACTTGAGATGATTGGATAAAGTGTCTACTTACATTGTGAATAGCAGTTTCTTTTTACAAAGAGAAACATATCATTCTAACTTCGTTTTCACCCTACTTGAAAATGAAAAGCATGCTAAGTCCCAATTTAATACGTTTGCTTGAACCTTTCCATGAATCGTTGAACACTTGACTGCTGAGGAGAACTAATTATTATTCACATATCTATGTTGAATTCACATGTTCGTTAGTTACATTCTTTCAGGTACTTTTTGCTTAACTCTCCTCATATTATATTACAAATCTTTGATTTTTTTTGTATAATACACTTATTGAAGACACAAATTTCTCTCTCGCTTATAGACCGTGCGCTTGGTCTTTGGCGTGATTGTGTTTTTTTTTATTGTGATCGTCGCTATACAATTTTGAGCTTTCAGCGTTGATTAACATTTTCACTAATAACGTTGATGAACGTTGACTCTCTTCCCTCTTCTAATATAAAACAAATTTCTTTGAATTTGATATTCTATTTGAGGATGGATAAAAAAGTTTGTAACAGATAACACAGGGTGTTTCGCTTTTGTTTGTCAGCTATCAGAAAAGCAATAGTAATGTCAATATTTCTTGCTGATGGTCATTACAAGGGGAAAATATTGTTCACAACATTTGCCTTCTCTTTCACAATCGTTATGTTCTTTAATTCTATTCTTTCACCTTTCTTCCATACAGTATGGTGTGTACCTACTTTGTATAAACGAAAACTTACTTAAAACACAAATGAATGATAAAGAAGGTAAGAATAACAAAGAAGCCTTTGCAGTAGCATACATTCACACGACATTTTTCTCTTCTCAACAAATCCTTAACACTGCTCACTTTTTTCATGCTAACTCTTCCGAGCTAAATGAATTTTCACTTTTTAATCTTCTCATGCTAAATTAAGAACTTTTAATTGGATCGAGCGCAAACTGAAAATAGTTACAATTTTCCTTGTAATGACTATTCAGTTTAATATATTTTCGTACAATTATTTTATCGAGCAGCAAGGTGGAGTTCATTATTTGTACATTGGTATTGCTGACTGTCGTCATGGCTTTTACGATCAATTATACGTTGAATAAAATGTTTTAAGATCGTTATTTGTTACTTTTCGTGTGATTTACTTATGTGTATCTACTCGTCTCGTAATCCCGTGTATATTGTCATTAAAAATGTCAGATACTTTTGAGGCTTCTGGAGAACAATGATCGAAAGAAGCACTCTGCATTAACTGGAGATGGGAGAGGAAAGTCTCGTTCCATTGATTTTAACACAAAAAGATGTCTCTTTTACACGCTTCTTGCAAAGCAAGCTTTCAAATTAATGGTTTTGGCCTGCGTTGGATTTTCTTTTGCAGATGTTCGCTTCACATTTATTTTTCCATCAAATGCAGCTTGCTCTGCGAGAATTCATTTACAAACTTGCACTTCCTCGTCAAGAACGGAAAGTGATATTGAGAAGAAAATTTTTTGTTCAACAACTGATGGGTGCATGCGCAATATTTTTGCCCCTATATAATGCTTTTGGCAACTCGTACACCGGAGCAATAGTGTTCTATTGTTGTCTTGCTTGTGTTTTATGCTACGAGCAAGAGATTTATAGAGAAAACAATCAAGTGCTTCATAACAACGAAGAAACAAGTACCAAGTAAAAGGGAAAACTATGACTTTCTCAATGATATCCGAAATGGTCCCTTATCTGATCAATTGGATATAAAATTGTAATCAACCTTCAATCCCTCTTGGAGCAATCTTTGATGTTACATCTGAAATGTATTCAATGTTCTATGCTTTGATTGTCAACTAAAAAAACAGAAACGAACTAGTGTTGATGAACGAAATGTTCATCTGCTTGTTTACGTTATTTGATTTTTTGTGTAGTTTTTGTACACTTACAAGCCTTCGCTTCCAACTTGTGTTCATAAAATGCTTCAGATAAAAAAGTTCGCAGACTTAAAAGGCCGTTTCGATTTCTTACTCTAGCTAGATTTTTGGTCGGCTTGTTGACCGAAAAGATAACTCCTTTCCCGAAAATAATCATCCTTTCTCATTGACTCCCAGATAAAAATGCTTGCATCCTCAATCAATGACATCTCAATGAAATTCCTGTAGAGTGAAAAAACACATTAATATGCTTAATATTCCAAAAACTTGCTTTGAAAAAGAGTGCTTTCAGTTTCTTCTAACAAAAAAAAGTAGAGAATTTTTTTTCTAAGTGTTATTTAAAACACTCTTGCAACTTATGGAAACTTTGCAATTGTTTGTGCTCGGAAAGAAAGCTGAGATATCGAAGTGACCGACAGGATAAAGAGTTTTCGATATTAGGCTTTCTGAATCTCAAGACAATCGCAAAGTTGACGAAAGACTAACCGCTCGAGCTCCAAGCCCATTCCCACATCCATTGAACGAGAAAAAAAAGCAAGCCTCACAGCCTAGCACGAAACTTGAATAATTGTTTTGGAAAAAAAAAGTGGAGATGCAAAAAAAAAGGCTGGAGTGAGTTGATGGTGGATACATGTGAATACAGGATTGGACTAATCGCGGGCGTGTATCGCCACCCCGTGTTCTGTTTTTGCTTGTGATTACAGATCCGCGTAGTGAACGCATTTCGACAGGGACTAGACTCGCGCTACGGCGAGCACAGTAACCCGAGCCTCGCCGAGGTGCTGAGGAAACAGTCGTCGCTGAGCAAGCGGCTCTCGCAGACGAGCAGCATAGACTACGCGGACAACCTGCCGGACGAGCTGGCCATCCCGGAGATCGACGTCGAGCGACTGTCGAGTCACAGCCACACCGAGACGGCCGTCTAAGCCTGGCCGCAGAGAGCAGCCCCCGAACCAGTCCCCGACGACTCGCCAGCCGACTCGCCAGCCGACTCGCCAGCCGACTCGCAAGCCCCGCAACCCTCCGCAGGCCCACCCGCCCCCGACGTGCGCGCGCGCGCGAGCGTGCGAGTGTGCTTTGTGTGCGAGCGCCCGACTACTCGCGCCCAGCCGCGTATACACATGCGCACGCACGCGCGCCCGCGCCAATACATGTGTGCTTGTGTATATGCGCGCGTGGCCAGGTTGGACCGACGACGGCAGAGCTGCGCTGTCGCGCGCTGCCCACACACACCGCCCCACCGTCACCACCGCAAACAACAACAACAACCACAACAACAGCAACAACAACAGCAACCACAGTCAACAGCAGCGACGAGTGCGTCTCGTTGTATTAGCTTCAGCGCGCAGGGACGCTCTTCTCAATCGAATTGACGAATATACGCTTAGCACGCTCAAGTCGCTCTGCGCACTGCGGCCCGCCCGCCCGCCCGCCCGCCCGCCCGCCTCAGTTGTGCGTGTGCGAGAGCGCGCAACCGAACCACGACGGGAGCCGCGAGCCGCGTCAAGCCTCGGGTTCCTTCTCAACATAACTAACACCTAACGAATCAGTGAATTATTACTCTTTTTTTTCTCTTTTTCTTCCCGAGGAATCATCCCTAGGAAACATACGGTTAAGTGTGATTGTGCGTGTGTGTGCGTATCTGCGTGTCTGCGAGTGCACGCTTCTTGCCATTATTACATTGCGGCGAACTCCAGAGCTCGCGGAGATTATACATGTGTATTGTCCGATGGAGCAAGTGCGTAGCAGAGTTTAGCAGCCGTTGAGTGCGACCAGGTGCCAGTATGACAGAGCGATCTTGCACGCGAGAGATCGAAATTGTGTGTGTGTATGTGTGTGTGTGTGTGTGTGTGTGTGCGTGTATATATATGTATATATATATATATATATGCACACACATATAAATATTATCATATATATAGTGTCAGAAGTGTTCATTACACGGTACAGAGTGAGAGAAAGAGCGAGAGGAGAGGGAGCGAAAGGCGCGCGCGACCCGCAACAACATTAATAAGAGATTATATAACAATACGGATAAACAAAAGGTGGAGAAGCAGGACGGGAAAGCTTTGGGTGGCGTCGTTGAGAGTTGCCGTCCTCGTCGGCTATAGGCGTGTTTTTCGAGTTGGAAAATTACGCGCGGAAATCGCGGAAGAAGGCGCCGCGGGCAGTAGCGTACGCGCGCTCGCGATCCTATGAGCCAACGTGTACAGTACGCCGAGTGTATTGAGTGTAAATACTTTGTTAAATCGCCGGCTGACACGAGCTTGGCCATTGCGCTGGATTGATGCGTGCACGGTGAGATGACACGATTGACAAATCGAGCTACCCTCCTTCCACCCCCTCTTCCCCATTCACAAACCCCGCTACTCGCGCGATAGGAGGAAAATTCGCTGCTGCTGCTGTGCCACGCTGTCGCAGCAATTTTTTCTACCGCCCCGGACCCCGCCCCCCTACCCGCCCCCCCCCACCTCCAGAGTTTGTAAAATGAATAACGAAATAAATAAGCTTCTTGATTTTTTTACCGTCGCTGATAAGGAAAAACAAATGGATGGGAAAAAAATTCAGTCTACGTAGCCGTGTATAGTCATCCACGTTTTCCTTTGTCGATTATAGATACAAGTGTGTGTGTGTGAGGGTCTGTTTGTTTGTGTGTGTGTAAAAGAGAGAGAGAGAGAGAGAGAGAGAGAGAGAGAAAGAGAGAGAAAGAGCGAGAGAGAGAGAAAGCGGGCTATATAGGCACGCGCGGTTAACAACGAGCGCAAGTAGCGAGAGTCCGCGTCGGCTGCGACAGATGAAATAGAGAAACACCAATTGAAAAAAACAAAAAATTGTCAACGAAAAGACGCGCGCGATACGGTTGTTGATGTTAACAGAGCGAGTAAAACTAAGTTTTATTACGGAGATTATTACGATGTAGTTTACCAAAGTAACACACCACTGCCTTTACAGCCCCCTCCCCCCTCAAATCCCTTCATGAATCGCAGTGAAAGCTAGCGAGTGTACCACACACACACACACACACACCCACACACACCCACACACACAGACACACACACATACAATAAGTTGAGAGATGCATTGAAGAGCCGTATAAACGTGAACGCTCGGCGGAACGCGCCACCTTTGTCGCACTGCGATGTCCTCCTTCATATACAGATGGCTCGAGAAATGCTGGAAAAAACTTGGTGAATCTGAGCAAAGTGTGTGTCAGATAACGTTTGATAATAATATGGTGCTCGGTCCGGTTATTCCTAATTCTTGCAAACGTCGGGACACATTATATCTAATTGGTTCTTACGAGAACTAGCATTGTTTGGAAGTCATCTGATTTGCGAACATGTCATACGATAAACTTGCAAATTTTCCATCCATAATTCGAAA